>VZTR01000018.1:17414-99754 GCA_013400775.1 Chaetops frenatus | reverse complement strand
ACTAATGCCCTTCATAGGCTCCTTGGGAAGTCTTGGTGGGAGAGCTGCAAAATTGATTTCAGGGACACTAACAACTTGGGAGTGACCACCCAGCCTGTGTTCAGTCTGCTTCCCAGATCTTGTTTGTAAGAGTTTTAGCTGAATCCTACTAAAACCTACTGAAATCCATCTCTTTCTAGCAAGCCCAAATATTTTCCTGGAAATTGGGAACAATGAATGATAAAAGCTGGAGGATGGCTTGAACTTCTGAGAGAAATTCATCCTCCACAGGAATTATAGCTGGGGTCTACACTGATTTATTTCAACACTTTGTCACGCAGACATCTGTTTCTGTGGTGATGGTATAATGATGAAATGCAGAACTATCTGATTAAGTATTTTTCTATGTGCTAGTGGATTTCTGTTGTTTAGTAGCATAAAGCTGTAGTTCACAGGGGGTCTTGCAACAGTCTTTCTGACTTCTCTTTGTGAGATGGGTGAAGAATCACCCAGCCATTTCTTTAAAAAAAAAAAACCAACAACATTGTTTTTAAATCATACAGTGGCATTTAACAGATGAGCATGCCCCTGAAATGGCCATTTCAAAATAAAGGAATAATTAATTTGATTATTGATTATCATTGTTAAATGACAGATGTTTCCAGGACAGCTCCTGTTACATTTCTAGAAAATCTTATTTTAATTGCTGCTCCTTTCCTCTTTTTGCCATCACTGTTAAACTCCTTAACTCATGGTGGCCTCTGTGGTCAAGGATCTTAGGCTCCTGCATTTGGGACCTGAATAATACATTGTTCATGATTTGACAGGACAGTAGATTTCTCCTTTTTCATGTACTGATACTTCGCAGTTTGCAGAGTATGACCGAATACTAGTTGTTAATGTTATATAAATTTCTAATTATATCTACCGTTTCTTTTGAGTTCTTGGAACTCTTGGATGTTTCTACAGTGGGATTTTATGGAAGTGTGGTTTTAACTAGTAGTTTGTAGACCTTCTCCACTGCAACACACATTTTTCCAATGAACCCTGGCACATTTATAGAACAAATGACAGCATGGAGACTATTAAAGCACAGATATATGAATTTTTATGAGTTGCATGGCTTCCCTGCTTCATGACAGCAATGAAGTGGGTTGGGACAGTGATTGCACAGTACAGCTGGATGGTAAATAGTCCTAGGCCTGGATTATGGTATCCCCAGGATTCCCCAGAAGTCACTCAGTTCTTCTTTTACCTGGATTCTCTCTGGGGTTTGTGCTCCTGGAGTTCCTCTGTAAATTCTTTATTTTCCTTAGTTACAGGAATGGACAGAAAATACATGCCTGGTGACTCATCCCTACAGATCCCACTGTCTTTTTCTGACTTACAGTTGGTGCTCACAATCAGATGCTGTTCTTGGTACTATTTGGACACTTCTGGACAAATTTGAACCTCCCCGATTTTCAAAAGGTTGTACGTGCAGCTTGACTATTTATTTTCATTGAGTGTGCAAAAGCTCTTCAAAGTTTCTTTTGTTTGCTTTTGGAATAGAGGATTCATCTATTTCTGAAACAGTAAATTAAAGTTCATGGACTTATGCTAACAGCTCTTCTAACTAACCAAATCATGATAACTGCTGCAAGCCCTCAGAACAACACTTGCTGACGTCAACAAGTTGCTGACAGGTTGCATGGCTTGCTTGCAGAATAAAAAGGTTACAGCAATCTGGAATTTGAGATTGATGTTCTGCAGTTCACAAAGTACAGCACAAATAAGGCAAAAGGTCCAAAAGGTTGAAATCTACCTGCAGGCTCTGGGGATCCCATGACACTGGGGAAATTTTTGCTGTGGTATAGAATGGGGAGATCAGATTCCATTCTGTAAGAGTGACTTTAAAGCAATGAACTTGATTTATGTTAGTATTTTCCATAGCTCACTCAATCTGCTTGCACCAAGGATTTATCCTCAGAACTTTCAGGGTTGTTTCAAACACATCCTGAGCTAAGGAGGGACCATGCCCAAAGATCAATCAGTCCAGTTTTACTTTCACTAAGTACACTTCCCACCTTTACCCCTTCAGGATTCCTAGATAAGTGACATTTTAATGTTTCACTTTGATTCCTTTGAAGCTGGGATTTAGTATGTAGAAAATATAGTGCAAAATTATGTTAAAACTGTAATAAAAGTGTTTACTGCACTTAATTGTCATAAGTCATTCTATTAAACTGCTGAGGAATATTAACAAGGGATATGATAATTTCACCATCTAAAATTCATATACATTTTTTAGCTGTTGTAAAATGTGTTATAATTATTTAATAGCTTTGCAACTGGTTGTGTTTGATAATTAACGGCTGTGGGTAAGGAACTGTGCTATTATTTTAACTATCTGGAAAAGACAGAACAGCCTCAGTTTAACCTGACAATTACCTACAAAAATGATCAAGTGGAAAAAACATATTTTTATAATTTTTTTCCCCCACAAAGCAAACATGAGGCAAAGGTAGCCTACCTCTTCCAAATGCACTTATTTGTCTCCAGCAACATATCGATTAGATTACTGTACCACTCTCTACCAAGGGACTGCATCTAAAAAAATCCTTCAGGAACAGCAGAAACAAGTTTTATAATACTCATTATCTGCTAGTTGATTGCAAGCTTTGTGTAGGAGAGAAGAAATGTGTGGAAGAGTCCTGTCATGACCTATAAATCACATTTTCTAAAGTATTTTAGGCAGGTGTTTAGGTGTGAAGTCCCACCATGGGCAGTGAAGCTCCCAGCTCCTACATCCTGCAAATCAAAAAGATGCTCGTACCTCCAAGGAGAACTATGAAGAATTCAGACATCAAAATGTGCAACCTGAAAATCCCTGCTCAGCTCTTATCCAAACCTTGAAAAGCTTCACAAACTGCCTCTAGAGATGCCTCAGTTTTTAACCTTTAAAATCCCTGAGAACCTCCTGTTCTGCTTCTGTGCCTACCCAGAGGTGCTCAGCCTGGGGAGGACAGATGAAAAGTGCTTCATTCTCACCGAAGTCCACACAGACAGTCCCTCCTGCCAAGAGGCTCAGCCTGATCAGACAGTCTTAGAAACTGCTTACGGCATACCTCAGAGATATCTGTGACAAATGTGCAGCACTGGCTGCTGCTTTCCTTGAAAATGTGCACAGAATGGCCTCACATCTGAGTATTCACGGAGTTATGGGAGAGACAGATTCAACTCACTTCCCCAACCAAAGCCGTTCAAGCTCACCTTCTTCCCTCACTCCTGAAAGAAGTACAAAAGTCCTTGGTATCTTATCTCCAGCACTCAGGTATGTCTGAAAGCCCACTTAAGATACCAAATTTTCATTTTGAGTGTAGGGCTGAAATTTGAAGTCATCGATAAATGAAGAGAGAGGGATGCCTGATAATATTTACTTGTATTTGGTGCCTAATTCATTTTGAGAGACCATTTAAAACAGACTATAGGGAAAATCCTTCTTCTTGCAGTGCCATGTTACTGCAGGTGCCTTTGACTTCAAGTTCTCTCTGTCAAGATAATGGAGACTTTTTGGAGTGGATATCTCAGCAGTGGACTCATGGCTCCATCTGTATGTGTTGGAAAAGCTGACAGTAAAAAACTCCACTTTTGGTTTGACAATTACAGGTATGTGGTCCAGGGAGGAAAGGGCTATTTAGGGCCTGTGGGCTTCCTACTTCCTTTTCCTGTGAGGCTGACACAAAATGGCTGGACAAAATGGAAGCTGTGTTTCCCCCTAACTTGTCTGCACGTTTTTTCATCTGTTTGAATCATTTGAATGTCACATAGCATGAAAAGGGATCTATTTTAGCTTGCTATTTGGTACCAAGTAATTAAATCAAGTAAGCAGTAACAGATTATTGAATAAAAATCAAGCAGTAAACAGCCTCAATCCCTACTCAAGGTCTTCAAATATAGCCCTGCCACCAGCTACACCTTAAAATGGATCATGTATCTAACAAGAGGAGTTCATTCTTGCATCCAGAGAATATTCTGAAAAGACAAAGGGACATTCCTTTGCTTGACACTTTTCTGGGAGACGATTTCTGTAGCTGATCCTAGCACCATCTCCTTGTCTGCCTTCTTCTCTGGCAGCTCAGCTGAGATTCAGCCCTGTAAACTAGAACTGAGACTTTAAATCAGCTGATAAAGCTATTTGTAACAGGAGAGGGAGCTCTTACAACACTTATGGAGAATTTTTGAGGGTGCTGTTTACCCAAGGCCGGCAAAGGGCAGGAACCTGTCCTTGTTTTTATAAAGGAGGATGAGGTGCATACTCATGTCCCTGTATTAGCTTGTTGGGAGGCACTCAGAGTTTAGGTTGCCTACTGCACAAAAAAGACTTGGGATTTGAACATATTTAGAAACTGCATGTATTTATAAGAACAGAATCTGAAAAATTATTTGGCTCCTGTCTGTGTTCAAACTCATGAGAAGGCTTCCACACATGAAAGGGGAAATTCCACGACTTTTGTCCTGCAGTCAGCTGGCCTGGCCCAGTAGTGGTGGTCACTGTGGCAAAATGTGACCTCCAGCACATGAGAGTTCCAGGTGAGGTCCAAGAGGGCAGTGAAACACCAATGAACCTTTTAACTCACTGGGCTCGTTTTGGGAAAACTGGGTATCTACTGGGTAGATACTAGCAGAACTATCACTTGCTTTCCCTCATCCCCTTGTTCCCTCCAAAGCCCCCACCAAAACACTCATTTTGCCCTTCCGGAATTATCTCCTTTGTGCTTACAGAGACAGTTAACCTACACAGTTAATTAATGTCTCCAACAAACCCACATATTCAAATCTTCTCATTTTAAAGAAAAATTGAGAAATATGTTCTTTTATTTAGTAAAAAAGTCTCAAGGTAACATATATTATTCTTCTCAAAGATTTTATTTCTAGAAATTCCAAGGAAAAAAGTCTGTGTTGTGCTTTCAGCCACTTGCAGATCTTTTTCTTCAATACGAAACTTCTGTGTCTTTAAAACACATGTCAGTTGTGAGCTATCTTTGATCTGTAACAATTGCAGCACCTTTGGTTTACTAAGGAACAGTATTTTTATCACTGTCTAAAATTTTTGAGAGTATTCACTAGTTATAAGTATCATCAACCTCTTTTTATAAACTAGCAATCTCTCTGTAAAATCTTTATTTATTTCCTGGAGACATATATTAAAGTTCCTAGGTGCTTTGGTAACCTGCAAGAAAACATGTGCACCTCTTCCCTGTTCTTTGCCTACATTCCTTCTACAGAAATTTTCTTGTGCAGTATAGACATTACTCCTTTTGGCTTTTTATTTGTGTGCTCACATGAATCAGATAATATGACAGCACAACTACCAGGGGAAATGAGAACATAAAAATGTCTAAGAACCAATCCTGCTCTCAATGTGATGATGTAAAACACCAAACTTCTCCATTTGCTGCAATGAACACACTGCTGACTTAGGCTTCAAGATTGCACCAAAAACAGTGCATGTTTAAGACTGTGCCAAAGGACATAATTATTAATGTCAATGAGGCTTTCCTTGGATATCAATGCTTTTTCATGGGGAATCTCAGTATAATTTCCAGAGGACAAGGAATGTGTCACCAGAAATAGAATGAAACTGAAAGACTTCATATGTTAATTTGAAACTAACCCTTTTCACTTGTCTTTCTAGTTGACAGGAAGAGCAGTGAGTCATAATCTGTCATAAATCTGAGGAAAAATTAGTGAAGTCAGAGGGATTCTTTAAAAGGAGATCAAGAACAGAAATTCATTTTAGATTTACAATGTGCACAAAAATGTGAGGAAAATAGTATATGACCTGATGAAACAAACCCCCACATTTCAAAAAGAGTCTGATGCAACAGAACATCATTGTCCTAACGACACTGATGACTTGTGAAACTGTTTTGACCTCATGTTTCAAAATTACAAATTAATTACAAATTCTCATTCGCCAGGTCTGCAGAAAGCAGAGCAATTGGTTAAAATACAGAAGAAAGTGCTGTTTCTTCTTTCTATCTGGAGTGTTGAAAACTTTACTGGGAGTTCATAAATGCCACTTTACTAGGGATTTCCTGATACTGTTTCATCCTATAAAAATATTTAGATACAAGTGGAGTAAAGATTGAACTCTGTCTCCTGTGCTCTGAGCTGCTCTCTGGCTAGAGATCCAGATTCATTGCTCTGCTATTTCTCTTAGTAAGTGTCTGTATGTGGTATATGAAGCAGAAAAGCTCCAATAAGAGAGAAAGCTGAAACCTTTTTTTCAAAGATAAGTTTATTCTAGCAGTCAAGGACTTCCCTGTGGAAAAGCCTGACCTGGATCTTCTCCATGCAGGAGGAGATTCTGGATCAAACAACTGTCTTTAATGCTAGGTACTGAAGACATAACTCTGTAAAATACATCACCAGTTTTTTGGCATAACTTTCTAGTCAGAATAGGAAAATGCTCACCTGATGGGTGTGGGGTGACAGTCCCTACTCCCTGCTTACTTGGATTGCAAGGATACCAAGGCAGCCCGACATTTATCCAGTCTCATGGATGGTGGATTACGGTGTTTCTAGTCCACCTGGAAGGCAGCTAAATCTGAATCACACTCTTGACCTATGCTCACAGAACTTAAGTTTTGGGTAAAAGAGAGATGGTGATATTTTCTGATACTTTTCTAAATCTAGGTCATTACCACATTTGTTTCGTTCAAGCTCTGGGAATGAGATGCACGGTGTCAGCAAAACAACAATTTGTCCAGAAAAAACAAAGCATTTTAAGTTTCTTTCTTCTGGACTATTCCTTCCAACTCTTGAACTTGCCACCCAAATTGAAAAATCAGTGACTTCCATGGCTTTAGTTCTGGTTAGGTGTTACAATTCTTCCACACAGAGTCTCTTTGAAGAGGTAGTTTAGCCTGTTATCCTGTTGTAAAATTGATGTCTCATCTTAAAGTAGAGAACAGGGCAACAAAACTGATTGAGGAACTGAGAAGGTAAAACGTAGAGCAGGAGAAAGATTAGAATTTATGCAGGCTTAACTCTGATTGTTAAGAGGGAATTTATTGAACCTTATAAAATCCTCAATTGCACACGTAATATCCCTGTAGTTTACTGTTTTCTTTAATATAAACTAAAGAATTATAAATATGGAACAGATGGTATGAAACACGTTTGCCATACTGAGAATTGTAAGTGCATCTTACTGCAAGAAGGTTGTCAGAGCAGTTTCTAGGGGGAATAAAAAATTCTAACTTGTATTTTATCTGAGTGGAAAATGCTTATGGGAAGTTTTACCACTGAAGTTTGTATGATTTTCTGAAAATCAAAAGCCACCTCTGCCTACTATATCACTTGGTGAGATAGAAACCTAAAATGGTTTGGGTTGGAAGGGATTTTAAAGATTATCTGGTTCCAAGCCTGCTGCAATGGGCAGGAACACCTTCTACTAGACCAGGCTGCTCATCCAAGCTGTCCTTCAACACTTCCAGGTATGGGACACCCACAGCTTCTCTGGGCAACCTCCTCCAGTGCTTCGCCACCCTCACAGTAAAAAAAATTCATCCTGATATCTAATCTAAACCTGCCCTTTCAGTTTAAAACTATTGCCCCTTGTCTTGTCACTCTCTGCCTGTATAAAAAGTCCATCCTACTCCTTTTTATAAGACACTCTAAGGGACTGAAAGACTGCTATAAAGTCTCCCTGGAGCCTTCACTTCTCCATGCTGAAAAATCCCACGTCTCTCTCTTTGTAGTAGAGGTGCTCCATCCCTCCGATCACCTTTGTGGTCTTCTTCTGGATCCCCTCTAATGGGTCCACATCTTTCTCGTGTTGGAGGGCTCCAGACCCTGTCCTGGTTGTGGCCAGGACAGAGATGTTATTTTTAGAGTAACAGGGTGCAGTGGCACACGCCTGTAGTCCCACCTTTGCAGGAAGCTGAGCCTGCAGGATGGCCTGAGCCCAGGAGTGCTGGGTTTCAGTGCCCAGTGGGTGTGGCAACCCCCACAGTGTTATTTGATACCATCTTAGGTCATTGCCGGGGAGTGAGGGGAAGGGACTCTCCTTGTTTCCAGAAAGAAAGGCATTCCTTTTCTCAGTTGGGAAAAAAGGCTCCGGTCCAGTCAGGCTCTGCGGTGAGCATTTTTGCCTGTGAATCATTCTTTCCTTTTGTATACTTTTGTTATTAATATTGTTGCTGTTACTGTTCATTTTCTTATCTCACTGCTGTTCACAATAAATTGTTGTTATCTCAACCTGTAATTTTCACCTTTTTGTGCCTCCAATTCTTAAATCCATCCCTCAAGGAGGAAGGGGGAGTGGAATTTGGGGGGAGAGGATGAGCGGTGTCTGGTTTGGGCGAGTCTTGGTGCCAGGCGAGGGGGCACTGAATGGGGGAGAGCCATTCCTAAACCAGGAGGGCATTCCAGGTGAGATCTCTCGGCAGAGTGGGGGAGGAGGATCACCTCCCTCAACCTGTTTGCCGCACGGTTTTTGATGCAGCCCAGGATTCACTGTTGGCTCATGTTGAGCTTTTCCTCCATGAGATCCCCAAGCCCTTCTCTCAGTTGGAACTCAAATCTATGCTCTGATCTGGCTGCAGCACCTTGCATTTGGACTTTTTAAACTTCACGAGATACTCATGGGCTCACTTCTCAAGTATGTCCAGGTTCCTCTGGATGGTATCACCTTCTTCTGTTATGTCAGCTGCACTGCCCAGCTTTGCCTCATCTGCAAACTAGATAGAGATGTCCAGTTTGGGGAGAAACAAACAGTTGTCTAGGATTACAGCAGGACTGGACTGTGATGAATGCTGAGACATGCCTGGTCCCTGTAAAAACAGGAGAGAGGGGAAAGATGCTTCACCGAATTCAATGTGCAAGTTTTGAAAGACAGCCTTTTTGGTTTCTCTTTGTATTTTTGTTTTTAATTGAATAATTTATTTTCTAGTGTGTCTGAAATCCATCTTTAGCTATCCCCTACAATCTGAATTTGCAGATTCTATTCGTATTCCTGGAAATGGCATTTTCTACACACGGAAGGTTGTCTCTGAACTGCCTAGGAAAACCTCTAAAATATCTAAAAATATTGTTCAGACCTATTTTGGGGGAGATTCACTGCAGATTTCTGCTGTGATTGTAGGTTATAGTAAGAGGAAGGACTTTTGAGGAAGAACATAAAGGTCTGCAAGATGGAAATGAAGTTACTTCAAAAAAACTGCATAGCCTGTGAAGGTAGGTAAATGTCCCTTCAGGTTCACTTGGTTCATTTTGGAGTTAAATTCTTCCCTGGAGTTATCCTCCTTCCTTCACCATGCTAAAAACCCGTATCAAAAATCCTAATCCTGAGCTCATTTATGCTGAAATTAATTCAGATTTATGTTATTGTAGCTGAAAAATGAAATGGTGATAATCAATCATAGTGTTTCCAAATAAGATTACAGTCTACTTCTGCTTCCTGTTATGTCAGGGTAAATCAGGAGGGTTTTGATAGTGATTTTCCTGGCATTACTGTAGATGCTTTACTTAAAACTAATTTGAGCCTGGGTTTCAGGAACTGATGTTACACGTACATTTTTAAAAAAGAAAGATGAGCAAGTGCATCCTGAAGTTGTACCCATTTTGGGGATTGAATGACCTTGTATTTAGACTTGGATATCACATTCCCTTTGCTTAGACCATTCTTTACTGTGTAATTTCATCTTTGTTATTAGCATGGGATTATTTTCCAGAAGATTGCTTTATAGAGCTGTGTGTACAGTGCTAGACACTCTATAAGCACACAACAGATCTGCTGCTGTGAAAAATACATTGCTTGAGACAAAAAATTGGTGAAATCTGTATGTCTGTAGAAGTTAGTCATGGGTAGACATGATTTTCTTGTTTTATCATTTGAAATGGTTTAATGTAACACTCTCTCAGAGATAGATAACAATGCTAAAATGACACTGTGCCTGGGGATCTATTGATGGAGCATGGTCCTTTGGACACAGTGCTGTATGAACATGCTCGTATCTCTTAAGGCATACTGCCAGTTTGGAGCACAGGCAAAAGAAACTGGATCTATGTACCCATCAATAAGAGGCAGGCACAACAGTGCAAAAGCACTCAGCATGGAAGCCAAAAAATGCTCTCCATCTCTGTGAGACTGTGGGAGAAAAGAATCATGCTGGCAAAGAAGGAAGACTGAGTGGTGTCATTATGAATGATCCATAAAGTATCATCAAAAAGCAAAATTTCTTATTTTTATCTGCTTCAATTTACAGCAATTTTGTACTGTCTCCCTTAATGCAAGTGCCTTTTGCTTTCATGATATATTCCTGTTTTTAGTTCCACTCCTTGTATTTATTAACCAGATAATCCATCTTTACCCTTTAGCCAGTGCCATGATTGCAAATCCTACAGGTTCTCAAAATGGCTATAAACTAAAACTTTTTTAAGAGCCTCAGGATGGTGACTAGTTGCATAAAGCAGATTATGCCTGTCTGGGGTTTCCAGGAAATTGTTGTATTCCACTTATTACCTGTCTTTGAAATGAAAACATCAAGATAGTTTATCTCTGAAATGCTACACTCCACAGTATACGAGACCAAAAACTTAATAGCATCATGAATTTAATATAAAATAACAATACATTTTTCCAAGACAGCTTTCTCCCTATTCCACATCATGAAATCACAGTCAATAAACTTATACACCATTGTGCCATATAAATGTATTAAAATCCTTGATTGACTGAACTAATCTTTTTTCAAAATAGGCTGTAAATAAATGAACACGGTGCAGGGTAAAAACGTTGCCTATATGCCTCTCATGAAAAGAAAAGTCCAGTCAGGTTCTGACATTCAAGAACAGCAGAAGTGAAGTGTTAATGGGCAGAAAGCACTCTTGAGGAGCCTAGCAAAGTACAAGTAATCCAAGCAGTCCTTAATGGTCTTCCTATCTATTGACTATCTCTTGCTGTCACATATCTCAGCAATTACTTGGTCTGCAGCAAAGCTGCAAGGAGGTGTAGATTTAAATTATGCATAGGTATAAAGGCGTGGATTTATTCTAGTCAATTTAGGCATCTCATTGAGATGCAGGAGTTAGGAATCTGGTCACTCTAAACGTCATAGTGAATAGAGAAAGGCAGAAATCTCCAGAGGGCAATGCAGCTCCTCAAGTGGGCAGAATTTTGCCCTGGAGGTCATTGTCCCTCTACTGCAGAGAGAGATTTGGGCAAATCTGCCCTTCTATTAGGGCAACCTCAGTTAGGTTGGATTAAACCAGAGAGCATTTTTCTCATGTAGTGAAATAAGTAAGTTCTCTAAAGTCACTGAGTGTGCACTGAGTTAAAATTCATGTAAGTGAGAGAAAAATAGTTCCATCTATTTTAGGAAGTGGATATAACGATAATAAATATCTCCTTTTAGCTACTCGGGGCTGGACAGAGGGGAAAAATGGCACATACACTGGACATTAATAATTTGTGTTTTCCACTAATTAACTGATAACTTTTTCCTCAAGCTCATCTTCATGTCCTTCCAATAGTTTACTTCTTCAGAACTTTATGCCTGGGACCCTGATGCCTTGATACATTTCATCTCATTTCACTGACCGATAATGCTGCAGTGGCATCTGAAGATACACTTGAAACCCCCAACTCTCCCCCTGAATCAGCAACAGCAGAAGCAAAACTAAGTAGCAAAATCCTCAGCCCGCGGGCTCAACAGCAAAAGTCCTGTGGACTCCCCTGAGCCCTGGGTTTTACTCAGTGACCCTGCAACAAACAAAATCACTTCTGTCATTTTGTCTCTCTCCTACGCTTGTTTGTCTGTAATGCTGTTTGTAATTTTCGTGTTTTAGATTTTAAACATTTTATGTAGGGACCCTGCCTGAATATGTCTGTAGATCACCTATCACACAGCTGGTGCAGTAATACAATAATAATAATAATTAATTAATAATGGGCCTCTTCCTTAGAAGTGTCAAGAACTGGCAACTGACATTGATGTCGACCCCTCTCAGAGGAATCAAGTCATTAATAATACATAACAGCAGGAAAATAATAATATCACATTCTGTTTTTTCTCAGTGCTGTGATGATCAGATCTTTCTTTCCATTTGCTAACTCCGTGCGTATAGATCCTGTTACATGTAGGACACACGTCTGCAGTCATTCCAGCTGGCTGCCCTGCACAGGCTCTGGGCTGCCTTCAGCTCTTTGGCAACCTAGTGACATTTACCGTCTTCACAGCCTGAAAGCAATATATCTTAGGGACCAGAGTTCCAAGTGTCCTGCAAAGCAGTGATATGAAGGTTAGTTAAGTGCATAGTTCATTACATAGAACCATAGGAGTATAGAGTAATATAGGTTGGGAGAGACCCTGGAGCTCACTGAGTCAATCCATAAACCTAATGCTGCCGAGTCCACCATTAAACCATGTCCCTAAGCACCACATCTAAACATCTGAAGCTGAGCAAATGCCCCAGCTGTGATTTTGTAGAGGGGTCCTCCAGTTAGTGCAGTGCTTGTGTCTGCTGGCATTTGCAAGGTGTCTGCCAAGGCAATGCTACGTGTGAAACATGCATCCTTTGACCTGGATTTGGAAGAGTGCTGTGCAATTCATCAATGTACATAAAGTTACGGACATCAGTAGTTGCATTATTCAGCCCCTCCAGTCTCTTCATGCAAATCAAAAAGTCCCCAGATGTTCCTACAACAAAGATTTTGTTACAAATGACTGAGCCAATTAAAAGAAATATTACACTTTATGAAAGAAGGCTTAATAGCCTAAACAGTAACAACTGGAAACCCAGAATGGCGGTCTGCCGTACTGCAAGGTAAAGGGAGCACTGCTGGGCGCTTCAGCCAACCTAGGAGGTGGCCAGAGGCACTCCCGCTGGGCAGGAACATCCATTTTTATACCCCGAGGGTCCTTCCCCCTTCTCATCTCTGCCCTTTTGGTGTTTTACAGTGGCTCGCGTGTCTCTAGGTGGTTACAGGCCAATGAGGGCGTGCCTGTTATCCCTTTATGTTAATTGTGCTATGCTCCAGTGCTCCTCCCTATTACCTCATTGTCTAGAGATTTCTACCTTCTCTTAACACAGACTTTACTCACCCCTCTATCTTCAGCTCTGCGAGCTAACTCTACTCATTCCCCCCCTCCAGCTCTGCGAGCTAACTTTAACAATACAATAAACCAACATCAACACAATGAACCAGCATCAACTCGTTAACCAATTACTTGTCTTCAACAACACCAATCAGCACCAATTCATGAATCAATTAACGGTCTTTAACAACTCAGTCCTAATTAACATACGAAAGCCAACTTCATTCCTGTTTTTAACAGATTTGAAAATGTAGGCTGGTATTTGTACTACAGAATTGCAAAAGTCCCAGGGAGAAGAGGGAAACAGTCCGTGACATGCCAGCTTTTCCTCGGTAAATCTGTAAAGCGTCTTCCGATGGGCCAAACTAAGCCTCTTCTGCTGCCTTAGCATGCACTGATCTAATGACAAATTGCTTTACGGGGCTTGCAGATAAAGATGATTGTTAGATTGGGACACAAGCTGAGGAGAAGATAGAGGAGAGCCTTGTCTCTGCGGGGGCTTCGCCTGGCAACACCTCACATGGGGCACTCAGTAGGAGACACTGTGGAGAGGCTTCTCCAGTCAGGTCATGAAGAGGTCTCCACTGATGAGCGCAAAGGAAGTTCGGACCGGACCAAGGGTCTCCTGTTCGCGGGCAGACTTTGGGAGGGGCCGGGGGTTATAGAAACAAACTGCGTCACATCTCAGTGTGGCTGCTCGCCGGGGCTCGCTCCCTCCTTTGCCCTGGCCCCAGCCTGCCTTGTGGCTCTCCTGCCCTCACTGACTCTTGCTCGCCCTCACGCCTGTCCTGCCTCCCTGTGTCCCTGACCGCCGCCTTTGCCACTTCGCCCCCACGTCCTTGCCCGGGCTGCCCGCACTCGGCCCTGCCGTGCCGGCCCACTCTGCCCTGCCGCCCCGATCCAGCCCCTGGCCGCGACCCTCGCCGTGACTCTGCCCAGGCTGCTGGACCTCCCGTCCCAGCACCCACTGACCGTGTGAGCGGCACTGTGGCCTCAGGAGCCGTGCCTGTGCAGCCGTGCCTGTGCAGCCACGCAGGCCCGGTCAGGCCCAGCCCCAGCACGGGCAGGCAGCGCACACCCCATCGCCTGGACACCGACAGCGCTTCCCGGACTCGCTGCTGGTAACACCTTCTCTTCTCTGCCTTCTCTCTCTGTCTCCCCTCTTCCCTAGTCCTTCTCCATTTTTCCTTCCTTCTTTTCTGTCTCTTCTAGCCCTCTTTTGTCTGGGAAACTCTTTTTCTTCTCGTTTTCTTTACAAATAAATGGTGCCATTATACAACGTTTGCCTCGTTTGCCTTAATTCCATCCCGACTATCCATTTTTAAAAGAACTCCTCGCTGTTCCCCACACTGAACTTCCATAGAACTTCCCCCTGGAAAACCTGAGCATTCAACCTGCCTACAGATAACCTTGCAACCTAATTTAAGGCACTGGTGTCACACGGAGAGTATTTGTTTCACTGCTGGCCACAGTGAACTTTCTCTGCTGCTACACAGAGGACTTCATTTGAGGCTGTCAATCAATCATCTTTCAGTCATAAAAACCACTTTTGAAACGACGGGGTTATTATTCACATAATTCTCTGCTTTTCTTAAGTTCTGTTTTTCTGAGTCCCTCATGTTACGTTATTACATCAAGTTGATTGAAAGGAGTTAAATGGCAATCACTTGATTTTTAACATTGCTGGAATCTCCGAGGACTGTGTTACTAGAAGTTACAGCATTTTTCTTCACTTCATTTTGAATCCTAGTAGACAATGCTTTAGCCAGTATTGCTGGTTAATCTGCCTTTGTTTCTTCAGCTCATCAATTTTTGTAGTGCTAGTGGATA
The DNA here is from genome assembly GCA_013400775.1 of Chaetops frenatus. NCBI lineage: Eukaryota > Metazoa > Chordata > Aves > Passeriformes > Picathartidae > Chaetops > Chaetops frenatus. Next base: position 84,857 of record VZTR01000018.1, on the reverse strand, counting down.
AAACACAAAACAGGGAAACTGCAAAATAGTTACTCTGCTCTCTAGCAGTATATATACATGTATGCATACATTTATATATAGATATTGCCAAACTGTCTAAAATCTTGGGGGATTTCTGCATCTTGTTTACAAACAGGTGTGAATGAGGTCTCTTTTGCCTGGTTTTTTTTAGAAGAATTTACATTGTTATACCATTACACTAACAAGAACAATTATGAGAAGAACAAAGAAAGGGAGAACAAGGGAAAACCATGTATATTAGAAAGAACACATTACAATTACAGTTGCTGCATTAAATTTTGGGTTCTGTTGTGACTTATGGTGCTTTTGTTGCATTCTACTCTGTAACAAGGCCACTAAATTAATAACCTGGCATCCAGAGGAGAAGCAAGGCAGAGACAGCAGCAACAAATCACACAGAGAAGGGAGATTATGATGGGAGCCATGCTTGTTCTTGGTAGCTATACCGAATTCAATCCAAATTAATTTACCTCAAAAGAGTGCTGCATCTTTGAAAGAGGAAGGAAAAAACCTAGAATTTTTTAAGCAGCAAGTATTTTCGGTGGCAGCTAGGCTCAATTGGAATGCCTTAACAGACACCTCTTGTCACTTCAGATATTTCCTGGTCCCTTGCTGCACTCCGTGTATCCCTGAAGCTCTGCTAAGTCCTATATTACCTTGGCTCTCTACTTATTGCCTTCTTGGTCACAACAGGCATTTCAAGAGGAATGGAAGCCTATTTTATCTGTAACAGAGTCTTCAGCTTTTTTCATGTCAATTGAATCAAGAAATAATGCAATTTTAATTTCAAGATGAATTTTTACAGATCAGGGGTATGATAGAATTTTAAGATGTGTGTGAGTTCTAGATACAGGAGTGACTTTATGGGTGCTATTAGAGGTTTTAGAAAGGCCAGTGTGTTCTGTGGCCATTGTTATATCCCTGTGTTTGCAGATGTCACATGTGCTAAACTGGAAACTCCATTGCACAGCTTGAGCTGAGGGTACACATTTTTTTGTTTCTATTTAAAACAGTTGTTACATTTTTTGGTTTTGATGGTCTTTAGCATGAGAACGCCGAAACATCATGTTAGTACCTGAAATAATAATTTGCTTGTAGAACAGAAATATTGGTTTAAAGCTTTTAATTACTTTTTAACAGCGTGAAAGCCCACAGTTATTGACAGCAGTTGTGGGCTGAAATTGATTAATTTAAGACATATTTGAGAAAACTTGTGAACCTTATGTTGGTCCCACATTAACAGTCACAAATTTTAGCCCAGCAGAAAAATTAAATTCTCACATAAATTTAGAGCTCTGCCAGCTCAATCTTTCTCAATTATGGCTTCCTTATGTTTTTTTTCCCCACTTAAGGTGCTGTTTGAGAGTTCAAAAAAGGTGTCTGACTATTGCAGTTCTCAGAGCATTTTTCACATAGCAAAAGTTTGAATTTGGACATTTTATATTAAGCAGGTATTTGATTGGAGGTATAGACATCTCTTGGAGTGGGAGCTAGAACTCCATCTAGCTGTCCCCCAAATATTTCAATTCAACCCAGCAAACCTTGGGTCTTTGCTTAGGTCATCTACTTTTTATAGGGTTTAGATAAGGCTTACTTCTGGGAAAGAGTTTTAAATGCCTTCCTTTGGAGTATTCCTTTTTATAATGGGGAAAAAGATTTGTTCTTTGAATTTCTTCAAGGGAGTGTCAGTATTGTGGAATACATTAAAATTAAATGTCCCCACATATTAGGCTACACTAGTAAACAGAAAACCAATTTAATTTTGAAATTTTACACACTTCATCACGTTTTCAAGGGGCTTTGGTATTCACTGCAGTAAGAAATGTTTCTTACCCTTTGGTAGATATTTCCAATAGATATGAGACAAAAATTTGTTATCAATGTCAGTATAACATCCCTGACAGCAGCATTTCCAGGGATGCCTATCCAGACATGATTTATCAGTATGGGTCTGTTTTAGGGTGCTACTGAACGATATATCTTTGAACCCCACAAACAGATCCATTCCCAAGAGTCAGCTACTTGTATACACTATTGGTTGTGCAGATTTTTAGGGGGGCAAAGGACTAAAGTAGCTTAATATAAAAATGGGAGAAAATATAAATCTAATTCTTATTTTATTTTCCAATGGATCTTTTGTAACAATTTAGGTATTATGATCTCCTGTGTTAGGTGTTATGATCTATGTTGCCATTTGCCTCAGCTGTAAATCTGTTTCCCTGAAAGAGACTGTGCCTGGCTCACTTCTACTAATAGAGACAGACAAACTTCATCCCCCTCTGGTGTGCTACAGCCAGTGTCACTGCTGGAAGGAGAGAGTTGTCACTGGTGTTCAGCTGGTCTTTGAGTATCTTGTAGGCACATCACAAGTGAGCTGTGGAACCTGCACCTTTTGATAAATAAAGTTCCCTGCCCTGAAGGCAGGTTTCTCACTTTCCATGCAAATTAGTCCTCATGCAGGATCTGTTCTTTCAGATCTTTCTGGAAATGGGCTTCGGGGGTCTTGGGTGGTCTTGATCCCTCCCTACAGTCCATGCCCTCTTCCTGGCCTCATTCCTGCACTTGTGCTGTGCTGTGTTTACCTCCAGGGACTAGAACAAAAATGTTTGTTCTTGAAAAGTGCTGCCCTACTTCTGCATGGTTCCCTTCTCCAGTCGTATATTGTTCCTTCCCATTGCCTGTTATTACAAATAATCCTTGGTTATTACCCAAAATTCCTGTCTGTTATTACCAACAATCCTTAGTTGACTCCACAGAATGCCAGCTATACGTGTTTGGGACATACACATTAGCCCTGTATCTTCTGGGATTATATGGGTTTTCCTCTAAATTCCTGGCTCTGAAAGTGAATATGAAGTGTTTGCCCATGAGATATTACTGAATTATATTTTTTGTGTTTCTGAACTGTTTTATTCTTTTCCCAAAATGCAATTGTTCTTGAAAGAAAGTAGATCTGATCGTAGTGTTCTACATGCTCTTGTATATCAGGCATTTATACACAAAAAGCTATTTAATTTTTCTCACCCAGTGCTTCCGTGAGATTTGTGGAGTGACTGAGGACAACTTGCATGAGTAAGAGCTCTTAGGATCAAAGGCTTTAAAATATTCTGTGCTTGTCAAGTCGCTGATGGAAGTCGAGTAGCGCGCACATACACACTCACGCAAACACACAAAAGACCCAAAGAACTTACAATGAGCAAGCCTCATTTGAAAGGAGGTGCTGTTGCAGTTATCCAGCAGAAGACTCAGTTCACAAGTTGTCCGTAGACTGCAGAAGAAAGAAGTTTTAATACAAAAAGATTGTCTCATTGACCCAGCTTGATCTGTGTTTCAAAGGCAAAGTTGTAAGAGTACTACAATGGGCTTCACGTATTGATCAGTACAAGGAAAGAATGACATAGCTCAGCCCATGACATTGTCCTTTTTTTTTCTTATCTTTTATCTCCTGCCCCTACTTCTTTTCAAGGTAAGAGAAAAGTTCAAGTTAGTTCATCTTAAAGAGATTAGACTTCCTACTCAAAATCTGCAAAAGATGCTAGGAAATCACTGGTATCCTGTGAGGGTTTATTTTTGCTTTATGTATGTTTGACTTCACACAACTAATACATATTTCTAAATGAGGAGAAGGCCATTAAGAGAAGAATTGGACACCTTGCTTTCCTTTTTTCTTTCTTGCATACACACAAAAATGCACACACATGTGACACACAGAGACATGCATTAGTTTTGCAAACTGTATGAGTATGGACATCACTGCAAATAATCTCTCAGCTCCTTGTTTTCCATTTTTGTGAGGAGAATGAAATCAATTTAAAAAGACTAACAACAGACTCTTCTCCTGTGAGTCAAAACTAATTTTCTGATATGAATGAAGGAGTTCTATAGAGCAAATAGTGTGGTGTGTAGGAAAGATTTTAATTACCTAGTTTGGGTGTTTGTATGTGGCAATGTATAAATTATATAGGTCAGCCTCAGCAAAACCAGATGTCTTAGCTACCAAAGGTCTTATTTGCAGTGTTCAGAAAGAGGAAATGGAACTTGTCATTATTTTGTAAAAAATCTCTAATGGAGCTGTTGCCTTGCTACTGAAATGGCTGAATGCTGAATGTTGACTTAACTAATCTGTACTTATTCATCCACCCCGTGGAATTTGCATCACCCACATTAGGTCCCTTTGACAATGAAGAATGATCAATTAAGCACGGGTTGCACCAAGACAGCATGACTTGTTACTAGAAAACTCAGACAGTTATTACTGCTTCATTGGCTTCACCCAGGGGGAAAAAAAACCCCAACCAAACAGTTTTAAGGTTTGCTTGCACTTACCAAGCTGCTCTGACCCTCCCAAGAGCTCTTTCCTACTGTGGAGGATGGCCAGGTCTTTATCTTGCTTGTGAGTTTGACTGCATATCTTTGAAGGGTCAAAAGTAATTCAGGCCTTTACAACTGCAGAGCAGGAAAAGAAAGAGATGCCATTTCACTTCTATGTTCCAAAAGGATAGTATGACCATTCTAATCACCTTTTGGAATAGATTCAGGTTTTCTTAGATGGGGGATGAAATTTAATTAAAATCTCCAATGCTTGAAGGAGCACTCCTGGTAGAGTTGATGGATCCTTATAAAGCTGGGAAGGAAGAAAACTCTTCAGCCTTGGATAAGGCCAAGTTGTGCTGGACTTGCTTAAAAGCAGAGCTCCAAGTGTCAGAGGAACTTAGTGTGTGAAATCATGGATGGTTCAAAAGCCTGAACACTGTGTGTACATCCCTGTATAAGTAGCAACAAGGTGAAGGCTGGAGGACTTGTATTTGGACAAGAAACATGCCAGTGGCCATGACATGATTATACCTTTTCTAAATGTCTTTGTGGAGCTACTACCTGGTTAAAAAGGATCCCGAGATGCTATAGGAAGACACCTGCATATGTGAAAACACTATTCTTTCCATCTGTATTTTCATCTGGGCTATTTATCTGTGACAAATAGCTCTTTTCCATAAAGAAGTCTTTCCTGTTTAATCAAGGACATGAACAAAATAATTTTTCATTTGGGATCTTAGGATCTCTCCCCTCCCACCTTTCTCCCCTTTTTTACCCCCAGTGACATATAGCTTGATTTCAAGGTCTGCAGGTCCATCAGACTTTTGAAATAAAAGTTGTTATGTTTCCATTCCTAATAGCTTTATTTGACTTATTGTTTGCAAGAAAAACAAAGCTATGCAATTCAGTCATTATAAAAGGTCATTATTAATTTATTCCTGTTATGCTAGAACTTGATAGTCTGTCTGTGTGCTTAAAATGCCTTTGTATCTTGTACTTTGTTATCTCCTAGGCATGTAATTTAATTAACACATGTACACTGCTTTGAAGATGTAAAGTGATATATAAATTCTTAAAGCACCAAATTAAGGCTTTCACAGGTGAAACAGTGGGGCAGCAGGTGGGAAGTACAACATACGAGCAGCAGTGCTTGAAGGTAATTACTTCGGCAAAGGCTGGGAGCAAGTATAATCCCCCCAAATTGCTGTGGGGAGCAAAAGAAACAGTTTCAACCCTTGAAAAAGCACCTGGCTTTTGCTACCATCCAGTGATGAAGAGTCAGATGCTTGCTGCCCTTCAATACTCTTAAATACGATGGATGATTTTTCATGGTGACTTCACCATGTAATCCTGGGAATGAGGAAGGGAAGTACCACAGGGGAGCATAATGCTTGTGCATTTAGGCCTGTATTCTGACAACTATTAAAACAGGACAAAAATGGATTCATTAAGTTCATGTAAATAAACACATTAATGCCTGTCAGTTATGGATAGCACTGAGTAAGGGACAAGTGACATTACATAATCTCTCTTAGTCAGCTGTACATCTTGTCAGTGTTATTTTACAAGGAAGGGCTGTAAATAGCAAAACTACTTTAGAACTTCAGCTGGGTCACTAGCGTTACCACCATAAAATAACACGGTGTCTTACGTGTGGTGTCCAAAGATCTCAAATGAGAGGAATTCGAAAGAAATTCACTGGCCTGGGACTCCGTAGCTTTCTGATAGTTTACAGTTTGAGGACAATTTTAATCATCAAGGATGGAGTCAGCTGCCTAAACACAGACATCTACTGCCATTAGAAATTCTTTATCTGAGCTTGGGCTAGCAGATATGGTGCAAGCCCAGTGAGATACATGTGCCCTTCCAGAGCAGCAGCTAAAAGCTCAGGAGAGCATTGATCTGCCAGTCTTGCCTGCCAGCCCTGAACGGATGCTAGAAGATGTTAGGATGTTTCAGAGGGCGTTGGCTGACTGTGTTTATGCAACTGAATCCCATCTATGCAGTCAAGTGCCTCCGTCTGGCATCAGAAAGAGTGATAGTGTTCATGGCTTCTATTCAATTTACAGGTCACTAATCTCCCTTCTTCTGGAACATTTGCATGCAGCATACACCAACCCAGTGCCACAAATGTTAGTTACAGACTGCATATAAAAGGTTAGATTTCAACTAAAACAAAAATAAAATTGCTGCAATGCATATTTCAGGTGAAATTCTCTGCCAGTGAATAGGTTCATCCCATTTAGGCTTTGACAAGCACTTTGCAGTTGTCATGACTTCTTATGACATCCCACTCCAAAGTTCAGCCAATTAACACTGATGCCACATTGTATATATAATACCGGAGAAGCTTTTTTCTTTTTCAGCTGGAAACTCTTCCTGTACATTTTATTGTGATCTCAAAATTTGTTACCTTCTGTGGGAACATTTTCCTTTTTCTATATCTGCTTTATCTTGTTTTGGGTGGAGGTGAGGAAGAATCAATAAATCAGCATATTTATCACTCTGACTGACACATTCACTTCTGATGGGTTTTATCTTGCACATGCTTATTATATTATTCACAACGGGAACCTTATTATGAAGTGGATGAATGCTACTATTCATTCAAAACAGATGCACATTAAGTGACAGCCACTGAGTCATTGCCTTTTATATGACAAGGAAATCAGTACAAAGTTGGCTTTCATTTGACACAGTTACATCAGTCAGTTTGCAAAGGATAGCTATCCTTTAGAACCAACAATATCATCCTATTTCTACTGTACAGATTGCTGTTGCCATGATGTCCTACCTTGGTTTTGTTGTTGCTGTTGTTATTTTTACAAGAACCACCAGATATCATGAAGCAAAACTCATTATCAGCTTTCTTAGGCTGCCGTGCTGTATCTCTCTCTCTATCCTTTTCTGATAAACAGTGAACAGACAGAAGGGTTCATCTTTTATACAAATATGTAAAACTCTGTTGCCACTAGTCTTCCAGCTTTGACTTTCATTCTAATTGCCACAGGAAAACAATTTACAGATTTTAGCTTTTTTTTCCCTCTATGAATGTGTAAATTTTCAAATTCAATCATTATAATGATGAACATGTGTTGAAGAAACATAGTAAAAGCAGCATATACCTGTCAGGGAAATTTTTTTCAGTATATCCAAGTAAAATCTATTGTAATCACGGTATCTATTTTTCAAAGGCAACATAACAACAAGACATTTCTAGAATTGCAGTTAATGATGACAGTTGAAAGATATAATACTGTGTGAAAAAGCCTATGTGTAGAATAACATTTTTCTTTTTATTGCTAGTTCAGTGTATCTTGCATATTCTCTTGATGAGCCTGTGTAGTTTTAGTTCGTGTAGAGGCTGGAGTAAGATTAAGCAGGCACTGTTATGTTGTTATCAGCAAAAAGTTGAGATTTTTCTAGAAGAAAGTCCCCTCATGCCAACATATCAGCTTTTACAAAGCTCTGCTTTGCTGTCATGTACACAACTGAAATTCAATTCTAGTAGTTCATAGAATTTACTTTCTTTTTCAGTTCTGTAAGAACAAAAAGATCAAATGTATGTACATGATCTGCAAGTAATCCATCTATATTGCCTGCTGCCTGAATACGTGTACTAATGATTACTGATGATTATCTGCTTGGAAAATAATCGGCAAATTTCCCTTGCTGTAACTCCTCTGACTTCAGACTGCACTGTGTTTTAATTATAACACATTCAGGCCAGACTCAACAAAGAACTAGTAGATGTGCTAAAGGGAGAAATCCTCCTTTGGTCAGGTGTCAGACTATTACTATTATTTATTTAAGTGGTTCTAATGTGACAGTCTTGACCTACTTGGTCTTTTCTTCTGCTAATGGCTGTGAAATTGAAACAATTCACTTGGCATTTTAGCCTGTCATTAAAAAAAATGCCCAAGAATAGCAGAATGGACAACTTTCTTGCTTATTTCCATCATTGCAAGCTGCTTAAAAGTTGCTTTGCTGCACTGTTCACAGTGAAAAGCCCATAAAGCCCGCTTGCAACATATTGTACTCGGAGTGCAAAAAAAAGGTAAATTCATTTCAGCCACTCCATGATTAGTTGGTTTTGAGGATATCAGACAAAATCTTTAACCTTAACATCAGTGAAGATTTCTTGTTCAAGGGGATTATATTTGAACTCATAGTGCCCCTGTCACATTTCTTTAAAAAGTAATGAATTGACAGTTCCCACAGTGAGAAACTCAACTGATGCAATGTGAACATTGAATAGTGCTGGAATGTCTTGTGTTGTGAAAGCATGCTTGGGGTGCTGAACAGAGCAGGAGAAGGAGCTGCAGGTCCTGACCCTGACATGGGTTTAATTTCTGAGATTTTAAAGGTAATTTCTCCTGCGTCCCTTTTCTTTCTTTTTTCTCCATTGTTCTTTTTTGTTTTTAAATGTAATTAATTTATGCTTGTAAATTTTCTCTTTTCAACATAAGTGCTGCTATTTTGGGGTTTAATCAAGCATTTGTCAAGTGCTTTATTGATGAAAGACAATATAAATGCTTTCTGAAGCGTGTGCAGATCCACAGAAGTAAACATTTAACAAGCAAACAGTCTTGAAGGATACTGATGTAAGAGAGGGACAGGAACATAGGTGTTCCTGCTCAGCAGTGCAAGGAGCCATTTGGGAGGCATCTGTGCACAAAGAAAGTAAGGACAGACCACTTAAGCAGCAACTCCCAGTTTCCCATTTGGTCTCCATCTCATCAGACCTTCCTACCTTCCTCCTATCCCTTTCCTCCCAGCTCATCCTCTCTGTTAACCAGGGTCCCGCTCAGCAGTGCAGCTGTAGTTTACAGCTGGCATTGGCTCCTCCATAATTCCATACTTCTTTCTCCAGCCTGTTTGGGAAAGCATTCCGAGAGAGATTTATGCTTTTGGCAAAAGAGTAGAGAGAACACAAAGAGAGGTGCTATGGTGCTGTGCTACTGGAAAATGGACCAAGGAATCTCTCCTCAGTTACCTTTCCTCTCTTGTCCCTCCAGTGGCAGTGACAACTTTCCTTTCCTCTCTCTGGCCACAAAACCTAGAATCTTGCTCCCCAGCTCTCCAGAAGCCACCTCACTTTCTGTTGTAGCCCATAAGTGGGTGGAGAAGGATGAGTCCAGTTTGATGCTTACACAGCTGTTCCTCATTTGGTCCCTGGGTCTGTGGGCTACCAGATGGAGTACAGTGACTCACATTCTCACATATTCACATGTCTAGCAGGGTTGAATTTAGCACAAGGTGCAGAGGACCGAGAATTATTCCTTTTAACAACCTGGAATAATTTTTCAATTTATTCAAGCTGTCCTCTCTGCAAGTAAACTGAACAATTAAAGGGCATTCACTTATTTTTCATGCACTGAAAGTATGAATTTTTCATTACGTTCCAATTCACATTTTTTTTCCCAGCTTCATTAACTGTCTAGTGTGAACTTTATTGTCTAATGCACATTCATACGCTTTGACTAGCTGGTGTGTTTGGGGGAATATATTTTGCAGACTCTATCTTCTCTTCCTCTCTGCACGTATCTTGTTATTCTCTGAAAAGGAAAAGAGAAAGAAAGGGAAGAATAAATAATGATCAAAAAACGTGTTTCTTTTCAGGCAGCAGCACTCAGCACTCTGCTGCAAACCATGCTGTGTAGGATCTTGTAAAGCTTGATTGGAAACATTTTATCATATTAAAAATGTGTGTATCTCCTCCATCCCCCACTCCTCTCAGCTTCTACAATTAACCAAATCATGGTTTTCAAGGGGATTTTCCCCTGAAAAACAGCTGTGCTCTCTGCTAAGGTTGCTCTTTCTATAGAGCCTCAAAGACAGGGGTTTTTAAGACCTTATTAAGAAGACAAAGTCAGAGCAAATAGACTGGCAGCGTTGTAGCCATTTCAGGTGAAAACGACAGGTCCTTTCACAGACTCCTCCGGGGAGTGCGTAATGAAAACTATTTGGGAGATATTCCTGTCGAGAATGACCTGCTGCCTTACTCAGATCTATTGCAGCAGTTCAGGGATGAAATAGAGAGTGACCTGACCCGATTAAAGGCTGGCAGAGCCCCGCTACCAGCAGCACGTGTCCTAAGTGCTGCCCCCGCGCACAGGCCTGCCTGCGCGCTGCTGATCTGGTGGGCTGTGTTTACAAAGTCATTGAAGGCAGCGTGATGTTGGACAGCGGCAGGAACAGTCTATTCCAATCTAATGCACAAAAAGGCTGTCACACAACGGGAGAAAGATTACATTCAGTTGCAGTGTAGCTGTGAGAGTGNTTTTTTTTTTTTTTCTTTTCTTTGGGAAAGCTTCAGAGACATGGCATTAAACCTGTGAGTGTCAGAGAAAGGGAGAGCAAGCAGGGGTGGGTTGGCGAGGTCTCAGGTCAGGGTGTTGTGCTGTGAGTGCAGCCTTCCCTCTGGAGGTGGCAGCTGCTGCCCTCTGTCCTTCTCCACCTTTTAATGCTAATGCTGTAGGGGCTCCTCTCACTCAGAAACATATGTACTCGGTTGCAGGTCTAGTTCTGTGTGCTACCAAGTAGGGAGAGAGAAAAAAGGAGGTTTCTGAAATAAATCCAGGTGATAGTGCTGAGATTTTGGCATCAAATGCTTTTCTTTTGGCTGTTTATGATGATGGCATCTGGCTAATTAGGAAACATCAATGCTACAAGGACTTGAACTTTTAGCATGCTTCGTCTGGGGCTGCTTAAATCTTAGTCTGGGCTTGCTTGGCCTTCTAATAAGTGCCTGTCACTGATTGCATTTTAATGTTTGTGCCTTTGTATTTTGCTTGGGTAACCACTTCTGAAATTTGGCAAAAACCTGAAGAGTTCGTAGGATTGGTCCCTCAAATGCCCCCTTCCTTTTCCATTTCTTAGATATTTAATGTACTGATTCAAGCTTTAATGTCTGCCAAGAGGGAGATTGAGGGAGCGTTAATGACCAAAGAAAAGCCATCCTTAAAACACTGGATTTGTTTTGGACTTCCTAATTCAAAAAGTGCAAACTTCATCAGACTTTAAGCACCTGTCTCTGGTGGCACTTCTAAACAGCAGTTTTGACTCACATGCCAAACCCTGAGGTCAACTCTGCTTGTTTGGGACATGCATTTTGAAACACAAAGTGTCCTAGCATCTGAAACATAACCTGAATGAAATTGCTCTGCTATTTAAAAGTGTAGAAAAGTTTGAAGAACAAAATTGTTATTAATTTTCCTGTCACAGAAATGTTCTTATATTTCTCCTACCCAAGCCCTCCTCCTAGTCTTAAGGTCTGCCAAGTAAGAGATGGCAGAAGGTGACAGTCACATAGCAAAGTTCCTGGCTTTTCAGGTATTTATACTGGAATTATCTTTTCTTTCTTGCTTAAGTATCACTTGCTTTTTGATGGGGTCTCTGGAATTTAAAAGGAGTCTCGGATTTGCCAGGATTTAATCACAGTTTATGAGGGTTATATTTCCCACATATTTTCCTACATTTTGAAGTACTTCAGTGGAGCTTTGGAGGTAGGTCTATTACAAAGTATTCACTTGTTAACTTTAATATTTATATTGGCTCCTGGAGACATCATCTGAATTAAGGATCTGCAGCGACAGCAGATCTATCTATGTGTTGGAAGAGACAAGTTTTAATTATTAAAGTTTTCTGATTAAACCTAAGTGCTATTGTTCCCATTTCATAGCAAAATACTAATTCCATGAAAGTTAGAAGTAGGACTAGGCACTGAATTCAGATCTTTGGAGTTTTGCCTTCCAGAAATAATCCTGTTCATATGTATAAATAGACACTTTACAGTCAACGCATAAATTCCCTGAGAACCTTAAAAAACTTGATTTTTCAAAGTCAAATTCCACATTTCATCATGAATGTGTGATAAAGAAGTGGGAAGAGCAAGGAAAAAAACATGTCATATTAACTGGAAGAGTTTACCTCTGACATTTGTGGAACCTGAATCTGACTCAAATGCTGTCATGAGTGAATGAATTCATATTTTAGGCAACCGTTGGGAAGTCTATTTGTATCACAGCCTATTGTGAAATGAGCAGTTTTCTACATGTGCTCGGGATGGGGAAGAAGAGGTTTGTGAGAGCTTCATTCCAGGCAGCACCAACTGGCCAAGGCCCTGCCTGCTGCCGGGCTGAGCATTTGCTGTCTCTGGGATCTACCTGTGCAACTCTCACAGGACAATATCATTTCTTGTCTTGCTTTCAGTTGGGTTGCTCAGATGGAACTAAAGGCAAAAATAGGGCTGCAGTATTTTTATAAACTGGAAATTATGCATGTTGAGAAAAGAAGCCTTTTTTTTTTTTTTTTTTGGTAGCACAGGTTGAATCTACCTACTGGGAGTTGAAAAAAACCATCTTTGTGTGATAAAATAGGGAATCTTCTTTGGATGTCTCTGAGGAAGAATAAGCACAGGGTCCCCTGAAGCCTGAAGTTGTTTTTGCAAAGTCAGTTGTAGTACAGAAACACATTTTAACCCCAAATTGGTACAAAAGGCTGTGCCAAATTACATATACATTATCTGAATAGGGAAGTTGTTCTCTAATTGTTAGATATAAGCTTGACTGCCTTTGAATTAACAGTTAAAGCTGTATTCATTAATCTGAACGGGGAAGAGTGGGCAGACTGTCACAACATGCCTCAGTTCAGTAGTCATGCAGAGCAGGTGAGAGAAAGCTAACCACTTACAAAGGGAAGCAACTGATCTCCATCAGCCCCATCACTTAATGATGAAGAGAAAAAGACAACCAACTGCAATATCCAGAGAAAGATTTACCATATATCTGAAACTCCAGAGTCCCAACAAGCAATATATAACCAACAATTACCCAGAATGATTAATCTTAATGTTTTAAGGGCTTTATGAACTCAAGAACTACAAAGGACAGAATTTATATATGTTTTAAGGTCCCTTTACTGTACACCCAGCTTCTAGGGAAAAAGAAATTCCTTTGAGAAATAAGCATCAAATTCACTACTTTTGAAGAAAGCATTGGGAATGGTAGTGCTAATTCAGATATAAAAGGACTTGACCCAAAACTAGGGATGAGGTAAGGTGAGACAAAATTTTTTGGCAAACAGGGGCTGATTAGAGGAAAAACTTCAGTTTATAAAACTGGATTAAATCTAATTTCAGTGCCTACTGAAATTTTCCCTTCCTCTTTGTCTTTTTTTTTCCTCAGGATACAGGTTAAGAGTTAACAGATTCACCCCTGAGAATATGAATATTTAACTTTTAAATAGCCTTTTTTTTTTTTTAATAGAAGCTGCTGTGGTGTATGAACAGTGGCACAAAATCTCTGGCAAGTCTTTCTGGGATAATCTAAGATGTTACAGTCCTCAGTTGTCTGTCCTTTCCCTTTCCAGAGGATACTACTGCCCTCATGGAAATTGATATAAAGGAGTTGCCGTCATTCCACCTATGCTGCTCTACACTCTGGCATGTTAGTTAAACCCACCTTCACTAGCAGAAAGCCAAAACCAGTCAGGCTAGGATACTTAAGCTGTGCCTTTTGCAGACTTTATTACTGAAGGGATACCTGCCAGCAGAGATGTAGGTGTTGGAGTTATTTGAGTCAACAACATTTTGAACACAGCCAGACTTACAAGAAGTAGCACATAACAACCCTGAGGTTTTTTGGTGTTGTTTTTGGTTTTGTTATTTTTATTTTTGCCTTAGTCTTGCCTACTGACAGTGTTGTGGAGTGGGATGCAGCAGAGGCAGCAATTCTGTAGATAATAATTGTGAGAAGGAATATTAATCTGAAAGAAATTAAATGGTTTCTGCAAGTGTATCTCAACTGGAAGTGTAGTCACAATTGGAAATTGCTGATCATAACAGTCTCGTAAACATTACTTTTGAGAGTTGTTTGCTGGTGCAAATGCTTGTGCAAATCACCTGGGACAGGTCTTCAGGAAACCATTTCTTTATGCTATCACTGATTCTCTGAGCTGAAGAAACAACCTTCAGGAGTGATACGTAAAATGAGCCTTAATAAAACACCTAATTGTTTTCAGGTTTCCTACCTGAATGTTGCTAGTTACCTAATCAGGGACCAGCTGCACCATGCCTCTCCTATTTTTGTGTGAAGCTCACCTGGGAAGAAGCCAGAATATTGGGGGAAATTATGTGTGCTAAAAGACAGCTCTTGGCAATGAGATGAGGAATGAGAGGTCTCACACAGGGCAAAGTCAGTGGGATCAGCCATGTGGAATCACCATCTCTTCAGTACAAATTGAATATTTTCTGTCTTCATTTTCCTTTACAAGAGAGGCTTTGTAAAGTTTCCTCTTGCTGACAGAACTTGGTTTATAGTTCTCATTGTAGCTGGATCTGGATCACCTGGAGATAAACATTATATGAAGGAAAGGAGGTTTTCCAATCTATCTGAATAAAGCACTGGTGAAACTTTCATGAGAAAACATATGCTCCTTTATAAGAAATTTGTATCTATCTCAGAAAGACTGCCTGCTTTTGAATGTGGAAATGACACAAGTAATATATACTATGCCATTTCCTGGTTTGAGATTAATAGCCCATAGTCAATATGAGGTCTAGGACCCATTTTCACACACAGAAAATGATGCCCTCTTGCATGAAGCATGAGGCATGAAAAATCTAGCTTCTTAGTGAGATTTTTTTTTTTTTTTTTTGCCATAGAATTCCCTTCCCTAGCTGTAGAAAGAAATTGATCCATGAAGCAAATCTGTTGTTTATGCTGTGCCATACTGAGTCTGGAATATCAAGAAACCCATATCAGATTTTGTGGACTTTGGATCTACCTAATCACACATATGTGGGTATCTTCTCTTTTAATTTCCACAAATATTCACTAAAACAAGACTTATCTGCACTTGTGATGGAACACATTTCTGTGGTGTGCACAGGACTGTGCTGCCCGAACTGCATTTCACTGTGGCAGCTCCTTGGCCCCTTACGCGCTGCCACCAAAAATTACTGCTTATTCTGATACTCAGCCAAGCTGAGTGTTGTATACCTTGAGATGCCTGTGGGAAAGGTACATCCATCTTTTCAACTACTGTTAGGTAGTTTAGGATTTCAGTACTTAGGCAGTATGTATTCCTTGAGTTGAAATGAGTAATTTAACTTGTAAACATTCATACAGAATAAATGAAGGATGAAGAAAGTGTTGTCTATTTGAATTTGAAAATATTGTTTATATTTTTTTTCCCATACTTGTTTAAATTTCTTGTTTATTTCTTGTTACAGAGCCAACATGGGATTAATAAGTCCTTGAGCATTTTCTGACTTTTTCTCAAATAGTGACAATCACTTTTACTTCAGGCCTATAAGGTATCATTATATCCAAAGCGTGCTGACTAACCAACGTTCACACCAGAAAAACAAGAATGGTGAGGACATTAGGATAAAAATAGACTGATACATTTGCTAGTCTTGTGAAAGAGACTTTTTTCCTTTGTATATGTGCTTTGGCCTCCATTATGCTTTTCCTCTAGATGTACCTATATAGAATCACAGAATGGTGTGGTTTGGAAAGACCTTAAACCACAAATCATCTAGTTACAGCACCTTCCATTAGACTAGCTTACTCAGAGCCCCATTAACACATAGATAATGCCAATAGGTATCTTGTCTATGAATTGGCAACACGAAGCAAAAGAGAGAAAGCAGCACATGCGCTTATTCATTCTGAAAGTAAAAGAGATGAATTAATTTCTGAAGTCAAAGCCTAGGTGCTCAGCTGTACATCATATATTATCTTCATTAATCTACTGTAACAGAGCAGGAGCAGAAGCATCCTTATTCAAACCTCAGTTACACTTCTTGAGCATAATGAGGGAACACAGCATTTAGTACTCCCATTTGTATTCCTGCCTGCTAGTTGGAAAGTAGGGAAAAGGAATGGGTGTGCATACATGAAGACAGATGCGTAAGCACCTGTATTAGGCATTGAGTGATTTAAAAAAATGGCAAAATATGCCATTGGTATTACTCAAGTCTTTACATGTAATTTTTAGAGATCTAGAAGCAACATGTTGGTATAGATTTTGATTTGCAAACTGAATGTTGAGTGGATGATGGATTCCATGCTGTGCTTGGACACAGTTCCCAGCTCCCTCCTACTCTGTGAGAAATGACTGCAATCATAAACCCATCACGTAATGAAGACTTCAGTAGGAGCAGGAAACACTACCACACCAGGAATTTGCAGGACATCTGGTAAATCAACAACATTATCACAAACATCATGGCCAACAGCCTGAGCTGTAGCAACAGTATATTCATTTTCCAAATGTTCCAACTGAGAAAGATACTCAGACCATTCCCACTATACACCAGATGGTTGATTGGGAAGCCAATATTTTCTCTGTATGCAGAAGCTTACTCTTCCATCATTTTGCATGGGGACCAGATATTTTATTAGAGACAGGATTTTCTCTGGCCCATGTTCTGCTGAAGAAATATATATAATGTACAGCATACACACCACAATATGGGCAATGGCAAGATACTGGAAGAAGTGTCCTGGCAGGCCACAAACATGAGAAACCTCGGTGGCAAACTGCCTCCCTTTTCATTTTTAATGATGTTAAACATATTTAAAGTGAACTACATTTCATTAAATTGTATTAAATACGACATAACATCAAATCCACATGAAAATAAATCAATCTGTCATGCAGTGGTGTCACAGAGCCACAAAACAAGTCTAGTGATATCGTAGCTCTAGTGCTTAGTGGGATGATAATTTAGGCTCCAAGTAATTAGCATAGCACAACTTCTAGTGCCTTAGTCAAGAAAAACTGTCTGCAAAAATCAGTGGAAGTTTTGCCTTATTGAATACGTACTTTAGATAAAACTTGGAAATAGAAAGCTGAGTTGACTTTGTATGTTGACTTTGCAAAGTGCTCTCCAAATCATAATAGTGAATTTGCCTATCGAGAGAGAAAACAACTCCCTGTATTACTAAGACTTCCAGACTTGCTTTCAGTCTGTTAATAAAGGTTTTGATGTAAACCTTTTGTCTTTCTTCTCTTTATCTCTGTTCTAGCTGTAGTTGTAAATCACTGGATGGGTTCCTAGCTTCAATAATCCAAGCTTTGTCAAATGTCATGTAAAAGACAGGAATTTTCTTAAAGCTGTTGCAATCTGATATTTGATTCTTTTGTGAAACCAAAGAGAAATAAAGCATTTTAAATGATAGACATATTTCTATACTTTTAAAAACACTAAGTTACTCTTTCCTTGCAAGTTCACCACACTCTTACTGCTTGACCCCAGTATTTCCATTGCTAGCATGTATGTTGGACTGTTGTTTTACAGGAATCATCATCAGCAATAGTTAAACCTCTGCAAAGGCCTAGGAAAATATATTGTCCTATTATTTTTAAATTCTCCTAGAGTTTGTCAGGTGAATTCTAGTGCTATATTTGAGCACATATCTGAATTTGAGGAGTGGGATTAGCCTATGTATTGGCAACATACCATCTGCTCGGTTCTACATCCCTAAGAAAAATCAAGAGCGACTTGGTAGAGTTTGAAAGATACATTCTCTGAAATGTCCACACCTTGTGAGCATTACTGGTCAAGATGCACAGAGGATGAGTTGGATTTTTCCTGAAACTGCTCTTGTTATCAGTTAGAGGATGCAGGCTGGTTATTGGAGCTGGATCATGGAGTGACATATTTCATCCAGCACTTGTACACTTGTTCATGCTCACTCAAAAAAATCCGAGTGGACACCTATGTACTTTTACTAAGAGTCTATACTTCCTTTCATCTTCCCAAATTTTTCAATTTCACTTAATCACTTTAAAATCCTGACTGTGTAAAGCCACATTGGTATGCTTAACTTAAGAACAGTAAAGCCACTGAAGCCAACAGAACTGACGGATGTAAAATTCTAAGTATGTTTTCAGGATTTAGCACTAAACTTTAAGACTGAGATCCCTGAATTTGGAAGCCTAAGAGTTTCATGACCTTCCAAGCATGGATTATCCTTATTTTCTACAGAAATGGTTCTAAACATGCTGCTTGTGCTTAGGAATAACAGAAGCTCCCTAGGAGTGTGCTGGCATCCTTTGGAAGGAATTGTGGTATTTGGTTGGGATAGGTGAATAACAAAGGCAACACAGAAGGCTCCAGGCTGAATCAGTGCAGACAAAGCAGGTGAAATCTTGGTCTCAATAAAGTAAATGGCAGCTATGCTCTGTGACTTTAACTGTCAGTGAAGAGAAATAACTGTGTAATTGCTAAAATCTGATACTAAGCTGGTAGCAAAGAGACTGCATTTTACAGGTACTTTTTTTTTTTTTTTTTGTAAAAACCCAACCAAACAACAGAAAAGGCCAGGCCAATGCATTAAAACAGGTCTTAACTGAAAGAGTTAATTCTGGTCATACCTTGCTTTAAAAAAAAAAAAAAAAAAAAAAAAAAAAAAAAAAAAAAAAAAAAAAAAAAAAAAAAAAAAAAAAAAAGAAAAAAGAGATTTAATATACTTTTCAATCATGTCAACTGAAATGCGACTTTCCCCAATGATAGACTTGCCTACATCTATCACAAGGTAAACAATCTGTGCTAAAAGCATAAAGACTTATTTTTCCTTTATTCTTATCTCAGTGAAACAGTACAGTGACAGAAACACCTTTTGTTTGGAAGAGATTTGGTCGTGTTTCACCCTAGACTAATTCAGAAATAGAGGTGTATTAGAGAAGTTTTGACTGCCGGCAGCAGTGGAATTTATTGCTCATTATTTTGCTCTCTAAAATATAAACACAACTTGATTATGTTGCCAAATAACCACATGCAGATTTGCAGTTCCATAAAAGTAACTTACTTATCAACTTTGTCAAGAGTGAAAAAGTCATTAATGACAGACGCTTGCAGAAAGAAAAGAAAAAGGGAAAAAAGGCATTAATCTGGGTGGTTTCATTTTGACAAAACTGAGTGATAGCATGCAGTATTCTTGGAGGGATGATCATCCAGCTATTGAAACCCCAAGACAAGAAGTATTTGGAAGTTGTTAAGATGTAACATCACTGTGAAATTAGCAGGGTGTTTTTTTAAGTTGGAGTGGGTTTCTTTTTGCTTTAGTGTCTTAGAAAATTTGGCCTCTTCATACCAGATTTCAAGGGTTCAGGCAGGTAATGTGCAAAGAATATCCAAGATAAAGTTGTCATATCTTCACATCTGTCAGCTGGAATCTGTTTCCAGTGACTGAAGTCTGTGAGAATCAGGATGGAGCTGAACAATAAAGTTTCTCTTGCAACCTCTTTCAAGACTGTCATTTGCTCATAACAGCATGTCTGGGGGCATCCTTAATTATGGGACATGTTCTTTTGGCTTATGTCAATCATGTGCAAAATGAAATACATTTTCAGTATCCTTCAGGCCTTTCTGTCCTCTTAAAAAGCTTTATTCATCTGTTGGGAGGAAATGGTTCAAAGTGAAAGAATGGTGAGGAGGATGGTAGATTATCTCAAGTGACCTTGCAGCTGGGAGTGCTGAAGCCCGGAGAGTAAGAGTGTATTATGTATTATGTATTATGTATTATGCCTAGTGCTGTTCATCCTCTGTTTTGTGAAGCAGAGTCCCTGTGTAGAGATAACACAGGTGTTTACAGAGACTTGGAGACAGACATGTTTGAGCTCCCTATTGGGAGAGTGTTCAAAGATCATAAAAAAAACAAAGGAAATCATAAAAATCCGAGGAGACCAGAGCATGGTGGTAAACTATGTGTGTGCAGGCCCTTGGTAAATGGGTGCAAACAGCAGCCCCAGAGTCCACCAGGACAAGCCTGATGGTGCTTGTGCTCTCCATCGTGTGTTTCTGCTGCCCAGGTATTTCTTTGGGGATCCTCCAAGGAGCAAGGTAATGAAATAAATTTGTTCTTTGCATTTCAGCCATGGGTTTGTGGTTGTTCCGGCCACCTGCCTGTGTTGACTCACACATCATCTGTCTTTTGAAATCTCGTTTTGGTACAAATGTCGTGAGTCCCTTCTATTTCTCACCTTGTACAGTAACTTTCAGTTGCACACAGTTACTTAGTGAAGTAAAAGGAGTAAAAATTCCAGTTTGGTAGTTGTTAGACTCCATTTTATCAGTACTAAATGATAACTGTAGGCATGTAAGCTATAGCATCACAATCATGCAAAGTTTTAGAAGACTGAAGTATTAGCATATCATCTGCCTGACAGATTTGGCTAAATCTTCTGAATATATTTATGTAAATGTGTTGTGCTCTGCACTGGAAAGAGCAGAATAAATTTAATGGAGGTACTACTGCTTCTTAAATTTAAAAACTAAGTTGTGTCAGTAGTAGGGTAATAAAAAAATATTCAATTGCCTTGCCACTCCCTGTAACCAGAATATCATGAAATCAAGCTATATGCCTACCTTTGTCCTTAGCTTAATTACAGCCTTTGACACCTTCTTAAAACACTCCTGTTTTCCAGCCTTTTACGTTCTCCATGCAATATCTTAATTACTCTTTCAAAAAAGAAGATTAAGTAGGACTACTTTGACTTCCCTTTTTTTGTCCCCATTCTGCACGCTCTTTTTAAAGCTTCATTACATTTCATATCACATTTTCCGTGGTGGTATTCTATCCTTAGTAGGATATTTTGATATTCTCTGTCTGTTTTCCACTTACTTTCTCTTGCTGCTTTTCCACTGTCTTAGTGAAAAAACCACATCCTTCTTTCCTTTGTAAGATGCAGGATTTTGTTAATGTCTAATGTCTCTTTAAGAAACCAGATAAAGACAAAATTTCATTTGCTAATTTTACATCAGTCCCTCTCATATCAACATCTTCATTGCCATCTCTCCTTTCATCAAACTTGCCTGCATTGTCTTCCTTAAGATTTTCTGTATGTTCCCCCTCCCTTGACGTGTATGAGAAATAAAAGCAAATTCCTTACTTTTCTCTGAAATCATGTCAGCTGCTAAGTCCCTGCTAGCGCTATTAACAAAACTCATTGATGNCAGACGCTTGCAGAAAGAAAAGAAAAAGGGAAAAAAGGCATTAATCTGGGTGGTTTCATTTTGACAAAACTGAGTGATAGCATGCTTGTATTCTTGGAGGGATGATCATCCAGCTATTGAAACCCCAAGACAAGAAGTATTTGGAAGTTGTTAAGATGTAACATCACTGTGAAATTAGCAGGGTGTTTTTTTAAGTTGGAGTGGGTTTCTTTTTGCTTTAGTGTCTTAGAAAATTTGGCCTCTTCATACCAGATTTCAAGGGTTCAGGCAGGTAATGTGCAAAGAATATCCAAGATAAAGTTGTCATATCTTCACATCTGTCAGCTGGAATCTGTTTCCAGTGACTGAAGTCTGTGAGAATCAGGATGGAGCTGAACAATAAAGTTTCTCTTGCAACCTCTTTCAAGACTGTCATTTGCTCATAACAGCATGTCTGGGGGCATCCTTAATTATGGGACATGTTCTTTTGGCTTATGTCAATCATGTGCAAAATGAAATACATTTTCAGTATCCTTCAGGCCTTTCTGTCCTCTTAAAAAGCTTTATTCATCTGTTGGGAGGAAATGGTTCAAAGTGAAAGAATGGTGAGGAGGATGGTAGATTATCTCAAGTGACCTTGCAGCTGGGAGTGCTGAAGCCCGGAGAGTAAGAGTGTATTATGTATTATGTATTATGTATTATGCCTAGTGCTGTTCATCCTCTGTTTTGTGAAGCAGAGTCCCTGTGTAGAGATAACACAGGTGTTTACAGAGACTTGGAGACAGACATGTTTGAGCTCCCTATTGGGAGAGTGTTCAAAGATCATAAAAAAAACAAAGGAAATCATAAAAATCCGAGGAGACCAGAGCATGGTGGTAAACTATGTGTGTGCAGGCCCTTGGTAAATGGGTGCAAACAGCAGCCCCAGAGTCCACCAGGACAAGCCTGATGGTGCTTGTGCTCTCCATCGTGTGTTTCTGCTGCCCAGGTATTTCTTTGGGGATCCTCCAAGGAGCAAGGTAATGAAATAAATTTGTTCTTTGCATTTCAGCCATGGGTTTGTGGTTGTTCCGGCCACCTGCCTGTGTTGACTCACACATCATCTGTCTTTTGAAATCTCGTTTTGGTACAAATGTCGTGAGTCCCTTCTATTTCTCACCTTGTACAGTAACTTTCAGTTGCACACAGTTACTTAGTGAAGTAAAAGGAGTAAAAATTCCAGTTTGGTAGTTGTTAGACTCCATTTTATCAGTACTAAATGATAACTGTAGGCATGTAAGCTATAGCATCACAATCATGCAAAGTTTTAGAAGACTGAAGTATTAGCATATCATCTGCCTGACAGATTTGGCTAAATCTTCTGAATATATTTATGTAAATGTGTTGTGCTCTGCACTGGAAAGAGCAGAATAAATTTAATGGAGGTACTACTGCTTCTTAAATTTAAAAACTAAGTTGTGTCAGTAGTAGGGTAATAAAAAAATATTCAATTGCCTTGCCACTCCCTGTAACCAGAATATCATGAAATCAAGCTATATGCCTACCTTTGTCCTTAGCTTAATTACAGCCTTTGACACCTTCTTAAAACACTCCTGTTTTCCAGCCTTTTACGTTCTCCATGCAATATCTTAATTACTCTTTCAAAAAAGAAGATTAAGTAGGACTACTTTGACTTCCCTTTTTTTGTCCCCATTCTGCACGCTCTTTTTAAAGCTTCATTACATTTCATATCACATTTTCCGTGGTGGTATTCTATCCTTAGTAGGATATTTTGATATTCTCTGTCTGTTTTCCACTTACTTTCTCTTGCTGCTTTTCCACTGTCTTAGTGAAAAAACCACATCCTTCTTTCCTTTGTAAGATGCAGGATTTTGTTAACGTCTAATGTCTCTTTAAGAAACCAGATAAAGACAAAATTTCATTTGCTAATTTTACATCAGTCCCTCTCATATCAACATCTTCATTGCCATCTCTCCTTTCATCAAACTTGCCTGCATTGTCTTCCTTAAGATTTTCTGTATGTTCCCCCTCCCTTGACGTGTATGAGAAATAAAAGCAAATTCCTTACTTTTCTCTGAAATCATGTCAGCTGCTAAGTCCCTGCTAGCGCTATTAACAAAACTCATTGATGGATTCTGTAACTGTGCAGGTAGTTTTAGACCCTCCTTTTCTCTTGCTTTTGCTTTCCACATGAGAAAGTATTTCTCTCTGTATATTGGTACCACTGTTTCACCACTGTATCACTGTCTAAGAACCTTCTATTTCCAAACAGACATTGAAAATAGTGCTATATTCACACACTTTAAACAGTTTGAGCTCATGTTATATCTTTCTTGCTATATTCCTTAGAAATTATATACTCTTTTTTTCTGCGAAACATGCAATCACAACATTTTCCTCAACAATTTTCTTTGTTTGGGTCCTGTTGACTCACATAATTGGTTCTCTGCTTCTCTGTCTGCTTCAAATGTCTGTTCTCCTAATCCTCCCTGAATCTAATCTCATCCCAATTTTTAGGTGAATGGTGGAGAATGAGTAAACTCATTGCCTACAGGAGTATTAGCTTTGCATGTGTAGCTGAGATCCTAGCACCCACGTCTCCCAGTTTAAGTGTGAGTGGTGTGAGCACCTGATGAAAGAAAGCAAGCACTGGGAGTATAAGATACATTTTAAATGCCATTTTTGCAGAAGTGTTATTTTAAAAACCAGATAGTTAACTAAAGGAGCAAATCTAATGTAAACAGCAGTTTTCTCACCCTACTTCAGTAAGTTTTCTTACTGAATTAATCCAGTAATTCCCAAATGGATAAGTAAATTTCCTCCATTTTATGGATTCAATCCCCAGGCATCTAATTTGGCTTTATGTGTTGCACTGCCAGAACAAGATATCTGAACCATTCTGCTTAAATGTTTGAGTTAATCATGCTAGATCTGCATTCTTAACCTTAAGCTCTTTAGGAAGAAACATTTGTACCCTTAAAGGACTTTCTTGGATACCAGCCTAGCAGCCTAGATTTTGGAACTGTGCAACCAAACTGATTCCTTTCTCTCCCTCTCATCTTTTCAGAACCATTTCTTTCCCCATGTCTCTTCCCATTTCAGCTACTTTTAAATGAAAGGCAGTGTCTAGGTAGTGGCCACAGATGGACACAGACATCGAGAGGGGCTTTCCAGACTAAAAAGTGGTAGTTCAATTAGGCAGGAAGAATTGATAGAGAGACAAAGTAAACTTGACAATTAGTTCAGACCGAACCCCTGTACTCTAGACAAGTGACTGCCTAGTTAGTCAAGTGAGTTGGAAGAACATTATTGTGAGGCACTACAATTACTTCAATAGGATATTGCCTAAAAAACTGTAACCTAGAAGAAATAAAACTCCATTATTATGGCAACAGTTCCAACCCTGCCAACGTGTTTAAGCATTGGCAAGCGATTCTCTATACTGTTTAACAGGTTTTGGCTTGGAGCAGTGAGCATTTCCTAGACAATACCAACAGAGGGTCTTGTTCCTTTCAAACACTCTGTATATTGTTTTTGAGACCAGAAAATGTGGCTGGATGTAATTTCCTTAATGATATATCTTGAACTCTGAGGTTAGCCTAGCTAACTGTTCACAGCACAACATTCAATGGTCACACTTTAGTAACCTTGTAAAATTTCACTCCTGGGCACTCCTGAATGTGTTACTGACTTTGACAATAGATAGATATTTTTACCATTGAGATTCACAGCCAAAACCAGATCTCTGTATTCTGCACTGGTGTCAAAAGTCACATAACATAACAGCAGATAGGATCATAGGGCACAGAATTGTTTAGGTTGCTAAAGACCTCTAAGATCATCCAGTCGAATCCAGCAACTGTCAAATCTACCACTAAGCCATGTCCCTAAGTGCCACATTAACATTATCTTTTAAATACCTCCAAGGCTGGTGACTCAACCACTTCCCTAGGCAGCCTGGTCCAGAGCTTGATAACCCTTTCAGTGATGAAATCTTTCCTAACATGGGAACGAAATTTCAACTGTGTTAACAGCTGCAGCCACACTATCAGCTCATAAGTTTGAGATGGAGATTGTGGAAATGGTATAAGCAGTTTCCCTGAGACTCTGGGATTCCTACTGAAAACTTCTATGGCAACTGGGTCTGACAATTTTCACCAAGATATAAACCCTGTGATGGTAACTAGGAGAATACATGGAGAAGGATGACCAAATCATCATTATGTGACCTCACATGTCAGCTATCACTGTCACTAGAAGATAAGGAATTTTTCATCTAATTGTCACTTTTTGTTTGTTTGTTTGTTTGTGAGGGAATGTGTTTTGGGAAGATTATTTTGCTACAAGACTGCATAGCAGAAGAGAGAGTAGTGATAAAAAGAAATTATATTCCTTGGAAACCAAGGGAGAACTACAGGTTTCTCTTACTTAGGACTGAGGCAAAAAGGCAAAATTGATCCCCAATCTAAGTGTCGCAGTCTAACCTGATAAGGAGTTGTAGAAAGTCTCATTAACTCAATGTTCCTACAACTAATAAATTTTCTTGCAAATAGCTTAGCTTGTTTTGCTAAACCAAACATGAATAACCTCCAATAGAGCCATTTGGAAGGTAATTCTAACTGTCTTTATTTATATTTGTATAGATTGGCTTCATGGCAGGATATCTTACAATAGAGTGCAGCATAATAACTATCTACTAATGATACTTTGACTTGAAATATCGCCAGGAAGTTTAAATTGGTATCCACCTATTTTTAGCAGAAATAGCTTCAAACAGTTCACAAAACAAGCCCCAGCTGTAATAAAAAGAAAAAATTGACATAAACCAAATGCTCACAATGGGTGAATTTCCACCTACTCTTCACAAATAGAATGAGATCATAAACAGTGGGAGGCTGTCCTTTCTCTAATTTTAATTGTTTTATTTTTCAGTTCACAGCCTGATTTGATTGAGAATGTTAGGCAGGTATAATTTAATTTTAGCTCTGACCCCCTACAGGATGGATTACAAATGTGATGAGCCCTAGTATGAATAGACTGTTTAGTAGTTCATGTGCATGCAAAGAACTTGTTATACATATTATCTTCTGCAACTTCATTTCACCGTGAAACTTCAGTTTGAAGTTCACCATGTAGCATAGCATAAACTGACCACTATTATGAGCATACACATATCATTCATTGTGGAGTTCACGAAGTGATCCAACAAAATTTTCCCTTTCATACTGTGTGATATGTTTATATAATTGGCACCATCTTACAAGCAGGTCATTGATGTGTTTTATGGATTGGTAGAGGAAATAAAATATGGAGAACCATATTAATTCCAGAATTGAAACTGAAATGTGACCTCCATTATAAATCTGATGCAGAAATTCCATCCAATTTTATAATCAAAGGCCTATCTGTCTGAAAAGCAACCTCACCTAGGATTACTAAATTTCAAAATTATTTTCTTAAGTATTCCTAAAGCTGATACTGTAAAACCAGTTGCTTCTCTTAACTTAGAAATGGGAAGCAAAACAAGCTGCTTCTGTTTAAGATGCAGCATTTACCTCAGGTTCAAGTCTTCCACTGCTTTTTTCTTTGACNCATGTCCCTAAGTGCCACATTAACATTATCTTTTAAATACCTCCAAGGCTGGTGACTCAACCACTTCCCTAGGCAGCCTGGTCCAGAGCTTGATAACCCTTTCAGTGATGAAATCTTTCCTAACATGGGAACGAAATTTCAACTGTGTTAACAGCTGCAGCCACACTATCAGCTCATAAGTTTGAGATGGAGATTGTGGAAATGGTATAAGCAGTTTCCCTGAGACTCTGGGATTCCTACTGAAAACTTCTATGGCAACTGGGTCTGACAATTTTCACCAAGATATAAACCCTGTGATGGTAACTAGGAGAATACATGGAGAAGGATGACCAAATCATCATTATGTGACCTCACATGTCAGCTATCACTGTCACTAGAAGATAAGGAATTTTTCATCTAATTGTCACTTTTTGTTTGTTTGTTTGTTTGTGAGGGAATGTGTTTTGGGAAGATTATTTTGCTACAAGACTGCATAGCAGAAGAGAGAGTAGTGATAAAAAGAAATTATATTCCTTGGAAACCAAGGGAGAACTACAGGTTTCTCTTACTTAGGACTGAGGCAAAAAGGCAAAATTGATCCCCAATCTAAGTGTCGCAGTCTAACCTGATAAGGAGTTGTAGAAAGTCTCATTAACTCAATGTTCCTACAACTAATAAATTTTCTTGCAAATAGCTTAGCTTGTTTTGCTAAACCAAACATGAATAACCTCCAATAGAGCCATTTGGAAGGTAATTCTAACTGTCTTTATTTATATTTGTATAGATTGGCTTCATGGCAGGATATCTTACAATAGAGTGCAGCATAATAACTATCTACTAATGATACTTTGACTTGAAATATCGCCAGGAAGTTTAAATTGGTATCCACCTATTTTTAGCAGAAATAGCTTCAAACAGTTCACAAAACAAGCCCCAGCTGTAATAAAAAGAAAAAATTGACATAAACCAAATGCTCACCATGGGTGAATTTCCACCTACTCTTCACAAATAGAATGAGATCATAAACAGTGGGAGGCTGTCCTTTCTCTAATTTTAATTGTTTTATTTTTCAGTTCACAGCCTGATTTGATTGAGAATGTTAGGCAGGTATAATTTAATTTTAGCTCTGACCCCCTACAGGATGGATTACAAATGTGATGAGCCCTAGTATGAATAGACTGTTTAGTAGTTCATGTGCATGCAAAGAACTTGTTATACATATTATCTTCTGCAACTTCATTTCACCGTGAAACTTCAGTTTGAAGTTCGCCATATAGCATAGCATAAACTGACCACTATTATGAGCATACACATATCATTCATTGTGGAGTTCACGAAGTGATCCAACAAAATTTTCCCTTTCATACTGTGTGATATGTTTATATAATTGGCACCATCTTACAAGCAGGTCATTGATGTGTTTTATGGATTGGTAGAGGAAATAAAATATGGAGAACCATATTCATTCCAGAATTGAAACTGAAATGTGACCTCCATTATAAATCTGATGCAGAAATTCCATCCAATTTTATAATCAAAGGCCTATCTGTCTGAAAAGCAACCTCACCTAGGATTACTAAATTTCAAAATTATTTTCTTAAGTATTCCTAAAGCTGATACTGTAAAACCAGTTGCTTCTCTTAACTTAGAAATGGGAAGCAAAACAAGCTGCTTCTGTTTAAGATGCAGCATTTACCTCAGGTTCAAGTCTTCCACTGCTTTTTTCTTTGACAGTTCAACAGTGGTATGTCCATGCTTTTACTGGCTTCTCATCAATGATGATACAGTATTAGCTGTTCTGTTCCACTCAGTGCCATCACCATCTGGTACCCTCCAAGGAACACTTCTGAAACTTAGTAAACCTATTGATAGCAAGGGACCAGTGAAGAGCATGAACTTTTAGAGAAGTAATAAAAAAAGAAATTGTGAAGCATCATTAGACTAACAAGACTTGAAGCTCCTGCTATGTGTGTAAATTATTTTTACATTTGAAAACAGGATGAAACTGTACTGAGCATAATAACTAATGTTACATTTTTTTGATTTCCCTCCACTTTTGACCTGCTGAGATCTGGATTTGAGCACATGAATGCTCTCACATCTGCCATCCATACAGAATCTCTCTGTAGAGAATGACTGAAATATTGCCTAGAATTGCTTTAAAATTAGAATTATTTGAATTAGAATTAATTACAAATCCCCAAGACACCTTAGTAAAATTCAGGTCGGTAATTTAGTATGTAATATTTTCACAACAGAACAACTTATCTGTGTGTGCTCAAGAGTGAAGATTGAAGGAAGTGAAGACCCCAAAATATGCCCAATATTCTCCACGTGCATGCAGCACAGCATGACATATTATGCATGTGAACTGGAAACAATTTTTGATGGTGCCAGGGATCTGCAGCGCTAACACACACTACAGTTTTACTAATCTGCCAATGTCTCAAATAAAAGCTTTGGCAGAGTTCTTGCACAGGGCACAGATAACCAGAAAAAGTGTTCTGGAATAAGCATCAGCTGTTTTATTTTCTACATTTACAAGTCACTAAAAAGAGTTTTCTTTCCTTTAGACCACAAATTTTATTAACTTGCTTATATACTGCTCTGTGACTTCAAGCAGTGCTTAGGTCGGAATTTTCTTCCACCATTGTTTCCTCTTGTATGCCCTGGGTTTGTATTTGTACAATAAACAACTCCATTCTCACCTCACAGATTACTTGGCGGAGAGAAATGAGAGTTATTTTATGCAGTAGCCAAGTGAATTTCTGTAAACGTTTGGTTTCCTCCGAGATATTTCCATATCCCAAACACACAGCTATCAGAGCTGTGTTAAAGGTGGAATACATTGCACGAGAGGTGGAATGTAAAGATGAAGTTGACAGTATGTTTAAACTAGTACCTTTGGGGAAATAAGGTCCAACATCATAAATTAAAGACAGACTCAGGCTACATTTTGAATCTCCTTGGAGACATGCCTTCAGCAGAGAAATACAGGAAGGCCTGCATGAAAGCCTTGGAGGGAAAAAGGCTAGGAAAAACTGAAAGCTAAAAGAAAAAAGTGAGGCCTAAAATATGCATATAAGGTAAAGCAGTTTAGATTCCTTTACAGCCAACTTCTCCACTGTTAGGTAGATGTGTGTCTATGGATTTCCCTGATGTGCTGAAGAACTGGTGGCTGCATCATGTTTGTAATTTCTAGTATTATATCACTTTGGATTTGGCTTACATTCTTAGTGGTTTCAACTCATCCTTCTTCTCACTGTGTATTTCGTTAGCACCGAGGTGTTTGTCTCCTTGTCATGCAGAAAGCCTTTGGAGAATATGAGTGTCCCCATCCAGGTTGCATGACTGGTTTCCCTCTGGGTGGTGAGAGGAAGGACTGACCTGATAACGACCCTCCTGGGACCCTTCACTTGCACCCTGGGCTCAGCTGCTGCCAGTCCTGGCTGCTGAACCCTGTTCAGACCGTACAGACACAGCCTGTAAGAGGAGAGCAGCAGCAGACTGATGCATTGATTTTAGCAGAGCAGAAAGGAACTTAACTGAGAATTAGAAGCTGTGAGAGCTTTGGAGGAGATTGAGCCTTGCTGTATTGTCTGACTGTTCCTAGATGGTGGTTATGCTCACATGTGGCATTGAGCGTGCACAGCCCTGCTGGGGCAACACCACACTGGGGCCTTCTGGGCTTAGTATTACACGTGTCAAGCCAGGACTGGTTCCGAGCTTCACGGAGGAGGCAGTGAGCTACCAAGCCAGGCAGCAGGCTTTCTGGGGCTCAGCTGACATATGAAAGGAGCTAGCAGGTCACCATTACTATTACTAGTATTCAGAGTGTCTTACCTCTTATTGCAAAAAACATTCCTTCCCATCCAGGAAAGATAACTACTACCGTAGGACACCATAGCAGCCTCCCAGTCATCAGCCATCACACTGCTTTTGTTTTTGAGGGTGCTAGAAACACACAAAAAATAGCCTTTGGACTGAGGAAACAATGCTAGTAACATCCTTTCCTGTTTTGTGGGGCAAAATTTTAATCAAAATATTTAATTATCTCAGGTAGTGAAGAATGCTTTATCATTTTGTTATCTAAATGCAAGATTTTAACTCCTTGCTTACCCTAGTGCTGCTAAAGGATACTTTCTACAGCATTTAATTTATCTTGTTCATTAGGAACTATTTTTCTAATGAAACTATTTGAAAACACATTTTTTTTTCTTATTTAGGCACTGCTACTAGAGATCTTTCTGTGCCATAACAAAACTGCCAGTGAATCCACTAGATCTTGCCCTTGTTTCTCCTTATGAAGACTTGCTTTGTTCAAACTGAATTGCATGACTGACAATCTCAGCACATCTGTGCTCTTTTTAATGCTGCAGTATGCTGTTTAAGAGAGATATTCTTTCTGCTGCCACAGCTACATTTAATAAGGACATGGGAGACATTTGGAAATAGGCAGCAATGTTGATTCCTAGATTTTTTTTGGCAAGGAAGCAGAGTGCACCTAAAGCATTGCTGATTAATTCCAACAGATACCATTTTCTATAGAGCTACGCTGCACCCAGTGGGCATCCTAATAAGAGCAGGAAGAGATGACCCTCACCAAAAGGTGAGAGAAAAATTCAATCCATTCAGCAGTTGGACAGATATCCACATTTGGTTTTACACGTCTCCTTTGTAATTGTTCAGAAATACAACTTTACAGAGAAAGGCAATGCATGCTCTACATGTTGCATTATATCAGGTTTTTGACTGAAAGTAGACGACGTTTGTTTCATCCCAGATGAAAAGCATTATATTTTCAAAAGAGGAACTGATTTTGAATGAGCTCATTCTGCTGGAGAAGTTTTTATAAAGCCACACTGAACAACTTGCAAATGTGAACTAAGTTTCCTGTCTTTGGAACACAGCAGGCAAAGTCTGAAACATATTTTTCTGCAAGTGATAGGTTTGAAAGAAAAGCATATGGGCTTCCTGTTTCACTGTCTCTTTGTCCCATTGCTAAAGAGATCTTCAACCTCTGTGACACAGCAGTAAGAGGGAGGTGAGGTACAGTGGTGTCGACACAAGGCAGGGGGCCTTGAACGCCATCTTTCTGATCCTGGGAGAAATCAGACCAAATTAAAAACATCTCTGGGCTGGGTAGTGCATAACGTCACTGCTTTGGCACTGCTCAGAAGCAGTGCTGAGGTGTGCAGCCCAGCAGGAGGCAATGAGCTGTCACTCAAACCAGCACTCATGCTCTTGAACTCCAGCGAGCAGTCTGACAGTGGGGCTCTGAGGACAGTGTGTGTCCCCTGTCTCCAGCAGCAAAACTGCAGCTTTGGAGAAGCAACAGCACGACTTTTCCCCAAAACATTGCATTATGCATAGTCCTTTCAGTCCTTTTTCTGTTCCCTTTTCCTTTTCTCATCCGCTGCCTTTGTTCCCCACTGACCCACAGTCAGCTACTCCCACACACAGGCTTACAACAGTGCTTACATTGCCCTGGAGTTTCAGCTTCTGGCTCAGTACTTCTGCCATTGTCAGAGAGCACAAAGTGCATCTGAGGATTTGGACTGAAAAGGAAGAATCAAGCTAACCTCTCCCTTGATCTGTGTTTGGTTGAGTGCCTGACTGGTACCCTTGGGTAGATGAGAGTGGCCTGCAGGCAGACAGCATTAACTAACTTGCAGCAGATGCCAAGGGCAGCAAGGGCAGCTGGACATTACCAGTGCATGAGGAGACGTTGGATGCCACCCAACAGGAACTTACCTCCCAGCTGTATGCCACTGGGGGAGCCCCACCAGCATGGGTGATCCTTCTGCATGATGGCTGCAATATCGGTGGGTTCTGAAGCAGTGTGTTAGCTCCTCTTTTCATGATTATAATGCATTAGACTGAACAGACCCAATTCTAAGATGCAAAAACATTATGCTTAGGTGGTATGTTTAATTCATGTGTGTACTTGGAAATGTGACTGGCAGGTTTCATTGTTAAAAGGACAATGACAGTGAGCTTATAGCTCTAATTGGAGAGCAATAACCTGAAATGCTCATGTATGTTACGTATTTACCTTCAAATTTCAAAGGCTATGGGTGCTTCTTTCTACTTACAAAGGTTTAATTGGCCACTACGTAAATGGAAGTCAGGGTATGTAAACAGATAGCTGCAAGAGTAGGTTCAGCTCTGTACTTGTTTGAGTTGAGTTGCTGTGCAAAGTAAATAAATCTAAATAAATCTAATCACTTAAATAAATCACTTACCTAAATAAATCTAATAACTTCTAAATATAGAAAGTAGAGTGCAGGAGGGAATAAAAATATTTAGGCATATATTTCCTGTATAAGCTTAGAGAATAATGAACATATGCCCCATCTTGAGACTTTGCTCTAAAGAAAAACCCCAAACCAAAAAAAAAAAAATAAACCCAACGCCAACAACAAAAAACTACTGTCATGGATTAAAAACATTAAATTTGGGATAAAACTTAAATATCAGCATTTTCATATTTCTAATGCTGACTCCAAGAGCATAGGCTGCATTTTTTTTTTGCCTTTATTTTCCTTGTATTTTAATGCAAGATTTGGAAGGCTTTATTGCTGAGCATTTCTCAGCAATAGAGAGTGACATTATCAAAATCTGGCGCACTGAAACTACCTCTAATCTAAGTGGAATCAGAAGGTCTTCATGACATTTCAAGAACAAATTTGTAAAACTTAAGAGACCTGTTTTGTTCCTGAGATAGAAATGAGAATCTAGCACTGTGTTTGATTGAAACTGAAAATTGCCTGTTAATCACTAATGTTGATGTAGAATCAGTGGGTGGGAAAGTGATTGTTAATACTTCTATTTCTTTACTTCTTTATTTTCCACACACAGTTATTTAGATGAATCTGTTCTAGAAGGCTGTTTGTGCCTCCTTGGCTCCTGCTTTCCTTGAGAGCTTGCACTGGCCTGGTATAGGTATTCTTTACATTTAGAGCCTGACATGTAAGTGGAGATTGAATTAAAAACGTGACAGAATAGAGATTAACTAAAGTGATTTGAAATATGTATGGGTACAACTTCAAAGTCTGCAGTTCTGCGCCTCTTTGTCTCAGCAGCATTTTCCTTGTTCCAAGGCTCGTCCTCAGGGGCTTTCCCTATCAGCTGCTGTGACTGAAGCTGGATGCTGAACAGTGACAACTCCCTGAGAATTTTCTGGTAAAGGCCAGTGTAAAACAACTTCCCTTTCACTTTCTGGACATACCAGCTATCCTGAATGGAAAGAAATTAGGACCTTGCTTTCTGCTGCTATATTTATGTCAGGGACATAAATTTTTCACTCTTTTTGTTGTTTGGAAAATTCTTTTTAGGACTCAGAGGTTTCTAAGGGATCAGCTTGATGCATCTAAGGTCAGAATTAATTTGTTATCAGCTATTTCTACTGGGGGAGAAATTTATTTTTGAATCAAAGGGGCATGAGGCACTGTTTTGTGCTTACTAAAATGATTCCCACTATGTGAAGGAATTCTTTACCCTTTTCCTCTGCTTCATTTTCATAAAAAATTGAAGTAATTTACTTGTGGACTCAGGTTCCTTCCATTCCTACCTCACATCTAAGAAACATGGTTTTTCCAAGCAGGGCCTGTGAAAAGAAACATACATTTCATCATGCATCTTTGACTCTATTTTTGAAGCAGACTTCTAGGGAGAAGCTGGTATTTCAGAACCTGCTTTGTTAAAAAGACTTGCTAATAAGGAGAGGGTATGTTCTGCCTGACTGAAAAGCAAAGCTCTTCATTTTTAATAATGAACAAACTGCAGTGTAAGTCCATGAAGATAGATTTAACCCTTAAAATAACCATATGGAGGTTTTAGAAGCAAATGGCTTTTTGAAAATTCAAACTTAGTCGAATTTGTTTGACTGTTCTATACACAAATGAAGGCTCCCACTTTAGGAAGATAATTTAATATGTTTTCAGTGGCACTATCCAGACATTTAGAATGAGGCAGGTACTTGAGAAGCCTGCTGAATCAGAGTAAGAAATAGAAAGTCGGTTGCCATGTGTTGCATTAAGTATCTTTAGGGTCTGTGGCACAACTGAGAATGTTTCCTAATAGGGATGAACCCTTCTTCCCTTCATTCACCCATTAAAGACAGAGGGAGTGTTAGCATCTTTCAGTCTAATTTTTCAAGACCCTTCACAAAGCATTTATGTGATGTGTTTTTTAGTATTTTAACCTCTCTGAGCACAATGGGTATCACAGTTGCTCTCCTGTAAACAAAGTCCTACTAGCATTAAATGTACAAAGACAAATTCGTGTCACTTCTCAAGAAACAAACATAGGATGCTACTGAAATGCATTTATACACTCTCAATTAGCACACTTGTTAAGAACCGTTTTGAGCAAACCAATGAACTTTTTGCTTCTTGGACAAGATAAAATTTACAATGGAAAATGAATAAGTAGATATGGTGTATGTCACTGAATTATAGAGCTGTGTGAATGGCTCTAATAAAAATCATTTTCCCCTGCTCAGAAATGATGGATTTTGTTCTGCTGAACTTGAATAATAGTGTTCATTGTAATGCACTCCTTATCCCTCTAAGTGGCTAGTAAAAATTAATCTTCAACAGCAATGAGCAGTACTGGGGTGATTCTTCTGCTCTGAAATTAAATTGCTCAAACTTTAGGTTCTTGTGAAAGGGAATGGAATATGCTACATCCTGTTTACCAGGTGTTTTAGGAAGCAGTCAGCATGAAGGCATGGAAATTAAGTCATCAAAAAATATGACAGCATGCTGTGAAAAACCAGGGGGACTTTTAATTCATAACATTAATTTGCAAAGCTTTGATGTTTTGTTTTTAAATTATTATCCTTTTGTTTTATTTTAGTAATAGACTAAAATTGAATGTGAAATAACACAAAATAATCACTCTCAGACTTTTTGTGCTGCAATTGCTACAATAGTCTAATATCTGGGGGGCTTTCACATCTTGTCTTAAAAAAGTTGAGGATGATCTTAATCTCATGGACCTGTGCTGTAATGATAACTTAGAATTGGCTATGTCTTTTGAGTAAATGGAGTTTAGGACAACTATGCTCCTGTTGTAGGTGCTTGTGTTGAGGTTAGATGAGATAAATATGACTTCATACATAAACTGTTATTTTGGGTAACATCCTGCCACAACAGAATAATGGTAACTAGACGCTCTATGGTGAATACCATAAAAAACTGAGACCAATTATTTGTGGAGGTAATGGGATGGTGGAATTATTTGCAGAGGGTTTTTACTGTTAAGGTCAGGGCTGTCCCACCCAGGATGCACATTAGAAAGAAAAAGGGACCAGCTATAAGAGGTTTTCTTTATTTCAAAACACTGTCGTCAGAGCTGGATGTCCAGGTTTGTAACCTGGTTGCATCATGGTTGGTTGTGTGGAGGTTTCCTGCTCATACCACACCAACTGAACCTGAATGAGCAAACCTCATCTGACCAGTAGGCAGCTAAGGAAGGCAGAAAGGAAAACAGGAGGGAGGAAAAAGGCTGCAATGGAGCTATGCCACTGACAACATGAATTTTTAACAGCTGATGTCTAAGGGGGAAAAGTACCTAAATAGCCATTAGTTGAACAAGTTCCTCTGTGAATATGTATCTGAAAGAGGTATAAATTAATCATGGCTGTTTTCAGCTGATTTTTTTAGCTCTATTATGGTTTAATAAAAATAACCTTTGCAATGTATGCATGACCATGAAGAAAAAGGAGACATGGATTTCTTACTGATAGAATTGTTTTTAATAATAAAGAAATTAAACAGAATTAGAGGTACATAGAATGACATGCATGCTGCCAAAATATCTTGCCTTCATTGCTATATTATGACCACTGGGTTGTTAGCTGTGCTCTGTATTAATGTATATATACCAATCTACCAGTCTGATGTCTCATTAGTAGTATCTGACTCAGAATTTCCAGTTATTCTGTTTTCAGCAATATTTTTTTTCAGTTCTGTAAAAGCTCTCTCCTTCTCATTTCTTTTGGAAAAATAGGGGGAAGAAAATCTTTTTGTATGAATTTTCTCAATTCTGCTTAAAAAGTCCATCTTTCCTGTGATCACTGATACAGCTATTGTGAAATGTTCTGTAGTTATAATGGATTTGTTCCAGAAGTTTTGCTGAGATGGTCCAGTCCCTAATCCTCGCTCTAAATTGTTTATTTTGGTGCCACATCACAAAATTAATCTTTCCATTTGCTTTGCACTGAATCATTTAACCGTGTGTGAATCCATATACAGAGCCACGAGGCAAAGTTTCTGATAAAAGCTAGCTGCAACTAAACCAACCTGCATATCTTATTTGGGAATAAGAAAATAAAATTTTCAGGAATGACAGCTTTGGCTGCAGCTTTTTGTTTTTCTCCTTCCTTTCTGCCAGAATGCACAGTCCATTTAATAATTTCCTTTTATTTGGACTATATTTTCTGTGTAATCAGGTGGCTTTGACACATGACCTAAACACTGATCATTCTGGTCACTTTTTTATTCCAATGATTTGAAATAACATTATGGTAGCAATGCCCCACATGCAGAAAAGCAATGCTAGCAGCAAGATTTCCACTCAGGACCTGGAGGTGGATTTAAATGTCATGTTGTGGCCAGTGGTCATTAAAGTACTCTGGATAGTAGATTAGTCTATGGTAAATGTTTGTTCTACAAGTAAAGCATATCTGCCTAGCCTTTTGAGTCTGATCACACTATAATAGTAATATTAATGATGAAATCTGTTGGTTTTCATGTAACCACTCAATGGACTGTATGAAATTATTAGAGATAGTGTTTGTTGAATTCTTGCTCTGTCAAAGCCTGTCTTGGAACAGATGCTGCAGTCAGACAGAGGGACTGATAATAGTGTAAGCTGGAGAAACTAAGGAAGTGCTGGAAAAGCACTGTTCTGAGAAAGTTAGACTAAAGAAGATTGGTTAGCCTGTAATTTGAATACAATGCAGTAAAAAAGTCTTAAAACCTGGAAAGTTACTTTATATTAATTAGTCTTGTATTAGCTAGCTTGGCTTTAAATACAGAAAAAGAGAAACAAACTGCAGTTCAATTTAATATTTGAAGTGGGAATAATCTTGTCTAGCTTTCAGGGTGGGATTCACTCCAGGGGTAGTCACCTGGACTCAGTTGCCCATTTTTTATCTATATGTCAGTGAGAGGTTTAAAGTCTCACTCTAGTCAGCATTGTACATATACCACCTGCAAAATGTCACTTTTTGATTTTTTCCCAATCCCAAAAATCTCCTCATTCTCATGCTTAGGTCTAATCCTCATCTTTCTTCCCTGGGAATTGTAGATGGAAAATATCATTAGTTCTTGATTCAGAGCATATAAAATCTTTTGAAATCTTGAATTTGGTTTAGCTCTAGCAAAGTGCAAAGGAAAGACTATTGGAATCAAGATCCATTTTTTTCCCTCAGTTAGCCCAGTTCAGGAAGTCTTTGTGTAGTTTCTTGTGAAAGAAATTACAAAGAAAGAGGAAGAACTAAATATTTATTGAAAATATTTAAAAATGATGATGATGTTGGCAAAATTGAGTGTTCCTGTAACAAAACCAAAGAACATAGTATTTTATAGCTTGCAGAATCCTAACTAAATGCCAACATTTCCCTGCTTGCAGGAAATTCATGCTGAGGGAAATCATGTAGACGTGGAGTGAATTCACACTTAAGCTGACACTCTTGGTTACCTGCAGCCAGTTATCCTCATGGTTGGGTTATTACAAGACTGGGACCCATCATGTTAGTTTACAAGCTTCTCACTGCACTAAATGGAGCTAGAAACTAATCATAAGATGCAATTGTCCTCCTGTGACAGAATAACTCAGGATGAATTTAATCATCATTGCAGTCAAATGGGTGCACACATTTTAACACCAAGAAAATAGTTAAGCATCTGCTTTATGTAGAGCAGCAAGGTTCATCTCATTGGCTGCATCTATTCATTTCTTCAACAACAGTCTCAGGAGCATGGGAGTACAGGGTGGATCTGACCTTTTTTTCTCTTTTTCCTTTTCTCTTCCATTATGTCTTTACGAACCCACTGGAGCTGACAGATTATTTTTTGTTTGTTTGTGTTCTGATGTGTCTCATGGTGTAGTCACCTAATTTGGTAATTACAGCAGATGATAGAAGCAGAAATTCCCAGACAACCTGGGGCTCTCCTCCTGGGGCTGCTCTTAAAAGTTCAATGTTTGGAAGAAAAGGAAATCTGGTATTAAGAGCATGGCATGGGGCTGGAGACTGTTTATGAAAACACATCTGAGTTACTTTTAATGGCTTGATTTTTATAGCATAGTTGGTTTGTATTTCTAAATTGTTATCTATGAATAGGGTAGCAATGTATTTTAAAATTATGAAATTTTCCTACTCAGTTCCAAAACTAGGACCCCTAGATATTCTGATGAAACCTGCTATTACGAGCCTAGCTAGAATTTGAAGCAATTCTGCTACACAGAGATAGGAAGACTTGAAGTAAATTGGAGAAGAACTTTATATGAGTGCCTTGATTCATTTCACAACTTCTTTGATCTAATTTAGGATTAAACATCCTTCACTAGTAAAATTCTTAAGCCAGTGGGGGAAATTTCAGCCCCATAGATAATCTGCATGGAAAAGAATGTATCAATTCTTTGAGCCTTTTTAGCTCTTTCCCTTATGGGTGCTAAAGTACCTGTGAGAAATTGTCTGGAAAGTGTTATATTGTATTATTTTCTATTTAGAAATGAATTTACGTAGTTAAATCCTTGTCTGTTGAGCAGAAAATGAACTCCTTGGGGCATATATCTGATGCCAGCAGGAATGAGTAATTTAGAACTTGAAGCCTGTATTTCCTCCCCAGAGGATGTGGGAGATATATAAAAGTACTTTAAAAATTATCCTTCACATTTGCATCTAGAGGAAAATACAGCAGCACCAATTTATTTGATTTGTTCATTAATTGCTCAGCTAATGCTTGGAAAAAAGACAACAGGAACAAAATGTAACCAGGCAACTCACCAGGAGGCATTGTGAAAAATTTTGCGCTACTAGGAGAGTGGATGTAACACAGAAAATGTTTTGCATACTAATCCAAAATAAACATGAAAGAAAAATCAATTCATATTTAGGTCTGTAATCTTTAGTAGTCTTACCCCACAGCATATGGGGAAGAACAAGAAAAAGCCTACCTGTGTGGAACTGGAATGGACAAGCAATTTTATAAAAATATCCCCCATGTCATAAGATGCATTTGATCCAATAGCACTTTATACCTAACAAATTTCAGGTAAAACTTTTTTACAGTCTTCCTGCTCAGACCTAAATGTGAGTCCAAAACTGTGGCAACTCTACCCAGACCTGTAAGGTGGATTACTAGTTGGAGATCACCAAACAACCTGTTTTATTTAAAACAGTAGGTTTTCTTCTAGAAGTCTCAAGTCTAAGGTTTCAAGTCATGCTGTCTGTTACTTGACTTGTTTCCACAATAGCATTTCTTTTTAACTTGAATGTATAAATATAATAGCCTAATTTGGGATCACAACCAGTTGGTTCAAAGACCCTTTAGAAAGGCTGTGTCACACAAGTTTTTGAGTTGTTACCTGCAAAAAAACCAGAACACCAAAACCCAAGAAACTCCAACCTTCTCTACTTACCCTTTTTGTTGTTGACAAAGAGCTCTATCTCAGATTGTTCATATTGTCATAATCCATTGGTGTTCCTAGCTGCACCATCATAGATTAACATTCACTTGCACCTACTTACCTCTGTATTACTTAGACTGGATGTCTTTGCCTGTAAACATTATAGAAAAATTTAAGAATGGCACATATAAAAATTCTCTTTCAGAAAACCTCTACACCCTGGGGTAGATGTGTCAAGGTAAGTTGTGACTCCATGTGCTTGTCATATGCAACAACCTGACTGTGTCCCAGCTTTCTAGGCATTGGTCATGGCAAGTGGATTATACCTGATGAGCTAACAGCAGGTTTCTGTGTTTTATTGGTTTATCCCAGTTACAATCCCAGCCTGCACTGTCTTTGAGCTGGAAACCCAAATAATTTCTAATTTATTATTTAATTCTTTATTTTTGTTTATGAAAACCTTTCTTATATATTTAATTTGAGGTGGGGTTTTTTGTTTGTTTTGTTTTGGTTGGTTAGTTTTTTACTACTATTATGCAAGTGTCCTTTGGTTTAGAGAAGTTTCTACAAGATTTATAGCCATCCAACTCAGTCAGAGAGACAAGGGACAGACTGAAAATAAAGAAAAGGTAGCACCCTCATGCAAACTAAGTTGTATGCCCATGGAGAGGAAAAATTAGTTTCAGTACCAGAAATATATTGTACCTGATTTGTATAGTAGTGGAATAACACAAGCATATCCAGGCTTCTGCCTGCAAGGGTTGAGATGAATAGGTCTTCTCTCACTTTCTTTCTCAGGAAGACCAGAAACCAGACACTTCTACAGGTAGACAGTGGCCATCCCTATTACAAGAAAGACATCTTTCTGTTTAAAAGTTTTGCTTAACAATTTCGTGTCAAATATTTTGTCAAATTCTAAGTCAAAAAGAAAATTTATCCTAGTTCCAGACAGAACTAGGACGTTTTCACTCTCCTCTGTAGGGTGGACCATAGTCCACACCTGTCATCTGGATATTGTCATCTGTTACACTCTCTGTTACAGGAAGGGCCTATGACATTAGTGGCATCTATAATGTTCACTTTTTCTCCCTGTAGCATACACTGGGTTTAAGGCTTTTGACCCCATTTACTCAAAGTCCTTAGCTGTGGTGGTTTGGGGTATTTTGTGGATTATATTATGAAAACAGACTGAAGCTGTGGTATTTGGCATCCTGTGTTTCTGCTTTCTGAAAATGTGGAAAAGCTTGATCTATTGTATTGAGGATGAGAGTTATCTGATTAAATGGCTGTATCTACAGTGGAGATACTTAAGGGAAACCCTGGACTTCATTTAGAGTCAGTGAAGAAAACCAGCAACTCCTAGTTGTGTACTGTGTGAAGCAACTCATTCCACCCTAGACACTTGGAAATTGCTCAAATGAATTATTCTCTATGAGTGCCTCATACCTGCAAAGGAAATATAGGATGACTAGCTGAGATGTAGACATGCAGGATAGGATTCTGTTGCTCATATGTAGGCTCTTAGTACCACTGACAGTTTTTATTATCCACAATATCCACATAGGCTGTAAATTTGTCACAGATGGCAGATCCATATCTCTTTGATGGAAGCTAAAGGGCGGAAATGATACTTTTTGGAACTTAAAGCAACAGAAAATAGCCCTGTTTAGATGATTAAATTGTACATTTAGTGTGCTCCTTCTGAATTTTGCTTTTACTGTCTCCTTTCCTTTCAGCTGCAGCTGCCTGGTTAAAAAATAAAGCTATTTTGTCTGTTCCTTTGGAGTGTCAGTGTTACTTTTTTCTAGGAAAGAAATGCTTTTACAACCATTGTTAGAAACCATGGAAGCACCTGAGAATGGTCATGTAGGAATTAAGGTTTCCCCACCAAAACTGTGGCAGGATCAATAGCTTTACTGAAGTACATCTACACCAAAGCACACAGAAAACAGGAGGAAATGGGAGCCACTGTGCAGCAGGAAAAACTATGATATAGTCACAATCACAGAATCATGGAGGGATGACTCGGACAACTGGAGTGCTGCAATGGGTGGCTGTTACATCTTCAGAAGGGAGAGGCGAGGAGGGAGAGGCTGTGGGGTATCCCTGTATGTGGGGGAGAGTTTTGACTCTCTAGGGCTTCATGATGGTAATGGGAGGGTTGAGAGTTTATGTGTCACAGTCAGGGATAATGCCAACAAGGCAGATATCCCGGTGGGAGTGTGTTATAGCCCAACCAGCATGGATGAAGAGGCAGATGAAATATTCTATAAGTTGGGGGTTTCAGCTTACCACATATCTTCGGGAAATTCAGTACGTCAGAGTCAAAAGTCCAAAGAGTTCCTGGAGCGTGTGGAAGTTAACTTCCTGACACGGCTGGTGAAGGAGCCAGCCAGGAGAGCTGCCTCTCTGGATCTGTTGTCTGTGAACAGAGAAGGGCTGATGTGATGGTTGGAAGCACTCTTGGGAATGGGATCCATGAGATGATAGAGTTTTTGATTCCTGGAGAAAATAAGGAGGGCATCAGCACAATTGCCACTCTGGAGTTCCAGAGGGAAGTTTCTGGCCTGTTTAGGACAGTGGTAGTGAGAGTCCTTTGGAAGAATTCTAGGAAGGCTGGACATTGTTGGAGAGGGAAATCTTAAGGGAGCAGGAGAAGGAGCAAGCTGTCCCAAAGTTGAAAGACGACTTGTCAGGGAATGAGACTAGCTTGGAGAAAGCATTGTCTGGAACTCAGGAAAGAAAGGAGAGTTTATGACCTGTGAAAGAAGGTGCGGGCCGCTCAGGAG
Organism: Chaetops frenatus; assembly: GCA_013400775.1. Lineage (NCBI taxonomy): Eukaryota > Metazoa > Chordata > Aves > Passeriformes > Picathartidae > Chaetops > Chaetops frenatus. The sequence continues at coordinate 41,567 of VZTR01000018.1, read as the reverse complement.
GGCTGCAAGGATATTTTGAGGTTATGCAGAGAGCATCCCAGAGTACTGAGAGAGCTGGTGGGAGAGCTTGCAAAGACACTTTCCATCGTTTGCCAGCAGTCCTGGCTAACCAGGGTGGTCCCAGTGGGCTGGAGGCTAAAATTGTGAAGCCCATCTACAAGAAGGGATGGAAAGAGGACCCAAGAAACTAAAGGGCTGTCAGCATGATCTCTGTGCTGGGAAAGGTTGTGGAACAGATCATCTGGAGTACCATTATGCAGTATGTGCAGGACAACCAGGGGATCAGGCTCAGTCAGCATGGGATTGTGAAGGGCAGGTCTTGCCTGACCAAACTGCTCTTCTCTGACCAGGTGACCCACTCAGTGGATGAGGGAAAGGCTGTGAATGTTGTTTACATGGACTTTAGTAAAACCTTTCCCACAGCATTCTCCTGGGGAAACTGGCTGTTCATGGCTTGGCTAGGTGCACATTTTGGTGGATAAAATCTGGCTGGATGGCTGAGCCCAGAGAGTGGTGGGAATGGAATTACACCCACCTAGTGCCCAGTCAGAAGTGGTGTTCCTCAAGGCTTGGTCTTGGTGCCGGACCTGTTTAATATCTACATTGATTAGTGATGAGGGATTGAATGCACCCTCAGTCAGTTTGGAGAGGACACAGACCTGGGTGTAGGCATTGATCTGGTGGAGGGCGGGATGGCTTTGCAGAGCAATCAGGACAGGTTGGATCAATTGGCCAAGGCCAGGTTGCTGGGTCCTGTACATGGGTCACAACAACCACAGGCAGCCCTGCAGGCTGGAAAGCTGCCCAGTAGAAAAGGACCTGGGGGTGCTGGTTGACAGTGGTTGAACATCAGCCAGAGTGTGCCTGGATGGCAAGGAGGGCCAATGGCACCCCGGCCTGTATCAGAAATAGTGTGGCCTGCAGGACCAGGGCAGGGATTGTTCCCCTGTACTCTGCACTGGTGAGGCCCCACCTCAAATCCTCTGTTCAGTTCTGGGCCCCTCAATACAAGAAAGACATTGAGGGGCTGGAACAAGCCCAGAGAAGGGCAGCAGAGCTGGGGAGGGGTCTGGAGCACAAGGCTTAGGAGGAGGGGCTGAGGGAGCTGAGCTTCTTTAGCCTGGAGAAAAGGAGGCTTATAGGGGACCTTAACATTCTCTACAACTAGCTGAAAGGAGGCAATAGCCAGGTGGGGTCTGTCTCTTCTCCCAAGTAACAAAAGATAGTACAAGAGGAAATTACCTCAGAGTCAGCATATTACGTCAGAGGAGATTTAGATTGGATATTAGGAAAAATTTGTTCACAGAAAGGGTTGTAAAGCATTGGAACAGGCTGCCCAGGAAAGCGGTGGAGTCACCATCTCTGGAGGTGCTTAAAAGTCGTGCAAATGTAGTACTTAGGGATATGGCTTAATATTGGACTTGGCAGTGATGTGTTTATGGCTGACTCGATGCTCTTTAAGTTCCTTTCCAGCCTTAATGATATATCTCAGTCTGGGGTACTACACGGTAGCTCAGAAACAAAAATTCATAGCCAAACCAAAGTTTTACTACTTCAGTGTGAATATGCTTGAGTCTAGCAGTTAAAGACTGAGGCCTGGCAAAAGCTTTACTGTATGCCATTGTATGCCCAGAAATTACATGGGTGAGTTTTTAGAATGAAATCTTGCTGTCTATCATCTTCTTTATCTGAAACTTAATCATCAAGAGTAAATCTTTGATATTCACAGGAGAGACATGGCTTGTCTGGATGACATTCAGTTTATCAGGACTTTAAAAGCTGAAGTGTAAGGAAACACCTATGCTAACCTGTATGACTTGAAGCTGGATGTGCAAGTCTGATCAAAGTACTCAGTATTTTCCTTTCTAGAGAGCAAGAAATATGCCTAGAGGGCAATTAGTTTCATCCCAAAACATGTCTGTAACATAAATCAGATGATTCATCTTCTAAAAATGCATATTTCTAGCTATTTATTAAGAAGGATGCTTTAAGGTACTCCTAGAACTTCAATACATAACTGTTAAAAGCCTGAAGTTGGTTGGGATGAATCTCACTCTAAAATACTTAGGCTGAGTTATTCTTACTGTTTTTCTGTTGACTCTTCAAAGGATTTAGAGATTTACCTTTACAGAGTTACTTAATGTCTAGGTGACCAAATTTGATGGGCTGAATTGTTTTCAAAATGAAGCTCAGATTTTAAATGCATGGATGATTTTTGCTACATGTAGAAAAAGAAGGGAAAAAAAAATTAATTAAACATGTTCCATAATGTGCCATACTGTCCAGTCAGAATTCATATCATGATATATTCCTATAATGAAAATATAAATCCCAAAACACAGTAATTTTGCTTGAAGTAGGTAATATCCCCTCCCCAGTATCCTGGACAAGGCATTGTGAAAAAAAAAATCCTGATTAAAAAGTATTGAAATAATGCATCCCTTGTATCAGGGTTTTCATGCCTATGATACCTTTAATAGTAGGGACTTGGCATCAAGACAAAAGAGATCAGCATTAGTTATGGCTGACAGGAGAGGTGTAACATATATTAAGTTCAGCAACTCAGCCAAAGAAGTTGGAACATTTATTTTTTTAATTAGAAAGGAATTAAATCTTCATTCATAAATTCATGAATTATAGCTTGTCGTGATGCATCTAATGTATTTTAAATTGTGCTCAGGGAGCAACTGTAGAGCCTCCATTTTTAAATGGCAACCTCCTGCTGTATATACAGTCTCCCTAGATTCCACCAGGGTTTCAAGATAGTGTTGCTGGCTTTCTTTTTCTCTTTCTTTCTTCCCTTTCTTCTTTCTTTCCTTCTTTTCTTAGCTTTGGGTTTGGGAGAGGAGAATCTGCTACAATAAACTAGAAAAATCCATTCTGTCAAATTGCATGCCCTGCTGCTTCATCACCATTATTATACTGAGGTTTTACATTAAAGTACCCTGGATTTTAAATTGAAAGTCAAATATAATTTGCCACTAGAAGCATGAAGTGAGTGACTAGAAAAGCTGATAGCTAGGCACAGCATGACAAATTGGTATCTATCTAATAATGAGCCTTACAAGGTCATGGATCACTACGAAACTCTCACTTCTATGTAAGTAGAACTGGACTACATTGTGCCAATTGTTGTTTCGGGGGAAAGGGCAATATATTTTAGATTGGCCCATACATTTTCAGAGCTAAAGCTAGACAGGTACAATAAGTCCCTTTTGGATGGAAAAGAAAACCAGGGAAGGTGACAGATAAAGGAAGAGTGAGAAATTTTGTAGTTCCACAAACCCACTTCCAGGATAAATTGTGGACAAGCAAACTGTTTCAGCATGTATGTTTAGGCTTTAGAGAGGGAAAACTCCACAGATTTATAAATTAAGTAAAAAATCTGTAAGTAAGCGGTCATTTAATGCAATTTTTAGGGTAAATAATGAAATTGATTTTGTGTCAACAAAAAAAAGGAGAGAAACACCTATTGTTTCTTGTTCCTAAACAAGAAGTAATGTTATTAATAAAGACCATTACCACATTTGAAACATGCAAATCACTTCCCAGCAAGTATTAATCAATGGAGACTTAGTGGAACTGATAAAGATATGACTTTTTATACCACAAGATAGAAGATTTGATAGCATCATCCCTTAATGACATATCCACAGAATTTGTGCAGCTGGCAAATGTTGTCATTTGAGACTTACGCTCAGCTGAGATCATTTACTTGGAGTTGCTCTTCTGAGACACAAAGACTTTTATCAGTTTATCTTATGACATTATTTTTATGTGCCTTTATGAGACACTGTGTTGGAGTCATGCACCGTAACTTTGGCATCTAAAATGTAGTTCGTTGTGTTCATTGTTCTAAGTTCCTTTGCATCATTGTAGTGAAATAAATGGATATCATCTTTTGGATATGTTGAATTCTAGGCAGAGATTATTTTATTCCAAAGTAGGCCTCTGGGACCGATCACATTGTCTGCTAGAAACTAGAAGGACTTCTGGCAATAAGGGTATCTTAGAGTGGAAATTCGGGGTTCATTACCTGTCTTTTAGATGTCTGAAGCTAGATAAGATGACTCCCAGAACACCTCTCTTCTCATCTGACTCACCTGATAGGAAAATGGAAAACCAGTAAGAACTGGAAACTCATTGTAGAAATAAATGTATATTTGTGAAGGACAGTAGCTGGAAGGTACATGGTAGGGGCAGAAGCAGGACGCTGGGGACAGATATTTTTTAAGAACCTATGGAGCTAGTGGGAAACTGAAGGGCCCGGTCCGGTGACTGCTATTCTGAGACAAACAGAAAATGAAATTCAGCAGAAGTAACCCCAAATGCCCACACCTTATTCAACCAGACCAGTGACCACATGACTTTTGTACAGAGAACATAGGGTTTTACCGGGAGATTAGTTGTGATTTTCTGTTTCTCTATTGTCTAAGAAATAGGATAGTTGTAGCATTGCCAAAGTAACAGCGAAGATGTCTCCCTGTAAAAGTGCTGTGTATTGAAAATCAAAATGCACAAATTGTAATTATGTTAACAGTTCTAACTATGGAGTTTGGCTTTATAAAGTATCTTGTTTAATCTATTTCCATGTTGGAGGTCTCTTGTTTAATCTCTGCTATGTCAGGTAAAAGGAAAGCAACTGCAAAAGCAGTGGCTGTGAACAACCCTTGGTTTTTGAAATGGTTGTGATTTTATTTCCTGGGCAATGAACCTTTCAAATGCTAGGAGTCTGTTAGCTGGAAATGCCTGATGTTTTTTCTGTTATTCACAAAAGGGTCATATTGTTCTTTGACTCTTGATTCTGGTTTTCTTTAAACCACAATAAACCCCACATAATACATGGGAGAAATAACCCAACCTTTCATGCAATGATGTAACCTAAAATTCACTGAAATAAATATGAAAGGCTATTGCTGATTAGTGCTGAAATAGATCTCTAACTTAGTGTTGGGCCTCAAGAATAGCATGCTGATCAGTGAGTTTGCTTTTTAGGGGATAAGTAGTAAAACAGAGTCAGTGTGTAGAAGAACAAGCCCTTACAGGCACAGAACAGCCGATGGAGGATAAGAGAACCATGAGAAGTAAGCAGCATGATTTATGAAATAATTCTTATCGGACAAATTTGATTACTTCTTCTGATAGCATTACCAAATAAGCAAATGAGAGGAAAATGGCAGACCTAATATAGTTTGACTTGAGTGATGCATTTGGTATGGCATCCATGAAATCTCATGCAATTAATTCAAATTGACAGATATGAGGACTGTCACATGGATTGAAGATTAGCTCAAAGGCCATAAACAAAGGATATTGATAGATTAAGTTGAAGGGAGATACACAGTCATTGGTTGCTATGCTGGTAGTAAATCAAGACTTGTTTAATATCTTAATTCCTAATTTGGAAGGAAGAATGCATCAGCTCATTGATGACATTTACTCATGGCATAAAGTGGGAGGAGGTTTAAATGCCCTTGTGGGGAAAGAAATATACAGTGGGTCAGAGACTGATGTGATAAAATAATAAATAAATTATAAAAGTGCAAGGCACCATTGATGGTATAATTTGAAGCAAATACTGAATGAGGATTTAACAATCTGGAAAAGATGGGAGAATAAAATATAATTGTTGCAGATAATGAGCTCAACTTGAAAGGGCAAGTGAAGTTATAGGTGCATATGTATTATTGCCTCATGGAATAAGGTGATACAGTCATATGTGAGAATAGTAGTTTAATTTTGAGCACAGAAACAATCCTAGTCTATACAGCTCTGACACTCAAAGCATAAAATTGGATTTTTTGAATGATTAATTAAAGGAACTATAAGAAACTGCAGTGATAGCCAAATGGTCAGATGCAGTGAAGAAAGATTAAAATGGATAAACATCACTGGGCTAGATTAAAGACACTGGATATGTACAAATATTGAAATACCTTTCTGCCATGAACTTAGTAATCAATATGAAAAAGCTTAGGCTACCTGAAAATATAGCTCTCCATGTATGCTTAATTAATAAGTAGAAGGGTACCTGGTAGTCCCCAAACATCAAAGAAGTACAAATCTCAGGAATGGAGAGGAGTTTTGCGTGATGCAGAAAAGCATAAACAAGAACAAAGGGATAAAGTTGAGAAATACACTATTAAGCTATTACAATCCACATTTATTTGTCATATTAGAAGTGCATCATGAGGGAGCAATACTGCATGAGTAGAAATACATTCTATATATTTCTATGGCTTTCCCTTTCATGGCAGCTTCCTACACTTGCAGTGAATTTTGCTTCTTTAATCAAATGTCTCTTTTAGTGGGAAGGGTGTTAAAGAGATAAAATATTTGGGACTATACCATCTCCCATATGCAGAGCCTTTACCACCCCAGATGGTACACCAAATGCCAAGTCCTAGAAATACTACTGAATTATTACCTTACAAACATGAAGCAGACTAAACCAGCACAGCATAGGATAGATCCTCCTGCAAATGTTTCCAAAATTAAGGCTAGGTGCCTCATTTTATATACAAAGCCCAGATGGTGCATACAAACCAACTGTGAACTACATTGCTGGTGTGATGTTTAAACCTTACAAAAATATATGCTGGCATAACAAACGGCCTCTATTTACAAATGGAAGACTGAATAAATGAAATAAATGCAAAGTTTTACATTTTACACTGAAGATCTTCAGTTAGATAGACTTTGGCTATCAACCTGTATGGCTGTTCTTATACTAAAATAAGGTGTACAAAAAGTTTTACCTAGTTAAGAATATTTAAAATGAACATGCAGAATCTAATGTCTAAGCTTGTGGAAGTCTAACTTAAATTCTTTCAGCAAAACCCTGACAGTGGAGTAACCACCCAAGTAACCACTTGAGTTCAATGCCTTGGTTGACTAAGCAGAGGAAAAAAGACAATGATAGAGGCAAGGAAATTATTTTCAGCTTAACATTTGAAGAAAATGAGGACTTTGTGTTTGCACTAGTTTGTCAGACTCTTTTTTCTTCAGTATCTATTAAATCCTCTATCTAGTTTCAAGCAAAGAGGTGAGAAGGTTTAAAGACTAATAGTAAATAAAAGAGGAACTAGGCAGATCCATGGTTTCACCACAAGTTGCACCAGCTGGTTTCATGGTAATGGGACTGAGCAGTGAAGGAAACTCCACATATAAATTTGGCAGAAGGAAAGTCTGCATTGTGAATGTCCCACACAGAGAATAAGCAATATTAATTAATAAGCTATAGTAGTTAATAAGAAATATTAATTGAAACAAAAATTTTGTGAACTAATGGGGCATTTAGCTGGATACCAGCATACCTTAGACAGAGGTGAGCTTTTTTTGCAAATGCTTCATAACTCTCCATGTCCATGTGAAACTTTTTATATGGCCTTAAGCTGTTTCTCAGCCTCTCTATTTCTCTTTCTCATTTTCTTTTCCTTTTTCTTTCCCTTTTCTTTCCTTTTCCTTCTCATAGTTGTTCTTGTGGACACTCTGATGCCTATTAGTGTGTGCAGTCAGGCTGTGTCCATGGTGCAATTAATTTAATAGGTCAGTTAAGGATAAGGCAGCAATTCAAAGACAGCACAATAGTTAGGAGTCTGGATTGGGTGGTTCTCTTATGGCCCCTGGAGAAAACTGTGAGGAAAAATCAGGAGTTATCTGAGCTATAGTAGAATTCAGTGAAAAGTCAGCATTCAATGCCACATCACTGCTCTGCTTCTGATATTGGATATGTGAATAGATCAAAGTCAGGACAGTTTCTCCTCTAGGAGAGTGAGTGTTGAATTAGTAGCATTTGCTGTGTGGTAGCAACCTGATAAAACCAAAGATACACATATTGCTGATACTTTATCAAAAAAGTATGACAAGTTATTATCAAATTAGTATTTTTTAGCTCATTTAGGCATATTTTCAACAGAAGGAAAATGCAACAGCATGGTATTGTCATCAGAGGGTCACTGTATGAGAGGCTGCTAAGGGTGGCTGTAGAAAAGACTAGATTTGTTCTCTGAATCAGCATTTTTGAAATTACATCTATTGAGACATTTTACAGCATATTGTTGACTTGTTTTTCTGTGATAGGTCTAAATAAGTATGAAAATTACCCCATAAATTATATACATTCAAAATTTTCTGTACCTTTAAGTAGACCAGCTTAAATAACTTCAGCTTCTCTGAGCAAATTCGAGCCACGTGTCATAATATCCAATGTTACCAGAGCTCTGTCTGCTTACCTAATTGCTGAATGTTTTGGGTCTTTTGAGTATAAAGGTCATATCTTCATGCAGTGACTTCAGTGGATGTACACCAATTTAACCCAATTGAAAAAATGATCTATAAAATTTTGTGGCCAGGATTTCTTATAATAAAAGTCTTGGCAAATCTGAAAGTCATTATTTTAATGGCACTGCAGACAGCTATTGTTAAACATGAGGCACAGTTCTAGGGTAATTATGGTCTTATAACATTACTTTATAATTTGGCTTTTCCCAGCTTAAATTACCATCACTGAAATGTGTTTGCCTTACTCCCATCTAGCCCGGTGTCCTGCACAGAGAGTGCAGAACAGGAAGAAAAACTCTTGTAGTCCAGACACCAAGAGTTGGTACCTTTTCTTTTTAAAAGTCTCACCAAGGAACAAGGCAGTGGACAATTCTATGCAGAAACATGGTGATAGAATTTTGCAGTATTATGTGCTCTGGCAGCACCTGTCTTTGCCTATGTGTAAAATTGCCCACTGGCTGCAGCTGAGGTTTGAACTGATGGGTAGAGTGATAGAAAAGTTGGAAAACTGGAATCTCTAAACCAATTTCTGGTGTCTGTTGCAATGGGGAGTGTATCATATCGTAGCATATATGTAGAATTCTTGAGACTCACATTCTGAACACCAGACATGTCTCAGCTGGCATGGTGTCTCATGGCCTGCACACTGCATTTTACAGGACACAGCTACCCAGCCCACACAAGGGATCTGCCCAGCACTGGGGCCCAGGCGCGTTTCTCCCCATCCACGGGCTCTGGCCACATCTCTGCTGACAGGTGGACCCATTCAGATGAGAACACTGTTCTCACAGCTGTTTACCCAGCTATTCTTCTACATCTCCTTTTCAGGACTGGTGGTTTTCAGAGGTGTATAACAGCGGAGCTCCTCTCCGGGCTCTGTAGTCCTAATGTGTGGAGTGAAAGGGTAAAGTCATGCCTGGCCATGCAATCCCTTGTGATGGGACTGGCTAGAATTGCCTCTGACACTCAGTTGTGATGTTTGAGGATTATCTGAAAGAGTAACTAAAGTCATAACCACTACAATATTAAAAAGGCTCAGAAGGTGCAATGTATTGCTTGGACAATGTGAGAATGTGAGATTTTGAGTTTTGCAGAAAAGCCCTCAGATTTGGTTTATCTGAACTAATGGGCTCAAAAAGGGTCAGATTTGGGTTTTGTGTGGGGGTTTTGTTTGATTGTTTTGCCTTTTTTTGCTTGGTTTTGGTTTTTCTGGATTTATTTATTTATTTTTTTTAGCTCAGTTCCTGTGGCTTTAAGGGAAGATTTATTTGTCCCAGCACAGCTTTGCAAGAGTAAACTGAATTGTTGCTTGTTCATGCATCCTGATTAAGGACTTCACTGTCAGTTCTGTTTCTTTCTGCTGAGGCTTGAAATGTTGGTATTGAGTACTTGCTATATCATCATGGTTCTGTTTGTCTGAAATTGAGCTTGGAAAATGCGGAAGAAACTGTCAGGCATTCTGGCGAGTCCTGAATTGCTTTTCAATTCTGCTGTATTTATGGCCAAAGGCAGTAGTCCTTGAGGGGAGACATGATTAGCAGCAAAATATCCTGGCTTGTCTTACACAAAGGAAGAAGGGCTGTAGATCCTTGACAATGTGGGATTCAGGTGCCTCACTGGACTAAAGGGACTGGTGTAAAACCTGCTAAAATGACACGTCAAAGCTGCACTGAATATTTGGCCAGTGTTCCTGTTAGCAGGATAATTTGGGAATGGATCTTCTCCATTCATTAACCAATAAGCCTGCAAACCCAAACCCATCTGCTTATGAATGCAGACATCTCTTATTTACCCAGCTATTCTTCTACTCCATTTATGAGCATTTAGAAATTCATGCAAATAGTGAGGGCACTTGCCATGAAACTGAGGTTGCCAGTCTCACCCTCTGAATAAGAAATAATGCATGCTGGATAGTAAAGGACATAATTAAATGAAAAGTTTACAACAGGCAAGCTAATTAAAAATGTTTGTACAAAGCACTTCAATTGTTTAAAAAAGATGAACACATTTATAGGGATTATAATACTTTTACTAATAATCTGCCAGGAAAAAAGGGTCTAATTTATTAGCTAAAATATTTTCCAAGAATAGTTTGCCCATGTCTAGCATGAAATGACATACTCAATTCAATTCCACTCTGAATCTTTCATTTGAAATAAAATGGCTTGCAGCTAGTAAAATATCCCTGGATAATCACAGAGGTCAGAAACTGTGACCCTGTTGTGTTACATGTCTATTTACAGTTCACTCTCACTGCAGGGTGTCAGGACTTCAAGTACCTGCTCTACTTGAAGTACAAAAAAAGAAACCTATGTATTTGACACTGTGAAAAAACCAATCATCTCCGTTTTCTCCTAATTTAGTAATTTTTTCTTCTTGACATAAGAAAATATCCTAGCTCATTCAATGATTCACATACCTTCTAAAGAGTGCTTAATTCTTAATGATACCTAACAGTGTAATTTGCCACATTGTTGCATCAAACTTTTCTCATATTCTATATATTTGTTCCTATTTACAGTATTTGTCAAAGTTCCAGTACAAAAGTAATGAATCTAAGCATAAAAACATGCTGAAGTTACTTTGGGAGAATGTATTCTGGTAATTTCTCTCTTCTATTCCTCCCAAAACTCCTCAGAGGTGGTAAATCTTTTGGTTTTTTATTGAATGTGTTTTTCTTTCCTGCTCCTTCATTTAATCTGAGCAAATTTGATAGCCATGGGTATTTTATTTTATTTTTACCATCTGTTTTCCATTTTTATTAAATAGTTATAGTTTAATTGTTAATTGAAATTGCAAATTGGCCATATTATGTTTATGCTATAATAATAGTGTCTGGATTTAAAACTGTGGGAAAGATTGCTTCCCAACTGTTCTCACGATGGCCTAGAGCCTTAAAATTGCACCTGTCCTATGGGCGATTTCCTGCCCTTCAGGTTGATCTCTTAAACAGCCAAGGTTCTGCGTGAGAAATAAAAGCTCTACCTTTCTTTTTGAGATGAGAAAGGTCGAGGTTTCAGGATAGAAGCATCAAACATTTTCAAACAATAAAAGTCACTTGCACTAAAGTGGGTTCTATTAGGTCCTGTTCCAAAACTCCTCCTCATTTCTGTAAAAAGCCAGGTCTACAACAAGCAGATGCTGAATTGTAAATATCTTCAACCAGACTTGGGAGACATTTTATTCTGTACTCTTTGGCAGCCCAGCATACTATTTCTAGGGGCATTAGAGAGGTATTAGTAAGTCTTGAGGGGATATTGAACACTGCAAACTTCCTCAATGTATCACAATTACAGAAACACCTGTTCTAAGTAACATTTTGCTGAGCCACCATGAGAATTCAGTGCTCAATAGCCCTCAAAATTTCTCATTTCTTTCCCGTGGTGAAGTACTTTAGCAACTTCTCTCTGGACCAGAATAAAAAAGTCTTAAGGTCAATGGTTCAATACCTTTTAATGGAAAACCTCCCTCTTCCCTTCCCTTCCCCCATCCTTTCTTATAGTGCCTTCTCTACACACTTGTGATTCCTTGTTTACCAGTGGCTATTTCTTCATCTCTGTATTTTTGTTGTGTGGAGTTGAGGAAGAAAAGAAATAAGTAGCAGATTAATTACTGGTTTAGTCTACATAGACATGTACAGCTAATATATGGAAGAAAGAAAAGAATTTATAGGAGAGAACAAATGTGTGAAGACTATTAAAAAAATACTATGAAATAGGAGCTCAGTCCGGAAAAACTTGGAAGTCACATGCTGTGGGTGAGAGCCCTGATTCTGTATGAAGTTTGTGGGGGACACACCAATTCCCTGCACATTAGTGGCCAAAATTAAGCCTTGTATTCTAGACATATTTCATGGTGCTCCATGTCTCATTTGTGTCTCAAAACAAGAGACCAATAGTTTAGAGAGCAGGATGTTAATTACTGAGTGATATTGAAAATTTCAGGCAAGTCAGGCATTAAAATACTGTGTTGTGGTGGTTATTTTTTTTTGTTTGTTTGTTTGTTTGTTTGGTTTGGTTTGGTTTGGTTTGGTTTGGTTTGGTTTGGTTTGGTTTGGTTTTTATTATGGAATAAAAAAGAGAAAGCTGGTACAAAATTAATCTGCACATTAATCAAAGGCACTAGTAAAAATGTCACCATAAAGCTGTCTATAGAGAGTATATAGGATGAAGGAGATTGGTCTCTGTTCTTATGTAATTTTGGACAAGACACTCTGCTGCTTTTATCCCTCATCCTTGGTCTTGAACTTGTCTATTTGTGATAAAATATTTGAGGATAAATTCTGACTTTCTGTGTGTGCCTATACACTATTATACATAAATCTTACTGGTCTCATGATGCACTTTTGCAGTCAGTATTTTATATTACTAGATGAAAGATATGAGAATGGATAATGGAAGAAAAATGAACTAAACATCAAAAGATGCATTAAAAGCAATAAACAGGTACCCTTGGTGGGCACAAGCATCTGCTTCTTCTCCAGAGCATGACAAAACTCACTTATTCTGCCAGCTGTAAATCTAAACACAAAGTAAATGGACCCCAAATTGGAGCTGGACGAGATAGAAATAGCAGTTTATCCAATAGATGTCACCTATTTTCTGTTTCTGGATGATCTGTGGACAGCTCTGGATTTGAGTCAAAGTACTCAGCTTTTCTAATTGTGTGAGGAAAGTTATTTTGTGTGTGGCACCCTTTGTACCTAATAGGTTTGAATAAATCACCTGGTTCTGTTAAAGAGGAGGAAGCATTTCAGGTGAAAATATTGATCTGTAAACGTCTAAGTTCATGTTCAAAAGGAAAATAGGTATTTTCTGGAACATTCTTGTCCATAAAATAACAAGGGTGAAGATTATGAAGATATGGTCCTTCTAGACAGGAGCAGAAATAAACCCAAGAATGTGAAGCCTTAATTCCTTGTCTTAATAACAATATTCCTCAAAACATAAGCTTTAAAAAGATGGTATGAAAAGAAGATTAAATGCTACTAGACATATTTAAATTGATTTTATAAAGTAATTTGTTGTTTATAATGTTAGTGAAAATATTTTCTTTCTTTGATTCTGAGGGAAACAATGGGTATTACCAAGATAATGTGCTTTCTTTTCCATTGCTTCATTATGCAATGTGCCACTTGAGTCATCTTCTGTTACAAAACTGTAGTTGTTAAAGTGTGGCATGCTTAAGACTTTTTCCTTCAACTCACTGATCCATCCAGTTGCTGTCTCACTGGAGAAGGCAGTCTTTGACTTGACATTAGTTTCTTGTCCTTCCATATTTTATATGACATACTATATTTCCCTTTGCATTTTACCTGCAGGACCATGGCATTTTAAAAGAAACAGAACAAAATCTTGTTGGGCTGTCAGTCATTGACCAGTCAGTCATTTTGGAAGACTTCTCTTTTGCTCAGGGAAACATAACAACCACCACTTCAGACACGTTGGCTTTTCAAGTACCTCAGCCTGTTATATGAAGTTTTGTTTGACTTCTCAACATGGAGCAGCATGGGAGAGCAGTGGAAATTCTGCACAAGTAACTCCTTGAAGGCAGCACTTCAGCTGGTAGCTAGATCTCAGTTAGGCTTTTTACCTTTTACCTCATACATAAATTTTCCATGATGCTGTCTTCTGCTTTTCAATATTTCTGGGAGAGATTAAAAATCCAATTACTCATGCTGGAAAAAATGACTCACACCACTCTACTGTCTAAAGAGTGAAGGAGGTATCTGATGGGTATTAGTCTTTATGGGGATTAATAAGGAATGCATGATGAAGAAGCTCTTTCTTCCTGGCCTCTGCAACCTGGGAACAATAGTTTTCTATGTTAGAAAACACCGTGATGATAAAAACTGGATCTTTATAGAGCTTATGTTGCATTCCTTGTTAGTTTCTGAACTCTCTTATGGTTCTGTAAAAATCCCAACCAAATTCATTAGTGTTCAGGTCTGCTCAGAAACAATAGTGATGGGAAGTATTATGGTTATAATTCAACATGTCTGGGGTGGGGTAGGGAACACTTTTAATTTCCCTTTACTGCTGGTGATGGATTTTTGCAGCTTCACCTTTCTATGCTGCCGATCCCAGCAGTCCCAAGCTCTAAACAACAAACAGCTTGACTTGCAGAAACTTTCCACTCCCTCTGGGAAAGACCACAAACTTACAGCATATTTTAAGCTGTTGTTCGATTTTCTGAGGGGAGAGAATTTTCTCTAGGCACAAATTAGTGCTACCAGTGGAAGACAGAGTTCAGCTCTTTATGTACTAATATGCAGCAATTATGATAAAACAAAACTCATTCTGAAATTCTGCTGTAACTATGGTAACCCACATTCAATGTTTCCCATTAAAAATATAAAAAAGGCTCCCCAGCAGGAGAGAGTAAATATTATCTATTATTGATTGATGATGGTTTCAGACTGTGAAAAGTGGTTAATATATTTTTTGTGATGAAACACGATTGTTAAACCTTCCTTTTTATTGATGGTTTTTGTCTGTTTATATATCATTAGGTAGCTGTCGTTAATTTTTACATCTATTTTGAATAAGTTTCTTACTTCACTAGAAAGTCTCTATTTTACAGAGGATCTCTGAGAAATTCTTTTATTGACCTTCTTTTAGCTGATTTCTAGTCTTGGACATTTCCACTAGTATTTGACTGAAACTTGAGAAAGTTTATGGCCCCAAATACCGTTGGTACATTTGGATCTTTTTAGTTTTAATAATAATAATAAATTCTGAAGGATTCTGCTGTTAAATGAGTAATAAAAAAGTTATGCAGATATTCTTTTCTTTACTCAGTAGTTGTTATGGTTTCTAAGTTATTTAAGTTAAATGTTGCAAATTACCTGTGAAATAAAAAAAATTAAAATTCAGATGGCAACAATAATTTCAAAGCATAATTACACATGTGACTGGGAATGAGAGAGAAAAAATTGGCAGCACCAGGAAGGTACATCAGCAAAACACTTCCTATGCCCATCTCTGCAGAGATCCATGGACAGAGCTGCTGAAGGGGCAAGCAGGATGGCTGTGCTGCAGGGCAGTCCCCTAGGCTGAAATAAACCCAGAACCTGAGCTTGACCTTTTCCTATCAGAACTGTTTCCTATACAGAGCTAGTTCAGCTGTCTCCACAGGACTCCTCACGAGTCTAGAGAAAGAGAGAGGGATTTGCTTGGAGATTTGAACAGTCGTCGATAGAAATTTAATCCATACAGTTAATGGAGCCTAGATAATGGTTCTGCTCACTGTCAACATGAATTGCAATTTAGCTGCCTGAACATGGTCAGTTAGAAAGGTTTAAGAAGCCTTCTTTGAGTGTCTCATCCTTCAGCTGCTGGTCTTCCAAAGTGGTTTTGTCCTGTATATGTTCTGAAATATTTACCCAGCCGTTGGAGCTATCACAGACACCCTACGTAATTTTACAAGGAATTGGATAGCTGTATGAACAGTGATATTGGCTGAAGCCCTTGATCTCTGCTCCTCATAATGGGAACTTACACATAAGGGTGACAGATGACACACCTTCATTTGAAGCCAAATCCCAATCATGCTATGTATTCTGTATCTTCATGGGAATGATGCAACACAACCACAGAGATGTGATCTATACTGTTGGAATTTCCTGACAGGGGCAATATTTATGTTTCTCTTGTCTCTATTTAACTTTTCCTTTACCCAAAGTGTCCGTGGAAACACAGCTTAGTCGGGTGCATTAGGCAGAGCATCACATGAGAGATAAAATGTTACTGCATTAGCTGACACATCCTGTAGAAGAGATACAAAAAGAGATCTACAGCAATATTGAAAAAGTGTCATGGAGAATTATTTTCTTATTTTTAGATCAAGACTGAAATTGCAGTTAGGGTTCTGTAAAAAACATACTGATATCTCTTCTGTAGAAAAAAAAAAGCTTAGGTCTTCAGCAATGTATCCCTCAACTACTCACTGGTGACAGAAAAGGGTTTTCTCTAAGCTGTGCCTACAGTAGTACAACACAGTGATTCTTATTCAGATCCATTTAGGTTTATCTGTACCATTTTGCTTTCTCAAAAGGAGAGAAAAAAATGGAAAATAATGATGACAGAATGTGGGGGGAAAAAATGTTATTTTCATTTTACTCACAGTGCAAACAACCTGTATATCTTCTTGCTTGGTTTTGTTGCGTGAATTCACTCTGAAGTGATGATACAGATTACGAGGCTGTTATCCTGAATAAAAGGTGCTGCTGTTAATTCTCTTTTGCTACAGCTATGGGCCATTATTTCCAATGGCTGTAGGTGTCGCTTCCAGTACTATGACCCATCAGGAGATCTCTCAGGAAACTGAAAGAGTTTACACAATGGCCTGGCAAGAATATAATTTACAGGGAAGCAGAGGGAGCAACTGCCTCCTGATCTCAGATTTATTCCTCACTGATATTGCAGAGCTTAAATAAATACAAGGAAATGTACTTTTCCTGCTGTTGAGCTGTTCTCCTGCCACTCCACGGTGAGTTTGAGCTCCCCAAGGCAGTATATCCTCTGTTCACTCAGTGCCTGCCAGTGTTAGAGCCTGTGTCAGGACTGCAGCCTTCTGCAGGGCACTGGCAGCAGGGAGGGCAGGAAATGTCCATCCTTCTAGGGGCTCCAGGGGGAAAAACAAAGATGGAAAGCATAGAGTTGGAGGAGGATTTTATGTTTCGTTAGTAGCAAGTATAAAGGGAAAGGAGAAAATAAAGAAAAGAAGCAACATCTGGTGGTGAACATCTGGGACTAGATATTCCATAGGTAGACTGAAATTTTATTAATTCTTTTTCCTTGTGTTCTTTCATTTAAAAGAAAATCTCTCTAGTTTCTGGCTTTTTTGTATCCACACTAATAATTTAAAACAGGAGACACATCTTTCAGAGCTATTAATTTGTTTACACCATTGGGAAATATTTAGCTACTGTATAAGAATTTGTGCTACTCGAATTCAGATAATAGAAATTGATGGGAAAAGTATTTTTTCTTATACCTACCCTTAAAATGCTGGGAAATGATCTTCTGAAGCTGAAAACCAAACTTATTACTTTTGGGATTCCTAGAGATGGACAAATAACTTGTGGTTATTATCTTTCTTGGGAAGCTTTGACTTTCTTTCTATTTGATAATAATATTTAAAAAGGCTGAGTTTTTGTTGTGTCTTTCTTCTTCCCTTTCCTCTTTGTGTATTCACTATTCTGTCATTTTTGAGTATTTCGTGATTTGCAAAGGATTGTGAATATGTGGTAATTGAAACAGAACCTTTAAACTGATGCATGCATTCATGAACATTTTTCTTCCTTATATTTCAATGTAGCAGTAGAATGAGATGTACATTGCAAAATAAAAATATAGTCTCCGTGGATACTGCACAAATAATTCCTCTGAATCCCTTTGTTTTTCCTATTTGTATGTTAGCTACTAGCTGAAGGTATGCAGAAAACAGTGGTAAAAGGAGTAGTAATTAAGGACCAAATTAATTTACTCTATAAAACTATTTCCAGCCCAATTTTTTAAGAAGTCCTTTTGATCTATGTGTGTATATTTTGGCTGTCAGGTGGTGGTTGGGCCCTGTACTGATTGTTTCTATTATCCCCATGGATAGGTGAAAGAAATCACCTTAAGATTCCCACCCTCTTTATTTTTATGGAACCCCCATCAGTGTGGATTATGGCTCAATATAGCTCCTCAAATATAAGTAAGAGCTCATAGTGTCTAGGTCTATATCTGTAGGTTTACCTTTGCCTTCCTCAAAACATATTGGATTTCTTTACTATATGTGTTTAGTTTGGAAATCAAAATGTATCTGCTGGAATCAACTACTACTTACTAACCTAATTCCACCAGACTAATTTATTTCCCTCTTTCTACATTATCCAGCACATTTTATTCCATCTCTACAGTGCTTCTGCTACAACTGAAGAATAATCAGCAGCTATGCCATGTTATTGCATTATTTCTTATTATACAAAATTAAGAAATTATTAAGAGATACAACAACATATTAAGAAAGAAAAAGAAGAAGGAACAGAATTAAACACTTTACAGTGAATTTCTACAGATCATGTATTAACACAACATACTGGTCTTGATATAATAGGGAACAGATCATTAATGAGATGGTACATAGGGAAAATAATTATTAATATTGCTGTTACAGTATTTTACATAGATTGCAATTCATTGAATCAGACTGTCTTCATTCTTTCTGAGTAATGCCTGACACATTATGATGCTAAAAATATTAAAAAATAATTTAGAATATCAGAGAATGAAAGCAAGCTATAATATGACCAGAATGATATACAAAATGGATTATTAATTTTCACTTATAAAGAGCATTAACTCGTAGAAAGGTAAGTGTTCCTGCCCATCTAAACACCAACTACAACTACAAGAAATTGAAATGAACACTTTTAGAATATGTCAGAATTTTAACTCTTTAAATTAATATATAGTGCTTCAAATGAGTTTTGCTTTGCAGTTAAATTTAGTTTTGAAGTAGTGCCTGGCTTCTAAAATTAACATTGCACAATGGCTTATTTTGAAACAGAAATAGGTACTATATTTGAGATGGTAAAGAATTTCTATTTCGATCTTATTTAAAGAGTTTACATATATCAATTTATAAAGAAAGGTAATGAAAATTACACAAAACATTTTGCCTGTTTTCCAACAGGTGTTTTCTGATGAAAAACAATTATACCACTAGATTTCCAGAAGACTTTTATCCATGTAGACATTTAAGGATTGAAGAAATGAGCACAAATCAGCAGATAAACTTTTGCCTTATTTCTACTGACTTGAAAATAAGATGGTATTAACTATTTAGTTTCTATTTTTTTCAAATATAAAAGTGAAAACTTTACCTGTACTGGGCTGTGTTTCACAACCAAACAAATTTTCACCTGGAGAAACAACATTTTTAGTGTGGAATATCATGGGAATGTTCAAAATTTCAGGAAGGAAAGCCAACCTATGAAAAGATCCTACTATTTTTTAACACTATATAGTTTTCCAGGTACATCTTACCACTGAAAATATTACCCCTGAAGCACTCTTACTATGCTTTTGTCATGACAGTGAAAGAGGTATAACTCAGAGAGCCTCAGGCAACAGTGAGTTACCATGCACTTCCCTATAACTGAGTGAAACATATTTACACTCTTCAGTAGGTGAGACAATAGATATTTTGAGTAAAAAAAAAGGAAAGTAAAAAAGTATATGAGCCAAACTGAATGTGCTATATATTTATCTTTATGGAAGAGGGTAAAGGAATGTATATGGGAGCAGGGATCCAGCCAAGCTTTTACAGTAGAGGTAAAACAAAAAAGCTGCTGTTGTTATAGTAATGATTACTAAATGATTAATCAGAGTGCTGGTGAGAGACAGTCTGGCCGTACAGGGATGTGGGTGGGGGCACATGCATGCATACACATACACACCCCTGGAGATGTGCCCCCAAACCTCATCTTTGTATGCAGGAACCACTCCCTAAGGCTGAGATATGTGCCAGCTATTCAGCTGGAAGTGTTTCACCTAAGACACAGTGCCTGACTCTTTTCTTATTCTTTCCATGTCTCCGACTGAGGTAAAACTCAGAAAAATAAGCTCTTTCACTAAAAGGGACGTTTACTTCCCATGGTTTAGCTCCCTGTGATAATTTAACTATGTCTGTGCTACCTTACCAAGGCTTTTGGTGCCAAAACCTTTTCATTCTGGAATTTAGACTGATACCTTCTTCCTGTTTAAACTATGACTGAAGTTAGTGGAGCTTTCACACCCTAGTGTCTAGCCGAGGCAATCTCATTTCTCTGCTTTGAGACACAAAGTGGAAAAGTAACTCCCACAGACATTAACTGAGGTTACTGGGCTGAATTCAGATCTATTTTAATATCCCACAGTCGAAGAAATAATTCACAGGTTAGTAACATGCTGGCATTGCATTCTACTACAGACGTGATTACCTTTGATGGCTTTTTGTCCATGCAAAGATGAACATGACAGAGCAGTTAATGCAATTACAGTATGGTTAAGCACACTTATGATAAGAAAGAAGAATAAAAATTTCTGCTTAAGGCTGACTGTGTTGTGAAGATTTGTCATTTCAAAGTAAAAAGTACATCGGAAAGTGGTACATAAATAAAAAGTCTTAAAATGAAAATTAAAAAAAATTACTGAAAACCACTTACTAAAGCGAATAAAATTCAAGAGCTGTGATTTAATAAATGCATATTTCTCTTAAGCACTTTTTCAGTGCCAGTAAAAACAGTGAAGGCTTCCTACTGATATAATTTGAATCCTAGAATTCCAGCTGAGGGGAAAAACTGACACACAGACCATATAATTACAGAGATAATTTTCTTCAAACTTTTTTCTCTTCAATCTCTTCCCTAAATAATGACAAAACACATAGAAGCTATGCTGACTGTATGCATGCACTCTAGTCCTGAGCACTTTTTTCTTCACTCATGTATGAGAACGGTTTACAAACTATTTGTCCAAACAGGTACTACCAAAACCTGTTGAAGATGTTGCAGGTGTTTCTTGTGTCAGAAGGGAAAATAATAGGTCAGTACATCATCTGGTCCAACACCCCTGCTCAAGCAGGACCACCTTAAGGCAGCTGCCCAGGACAGTGTGTTGGCTTTTAAGTCTCTCCAAGTATGGAGACTCCATACCCTTCCTGGGCCATCTCTGCCAATGCTCAGTCTCCCTTACAGGAAAAAGTGCTTCCTGATGTTTAGGAGGAACTTCTGTGTTTAACTTTTTGCCCTTTGCCTCTGGTCCTGTTAGAGGACACCACTGGGAACAGTCTGATGCTGTCTTCCTCATTTCCCCTCTCCAGGGATGCGTGCTTGCTTTTCACTGTCCCCTCTGCCCTGAACTCCACCAGCCTCTCATGGTTGCTGCAGCCATGGCTGCCTTTGACCTTCACATCCCTGGTAAGCCACTCTTTGTGAGCCTGAAGCCCAGCACAGCACCTCTTCTCATTGACTCTTCTCTCTCTCAGAAGAGGAAGTTATCATCAGTGCACTCCAGGAGCCTCCCTGAATTGCTTAAATTCCTCTGTGCTGTGCCTCCAGAAGATGTCAGGGTATCTGAGGCCATGAAAACCAGGGCTTATAAATATGAGGCTGTTCCTACCTCTTACTGAGACTTCTGANAAAATAATAGGTCAGTACATCATCTGGTCCAACACCCCTGCTCAAGCAGGACCACCTTAAGGCAGCTGCCCAGGACAGTGTGTTGGCTTTTAAGTCTCTCCAAGTATGGAGACTCCATACCCTTCCTGGGCCATCTCTGCCAATGCTCAGTCTCCCTTACAGGAAAAAGTGCTTCCTGATGTTTAGGAGGAACTTCCTGTGTTTCACTTTTTGCCCTTTGCCTCTGGTCCTGTTAGAGGACACCACTGGGAACAGTCTGATGCTGTCTTCCTCATTTCCCCTCTCCAGGGATGCGTGCTTGCTTTTCACTGTCCCCTCTGCCCTGAACTCCACCAGCCTCTCATGGTTGCTGCAGCCATGGCTGCCTTTGACCTTCACATCCCTGGTAAGCCACTCTTTGTGAGCCTGAAGCCCAGCACAGCACCTCTTCTCATTGACTCTTCTCTCTCTCAGAAGAGGAAGTTATCATCAGTGCACTCCAGGAGCCTCCCTGAATTGCTTAAATTCCTCTGTGCTGTGCCTCCAGAAGATGTCAGGGTATCTGAGGCCATGAAAACCAGGGCTTATAAATATGAGGCTGTTCCTACCTCTTACTGAGACTTCTGAGTAGTCAACCGACCAGTGCAGTGCTCCCCATTAATGAAATATATGAGTTTGGAGAAAAGGCACGGTGACAGAAAGGTGATGACCAGGCTTGAGAAACAAAATATTCTCTGAAAAACACCATTCTCTATAAAGTACTTCAGTAATTTCATTTTGTATGTTTCAATGTCATGAAGACACATGGTCTACTCATACTACAAATAGGTTTCACACTTTGATGAAGAAAACATTACTTCTGTGATTTAGACCCCTCTCTCCTGACCCAAACCCCATATCGTACATGTAATTTATTCATTCTAGCAAGGAGAATAAGAAATCAGTCTTTTAACTTCAGTGTAATAAGAGTGAAATTCAGTGTAAAAATAAATTAGAGACAGAATTTAATTATTGCTTTTCTCTGCATGATTTGCTCCCTAGCCCCTTCGCAAACTTTCTAACACTTATTTAAAATTCCTCTCTTATCTCACATCTGTTGACATTATTTACATACAGAACTCTGATGTGTTTACCATACAATTAGAATAGATCTTCATTTTAATTAAATATCAATTCAGGATCACAGCTTCAAGCTATTTGTCAGCACTGATAGTGATCAATAGAAGGAGATGCTGAACAAAGAAGACAAATAGATTTTCTGAGTAGTCAAATATTTTTCATTTCTTCACATACCCCATTTTTTAATAGAGGATGAAGATATTAAATTTCTTGCATCCTTTTAGTTATTCCATGGCACATATTTAGAAAGTTGAAATGAAAAGCTAATTGCCACATCATTATGTTTAATTGACATGCTACCTTTTTCTCTGTAACTCACAATGACAGCTTAGTTTAACTGCAGTGTGGTGACTGCCTGTCCCAGGAGTAAAACTTTCAGTAGCTGTGGGCAAATTCCTAAAAGTAAAACTTGGTTAGGAACGTGGAATTCACACCAGGCCCCTTGGGGCCACGAATCCACTATCCTGCTAATGCAAAATACACAACCTTGTAACTTACAGTGTAAGGATATACCATACTCAGTTTACAGTTTTTTATTTTTGTGCTGACATAATTTTTGAGCTTTTTCAGGTCTTTCACCCACTGGCATCTGTCCCTTCATGATATGTTTATGGTCATATCCCTTCTCAGTCTTGTTTTACTCTTCTGAACAAGCAAAGCTTGTTTATTCTTTTCTCTTGACATAGTGTCTAGTTTCTGCTCAGCATCCTGGTAGTTCTCTGCTCCTGTGAAATTTACCTGCTGTGAAAAAGTGTTAGCAAGGTTCACTGGGGGGGAGTCCATTTAAATACAGAGCTACATTCCCATCAGCTGTGAACCTGTTTTAGCCAATAAATATTTGTGTCAGTTGCCTTTTCACATTTGCATTGAATTGGAGAAATGCTGTTTTGCTTCCCATACATATATTTAGGTCATTTACAAGCATTTGGTTTCATTGTTCTATAGAAATATTAGTTGTTGATTCCAGAATATATCATCTTTCTTTTAGATATTTTTTAATTTAGATTTTTAGATTTTATAATAGATTTTATCTCCCTCCCATTTTCCCCAGTTCTCCCTTTCCTCCCTCCTTCCTGCTGTTACTTCCTTGTACCCCTTTGTTATCCATTCCTTTGCCTGTCCATACCCATACAAAAAAATGGCAGCACAGAACTCACCTTGCAATGAAAATTTAGTTCAAAGGGAATACCAGTGAGGAGAATCTTAGTGCTGAACTGCTTCTTCCTGGCTTTTTGCATTTGATTATTGTAAATACAGAATGGAGAAGATAAAGCTCCAGAGACACAGGCAGCCTTCCAGTTCCTAAGGAGGGCTACAAGAGAACTGGAGAGGGAGTTTTGACAAGGGTACTTAGTGATGGGACAAGGGAGAATGGCCTTAAACAGAGAGAGGGTAGGTTTAGATTAGATATTAGGAAGAAATTCTTCACTGTAAGAGTGATGATGCAACTGGATCAGGTTGCCCAGAGAAGCTGTGATTCTCCCATCCCTGGAAGTGTTCAAGGCCAAGATGGATGGAGCTTTGACACAGGTGTTCTAGTGGAAAGTTTCCCTGCAATGGCACAGGGTGTGGAATTAGGTGGTCTTTAAGGTTCCTTCCAT
>VZTR01000018.1:1972-12798 GCA_013400775.1 Chaetops frenatus | reverse complement strand
CCTCACAGGTCCCAGTAGGGCTGATGCTTACATAATAATATAAAAAATATACAGTCAGGAAACAAGAAACTGACTTTTTATCAGACATATTTCTCAGAAAAGGAAGGAAAAGATTAAGGCAGGGAAGCACCCTAGGTGGTTACTATAACTGCAGTACTTCCTAGAGTCATCCAAAGAATGGGACACGGCTTTACCCAGAGTTGTTGGGCAGGTGGTGGATAAGACTGAATTTTTCTTTTCAGAGGAAAGAAAAGCCAAAAATGTCTGCTAGCACTCACAGTTGTCAACAGCTTCAAAGTACGGGGAAAATCAATAGTCAGGGAAGAAAAAGCATCCATATGTATCACAAATAAACTAGCACAGTAAATTTTCTGCAGTTTAGTCTCCCCGCTTATTTGTGTGAAAAGATATTTTGCTACAAAGATTGTTTCCATCTTTCTGTGAAAGTCAGGAAATACAACCTGTTTCATGAAAAAATCACCCACCCTGTACTGAGCTCTGAATATGCTGTGTACACTTTCCTCATAGGGAATCATGGCATTAAATAATCATGGAGTGAGGAATGGTAGATGAGTGAAGGAGGCTATCTGTGTACCCGTGACAGAGATCGTATTTCAGCAATTTTAGGCCAGACCAATCACATTTCATTAAAAGACATGGTAGCTGAGAACACTATGGCTTTATGATGGCCATATTGAAAGCTGTAATTCCAAGATTTGTGGGGCTGTGTTTTAGAGCCGAATCATTTTTTGTGCTGTACTGTTGTGTGTCTACTCGTGTGTGAGAGAAAGAAAAATTTAAATGGAAAATAAAAAGAAGGGCTGTCAGAGTGAATCAGTCATCTAATATTTGCAAACAGAGTTTTTTCAACAATTTGCTTCCAAATAATTTGTTACTTGAAATACTTTTCCATTATTTTTCCAGTTGAAATTGATTGAAATTTCTCTTGCAAGAGATCAAGATTTGAAAGATAAATAGGACTGTGCTGGCACAAGGGCATATAAAAACATATCCATTTTACAGTGAGGGACAGTAGACGGATGATGAACTTAATGTTGAAGCTATTTGAGAATGGAAAACTAGATTTTCAAGAAAACCAATCTCCTCAAAGATGACTGAAAAGGGGATGAACCCTTGAAAAGACAGTTTTAATGAAGTTAGCAATTTATTAGCTTAGGTATGTGGTTGAAGTGTCTCAGGAAACTACAGTTAAGCGGAGAAGAACTTAGCCCTTACAATAAGACATCCACATGTAGATATCAACATAATTAGGAGGCTTGATGCAGGTGCCTAAATATAAACATCTCATGCTGCACCCTGTCCTCCATCTGCCAGTCCAGATGCACGCAGACATTTCAAATGCACACCTGTATTTATGCAAGTGTTGCCTACCCTGGGAGACTAAAGCTTCATTACAGATAAGGGAGATTTAATCAATAAGGTCAGTCGAACGTGGACATTTGGCTCAGCAGATGCCACTAGCCAAGTCAACCAGGATTTCAGTTCAGCTTCCTGAATGAATCTTGTGCTACTTTCAGATGCCGTAAAGTAGCCAGAATATCACATATAATACAGCACCTTATAGGAAAGGGGAGAGGAGTTGGAGGCCAGATATGACTCTCATGTCTGCTTCAAGTACCACTCAAATTTTATGCTAAATAGAGGACTGGAACTCTTCTGATTAAAATAGGAGCTCAGAAACCTAGCAGATGGTCCATACCTATGTGTAGGTGTCTACAGTCCAGAACTGAATCCTGCTTTTGGGTTTTGGTGGTTTTCTTTTGGCTCTGTTTCCAACACCAACCATATCTTCCATGATTTATTTCCTTTGTCAATGTGAAATGGAAAGAGAACATTTTAAAAAATGGGGATCTGGGGACTAAGTTCACAAAGGATACCTCAACTCAGCAGTTTTCACAGTGTTGCTATTTACACAGAACTCAAGAATATTGTCTATTTGAGTATTGAGTATTGATTTTTCTGCCATAGCTACCTTTTAATTAATTGACTTCTTGCAGTGTTAGGATAACAGCGGTGTGAACAGGTAGAATTGAACCTTGGTCATAGTAGATGTGCTATGCTTTTCATTATACTACAGACTACTGCTGAGTTTTTTCTCTTTATGACTATTACCCTGTCCTGCAACAACAGTCGGAAAGTCTAGCCTAAAGCTCATTGAAAAATAAGGACAGAAAAAACCAGGGACTTCATCTTAATTAGGAAAAGAGATGGACATCTAGAAGATTTTCAAAATGACATAAAGAAAAAATATGGGGTTTTTTTTGGCCTTTGTCAACAGGATTCCTGAGGAACCTCTGGAAGAAATAAAAACTGCAGACCCTGAGGCAAGGTATTTAGTCTTTCCATGGCATGCCTTCTGCCAGAATTAATCTTCTCGGGAGGATTAGATAGTGCAGAGAGATATAAATTATATATAACTGTACCACTTTGTGGAAATTTGGTCTCTGCTGTCAACTCAGACCACTCTGGAAATTTCCTGCTCATTTTTATTACCTACTAAACTGCTTTACTGTAGGGCTGGAAGCGATAAGTTTTTTGATGTCAGAACTCACAGGATAATACCTTCTTGAATGGCTCACAGCTGTGTGAATGGTGATATTGTCTGCTACTAAAGAAAAATCAGAGATATGGTCAGTGTTTGTTATCATGTCATTTTATACATCATTTTATCACTTGCACTATCTCCAACACCTGGAATTGTCTGCTCAAAGCTTTTACCCCTTTACTGTAAGTTGCTGAATTATTGCTAGCGAAAATTGCATTTCCTCTTGAAAATGTGTAGTGATGTAGTTAATCAAAGTAAACAGTGAAGGGATGCTGAACTCCACATAAGCTGAGGGTCTGATTCTGCCACCCATACTTGCATTGAGCAGCTGTTACTGAAGTGCCCTCACAAAGGATAATTGAACTATTCAGATGAAATAATGCTACCCACGGTGTACAGGCATTGGGGAGTTCAATTCTGTATGCTGGATGCTGTGAGGGGACTCACAAGGAATTATGAATTACAGCAAAAGAAGTGGTGAGGTTATTTTTAATTTCAAAGCATGACAGGAAAAGTTCATCTGTTAGTTTTCTTAGACTTTTTGTGTCTGTCATGTAAAGGTTGGCAAGCAACAACTGCCTTTGCCTGGTGATGCTGAACTGTCAGTCCTGCTCATCTCTGTAAGAGTGAAGATGTACTTTCTAATAGCTGGTAATGGCTGCTACTGAACTTTGTCCTCTAGAACAGGTGGGGAGATGGTTTTATGAGAGGCACTGCACTGCTCAGAGTCTGTTCTTGTGATAGCTTCTTCTAATCAGTATTGACAAATTACTTTGCTGCCTGCATATATTTTGTAGGCAAACCAGATTTGCAGCACATATAAGTATACATTTTAACATTTGAAATTTAGCAGCTGAAATCCCCTGATTGTTAAAAGAAAATCTGGATTTCAGATATGTTATAGCTTCCAGAAACTCACTCTTAAATTAATGAGTCACTGAGTTCTTCAAAACTTTTTCAAGTGCTGATTAACAAGGCAATGCAAACCCTTTAAAACTTTTTGCCCTTTCCCTTTATTAAAAGCCTGACATTTAGCAAAACTAGTTGATGGAATATGATGAATCTTAGTACGTGTGCTGTGTGATGGAACATGATGCAAAACCTAACACAAAATCTGAACTGAAATATTGCCATTAGTTTGGACACCTACTGTTTAATGTGATTTTTTTTTCCTGAAGAATATTACTCGCAGGAGCAAAGTGTTCCAAGATGATGTGGTATTGCAGGAGGATGGCACAGTTCCACATTAATCTTTTTCCAATTAGAATTTGGGAACATTTCTGGTGCCTGGAGGGCTCCAAGATTTCCTCAAATGTTACCTCTCCATTAGCAAATTCAAGTTATTTACTGACAAAACAAAACAAAACAAAACCAACAACAACAAAAAATTAATCCAAAGGACTAAAAGTGCAGGTGGAAACAAGAAACAGTGCACATGCTTCAAGTATAATGCAAAGAGCTAAGGCAAAATCCAAAGCAGACATTGCTGGCATGCTGGGTAGATAATAAGCAATAACCATTGTTGGAAATACAGTGCAATAATTATCCAAATAAAATTAAAGTATGTGTTCTACAAGAAGAAAACAGAGATAAGGACAAAAGTCACGTAATAATATTGAGTACCGATGTGTGAAAAGACCAGAAAGGGGAAAGATTTGAGAAAGTGTAAACTGTTAAGGTGTCAAATTGTGACCTGGATTAATTTCAAAACAAATTCTGTGAAGAAGTAGTTAGAAATAAAATATAGATGGCTATGCTGAGATCCAAAATTCATGTAATAATATAAAGTTGAGCTTCAGTCATAAACACCTTTGGCTATAGAAAATAAATTTGGACCTAGAGAAGTCTCAGTTCATATCAAATGGACAGAAAGCAAAATTGGGCCATTTCTGTTCCAAAGAATTGAGGAAAATATTTGGTGAAGTCAGCTAGACTAAAGCACACCTGACCTTAAAAAAGCTTTTTTTTTAAATACCAGTAGTCCAAAAATTATTTCAAATTGTAATGGCTCATCAGCTATTCTTTTAATACAGATTTTTGACTTTATTTCCAGACATAAGCATGTAAAATAGCACTACAGACCGGACTTTGATGATTAATCAAGAGTTGAGAAAGAATGAAAAAAGAATATAATCAGTAAAGAAGGCTACAGCTTACATATCCTGAAATGTGAGGTGTGCTAAAAGTTGAGTTTATTTGTGCTCATGAAGGAAATTAAAAGAAACATTTACTAGCTGTTTAAAATAAATAGAGTGTGGGTCAAGAAATGCAATATTTGTACTGGGTGGATTCCATCCATCTAACATTAAAATCCCCTGTGACCTACTTGCACATGATAAATCTCTAGGGTCAAGCCAGGCTGGCCTGGCTTGAAAATGCTATGGAAATAGGAATAGCAACATTTAATTCAAATAAATTACTACAATCAATTGGATGGTCTTAGTAACAGATTAACTGAAAACTAGCACTTAAAATTAGAGAATAAGGATTCAGGTAATGAGTCTATTCAGAAAGGAATGGTACTCTTCTCCACAAAATGCCTAAACAAGTTGTGTAGGATATGAAAATCGAGAAAATGAGAATGCCAAGCAAACTTAAAAACAGTTTTTTTGATAAGATAGTATATGTTCCCAGTAGGAGTAAAAAACCAAAATAATCTCTTTGATCTTCTAAAAGAAACAGATATGCCACATGGGAAACTATTAATTCATATGGAGAAGACAGCTGTAATTATGTGAAAATTAACAAATTGGCCATAAGTTAGACAACAAGGGATTATATTAGGAAGTGAGACTCCTGGTTTGAAAGGAAATTGTCAATAGAGATCCTCGAAGGGATTTAAGAGCTGATATAAATGTTAATTTTTCACTTGAAAATTGTGGGGAGGAATGTGAAGATGGAAGCTGGGAGGCACTGTAATTCAAAAGTCTGGTCTATTAACATGGGAAGGACTAGTTGTCTTAGAGGATAGAATTACAAAGTGGGATGAAATCTAATTGCATCTCATGCAAGATCATGCATGTAATGCTATGAGGTGTAAATTTACCACCTGGAAATGGTATCTTAGTTGATTTAAGGTGATAAGGGTGCCTCAGAGCTATGAATGAGATGTTGTGAAAAGGTAAATATAATAGAAAAATGTTAGAAAGGGTGGAGAAAGCACAGAAATATTAGTTATCAATGTAATAGTAAAAAAAAGCCCCCATGTTTCCAAATTGTGGGAAGGTCATTATTCTGAACAGGATCATCTGTAAAGAAGGCTCCCAAAATAATGAAGTTAACTTTATGAGTTAACATTTTGCATCTGATTTGTGAAAGGAGAAGCCATCAGGACCAAATAATGCCACATAGCTGACCAGTCCTCTGCCACTTCACAGTGAAGGCAGTGGGAAGGTAAAGGTGTGCTCAGCTTGTGTTACCTCTCTGAAAGACTTCAGTCTCACGTCTGATCTGACAGTTTTACAGATCGAAAATTTTACTGATTCATCTTTGCTGGCAGAGATTTCATTTCCACAGAGATCCACATCCAGCTGTGAGGCTGACCAAAATGTATGTATGTATACCAACTGACTGAGATTAAGTTTTAATTATCAAGCAATGGCTCATATAGTTGAAATCTCAGTGGTTACAGTTACTGTAAGAAGAAAACTGTCCTCAACTATTCTATTCCTTGGAAATATTTTTCTAGGATGATCCATATCAGTTGAATTTAATAGCTGCAGGTTTTTTCAGATGCAAGGGCTCTGCAGCATAAAGTGCAATTACAGCCAGAGCTGGAGCTTACATGACTCCAGAGAGGGCCTAGATTTTATGGGATCTATGATGTCTTTAAGATGAGGAGTCCCACTAATACTGGTGGTTAAAAGCACAGCAATCATTTTATTCAAAGTAAGCCTTTGTGTATAATACATGTACTTGGGCTCTGTCCTGGGAACAGCATCAATCCTTTGAAACTCCTTCCAGCAATTCCCACTTCTGCAAAACCAAGAAAGCATTAGTGTGCAGGAGAGCTCTGGTCTCTGACAAAAAATCCCAGGTTTTTTAAATTGAAAAGACTTAATCTCGTATGACTTCCTAGTAAATCTGATCTGCAGGATGTCAGTGATTTTGTTCAAACAGAAGTGCAATGAATCATTTCTGGATATCATGGTTGAATATAACTTTTCTGACCTAAGACATGTCTGATGAATTAGGACAAAAACACTAAGGTTGATCTTAAACCAGCATTTGGCCAGGTCCTCAAAGTATTAGAATACAGGATGCAGATGAACTTTTCTCAGGTTTCTAAACTTGAAGAGAAAATGTCCATACAGAATATCTGTTGGATGCTATTCTCTGGGATTTGCTCATACCCAGAAATTCTTGTTCTATTAGGCCAAGGATTTTTGTCTCTGACCTAGACAGTAGGGAGGTCATCTACTGTGAACTGCTGCATGGTCTGAGAAGAGGGAAGAACCAATATAAATTGTAAAGCTTGTGTGATTTCATGGCTGAATTGTTTGCTTGATTTGCTTTTATTGAAGATCAAGAATTTTAACAGTAGCATAAACAAGATGAATATTAGACAATTCCATGATGACATCTTCTCAATTAAATGGTGTGCAAGAGGTGTGATTGATTCAATCTCCTTTTAGTTGTTGGCAATGTGTTCTTTTATCCTAGTTCTGTTTATCTTAGGCTTTCTCTATTGATGGTAGAAAAATGCAGTCACTTTTAGGCATGTAATTGAACCATAAGGTTTGAGAAGAAACATACTCTAATTTTCAGTTTTGAGTTAGACTTATTATTCTGTTATATTTTCATTTAATTTGCTTGGCATTCTACTCTCTATTCAGCAGAACAGCTATTTGCTTGAGATGAATTTCAATTACCTTCTCATCAGTTGTTTCTTAAATATTATATTTCCTCCCTTTCTTCAGGAGATTTCTCATACATTATAGAATTCCAATCAACATTCCTCAGAGCATCCAGCTTTCTTTCACTGTCCTCTTTCTCAAAGTCAAAACACTTCTAGTACACAGCATTCTCTCATGAGTATTTCAAACTCAATGATAAGCTCATAACTAGATCCAGGATGCTCTGTGTCTTCAATATGGTTTCTTATATTTAGCTCATTTCTTAGTATTAGACATGAAGTAGCCCTGGACTAGAAAACCTGCTCAAGGAATTACTTGAAACAAACATCTGCACTAAGAATATGTAACAATTAAGAATATGTTCTTCATTATAATTGCATTCCTGTTATCCTAATCAATGTCGGTGTAATTAAAATGCCTCATGATCAATGTTTCTGCCTTGTTCAGGAGGTGTCTCTTATCTCTAAAAAGGTTGCCATGATCTACATTTTCTAACGTCACTAAAGGTTCTTTGCCAAAATCATTTGACTCCCTATTTGGCTATAAATTACACTTAACTGTCTCAATTGTCAGATAAAATTGCAGGTTTTCCTGTCATGCTACCTGTAATCACTATGTAACCTAATTTTCCTATGCACTGCAAGAATGTTTTCACTGCAAGAATATTTTCACTGCAAGAATGTTTTAACTTTTTAACAGGTACTTTTATTATCCTGAATGTAATATCCATCCTCCAACCTCAGGTAGACTTTTACTTTTTTCATATGTTTTTAACAACCTGCTTTGTACTTACCATCCCTACCAACAAGCATTTGGCTTAATGCATGCTGTGAATTCTGATGGGAGATAAAACACAGCCTTTCAGCCACTAGAGAAACTACATAATTCTGGCTTGATTTGACTGTCCTTACCAAGCTGCACACTTGTGCCAAAGACCTGCATGGAATTAATCTGATTTAACTTGGGAATCTACAATTTAGACAGAACAGGGTGACCTAGGCACCTAAGCTCCCTTTCTTATCAATGCAGGGAGAGATCCACTTCCAGAGAGCTATTGACCACAACCTCTGTGGAAGATGTGGCAGATTCATCCTCTGGAACCATCTGACATCAACAACATTTGACTATCTGGGATGGATCCCACCCATGGACTCTGCAGACTCACAGATTCAGCTTGATGACATGCTCCCAAACTATTGTCTTTCAGGTCCTGGTCCTACTCCTTTCATCTGCATGCTCATCTAAATCTCTCTCTGTACCCTGGCAACTACAATGAGTAAGAAGTGATACCTGGAGTGCAGCCACCAAGATATTTCAGTACCCTAACCACAGGTGCAAATATTAAGGCATTATTTGGCCACATTCTGTCAAGTGAAAGCTACAGAAATAGTTCTATTTCTAGGTAACGTTTCTAGTCTCGCTCGGTTGTGGTACCTTTTTACCTTCTATCACCAGCAGAACATGCAGAACAGACATATCAGATAATTCCCGGTTTTCTAACCTGTTTTAAAACTTTTAGTAATATTTTCAGCTTTTGTAGACCAATACTCCTTTATCTCAGCTTATCTGACAAAAATGGCTATCTATAAAGTGCTTCATTGATCCTTCGGTTATGAATATATCTCTATGTTCAACAGCTTCCTTGCATGTTAAATCACAATCCACCTCCTCTCCCCAGCCTTTCTCAGGCTTTCTGATATTGAGTGACTCATTTCTCCAATGCTATTTCTCCACTCTCTCAGTTCTAACTACCCACCTGTTCTGGTCTAGGGCAAATCTGGGAGGAAACCTCTGAAGGGGTCCCTCCAGAAAAGCAGACCCAAGCCACCTCTCCCAGCTGGTTCGGGAAATAGATTTCCTTGGAAAAAAGGTGGAAAAAACTGTTTATTTAACAAACAAAACACCCACAAGCATAAAGAATGAACAATACTACACAATAAAACCTCTTGCCATTCTNAATAAAAATGAACCAAAAAGCAAAAAAGAAAAAAACAAAAGAGAGCTCTCCGCTGTCCGGGCAGACAATGCAGAGTCCGAGAGAACTGAATGCTGAGGGTGTTATCTCTATGTTTTGAAAACAACTGCCTCAGATGTTCCACCTCTTGCTTCTCCTTCTACCCCCCTCACTCTCAGATCCAGTCTTAAATGTGCACATCTTATTTCTGGGCTAAACAGGTGAATGGGGATAGAAGCATCATACAGTCAGCCTAGGACACCACCTTACCTTTGCTTCTTTTCCAGACATTTGCTTAGTGCCTTTTCTTCTGACTTCCATTTGATTTTTTTTCATGCCATAGCTTAGCTGTAAACTTTTCCCTGTGAATTCACAGCTTATGTACCTTCCCAGATGTCGTGACTCCCTTTACGTCTGATGCTAACTGCATGTCCTCTATTACTCTGTCATTCCCATCAATCTTCACAAGAAAATCAACCAGTTGCTCTAATTTGGCTGTCTGATCTTCTCGTAGCCCAGCTAACTGACAGCACTTACACATAAAAAGTATTTTTTAAGGTCCTCAGCTTTATAGCGAGGGACATTTCACAGTGTGTATGTTCCATGATATACATGCTGAACTTTGCAGATACTTTCAAATGAAATAATTCACAGATAAACTTGTCTAGACCTACAAAGAGATAAAATAAAGGCAACCAAATGCTAAGGATTAAGATACTTTCCAGGCAAGTTTCAATGCTTTTATTTAAATTAACGTCTATTCAGAAGAAAACATAAAAGAGCATTCTTTAAACTTTAAAATGACTGAGTATAAACTGCCTGTCTCTTGTTTTCAAAGAACAATGAAGAACCTGGTTCTGTGCACTCAAAATCTGCCGATTGTCTTGTTAAAAAGGGTAGGCAGGGGAGATATTTTTCTGCTGCATCTAGAGGGCAGAATTTGGGTGCCCTCAAATCAAAAGTCATGTGAGCTTGCTGACACATTCCTAGACCCAAGCTCAAACCCCTGCCTTAATTTTGGTGTGACTGCTTCTTCCAGTTGTAGGACCACATAATTCTGCACTCCCCATGTTTTGCTGTTATGCAGTCTTGACAGGCTCTCCAATATTGACTGAAGACTTTCAGTTTTTGCCAGGCAGGTTTAGAGCAGAATAAAAGCCCCTGCCCCGTGCCTCTTGCATAAACTGGGGATAATAGATTAATTATAAAGAGTGGAACCAGGTAAAACAAAGATTTGCAGGCTACAGTCACCGCGCATTAGAATTATTGGTGCTTGAGTGGTTTGTCTGTCTATTATTCATTTTAAAATAAGTCTGTATTCTATAGTTTCATAAATATGTTGCTGTAAGTTTTAAATTCTTTAAAAAAATGAATTTCTGAAACTTATTTTCCCATTCTTGATGTTCCAAAAAGACAAAATAAATAAATTAGAAAATATATATTAAAAAAA
>VZTR01000017.1:181202-231606 GCA_013400775.1 Chaetops frenatus | reverse complement strand
AATAATAATTAATTATTAGTTTTGTAGATCATGTAGACTAATACACTACATATAATTACTTTCTAGAATATACATTTCATTGTGGGAAAATAGAAGAGCTTTAGCAAAGTCCAATTCCAAATGGGAAGCCCTGTCAATGAAAATAGAATCGAAAGAACCAAGACTGTGAAAATGGCTTAAGATACTTTAAAGCTCTGTAGATGTGCTGCATGGTTATTTGGGTATTTTGGAAATGTAGTTTTAACTGCACAAGTCATAGGAATGTTTATTAACATGTAAGAGGGACTTGGATACTGTCGTGTTTAGATGTTTCTTTTGTTTTGACACTTACGGCCAAGTATTTCGATATTGTCGGCTTTGAAAGGTGTTACCTGTGAGAGATGAGCGTAATACTGTGAGTGGACCTTATCGGAAGTGTTGTGATTGTATGTACCGCAAAAATATGACTTTATGTATTGTATGTATAACCAGACTTAATCTGCTGATTTTCCTGCTCCCTCAATGCTTAACTGAAATTTGAGTCAGAAGTAGGACTGGTGCAGATTAATTTGGTTCTCCTGTAAAGGAGCTAGATAAAACATAACTACCTAAGGAAGTATTTACTACCCTTGTTTTTCCATTTCACCTACACCATATTATTTGGCCTCACTCTACATCTTTTATCTTTTTAATTAAAATTTTCCTTCAGTATTATTGGAATGTATTAAAGAGGAAAATTATAAATGGAATGATTATATGAATATGGTGGTTTATTTATTGCACACATCAAACAATGTCTCCAGAAATAAACAGTTAATTTACTCTTCCGCTTAAGTGTAGTTTCAGTACTTGAAAATGGGTTATTTATTCTATCAACAAATCTGTGGAACTAGACACTGAATATTCACATGTATGTATTAATTCAACACGCATTCATAAAATTATGTAGTTTCAAAGCCATGTGAGAACCATAACTCTCATAAGCCATATGAGAGTTCTGTCTTCACTTTTTTACTACCACTGTTTCAATTCCCCTTAATTAAGTTACTATATTATCTAGAGACAGAAAACGAGTAAGTACAATTTATCTACCAGGTTTCTAGAAAAATTCTTTTGGAATCATGAACTGAAACATGTATGTCAAATGCTGACTGAAATGTTCTGTACAGTATACAGTGACTTCAATTTTTTTAGACTTCTCAACAGGCCCAAGCCTGCACTCACAAGTGCCATGCCTGAGAAAGATGTCATTAAGTAGGCATTAAATCACATTCAGGAAAGCCAGCACATAGAATTTTCTTTACCTTTTATGTTCTGTTTCTTTCTTTAAATAGAAGTCAACAGGTCAACAGCATCTTTATGTCCCTCTTGATTACTTTGAATTAAGGAAAAATATCCAATATCCTTCCCTACTGAGAAGGCAAAAGCTATAAAAGTAGTAATTCAATTATTAAAATAGGCATCCTGGATTATATCTTTCTAGCTTTGTTCTAACTCTGGAAGTCAGTACTAGGGGCTTTAGAGGAAAGTACATAACCTTCTATGGTGCACAGTCATACATTAAGAAGTTTGTGGGAAAATTAATTAAAATTAATTCCAGACCTCAGTGTTTTTAGAAGCTTCTGAAATATGAAACTGATTCTCCCTTATATTTTTTCCTCATGACTGATAAAGATTGTATTTTTATTATTCTTATACATGCCTCATTATTTTTGGAACAATAATTATTCTGCTTCCATGACAGTTTGTATACATTAGTTTAGCAGGGTGCAAAAGAGTTATTTCCTTAAATAACTTCCTTCAGAAGCTGCTGAAGTGTGGTTTTCAGGACAGACATATGGAAACCAAGTAATATATTAACTTTCATATAAATATTTACAGCTAAGCAGATGAGAGAAAAACATTGTAGACACTAAGGACTAGGAAAATTAATTTCTGGTATTGGAACAACTATTTGTTTCTGCTTATTGAGTACTAGTAGACGTGTACTAAATAGGATATATACTAAAGTTTGCATTGCAGTGCTGGTAGATGCTGACATAGTGGAAAACCTGAGTTATGGAAATAAAGAAAAAACTCACAGTGGCACAAGAGTGTTCCACCAGAGTCAAAATTAGCCAATTACCATACTGTGCCTCTGCAACACCAGCCTGATTTGTGTAGTTTTCCTCAAGAAGCTTTCTGTGAGTTGTTTATTGTTTTTCATAAGAACTAAGCTTCCCAGTTCTAAACTGTTCAGCAGGATGTACTGTGAAGAGGGAAGGGCCAAGATGGGAGCTGGGCAAGGCACATGCTGGACTCACATAGTTCACATTTTGTAGAACTGGCTTTTGAAGTCACTTCCCAGACTATTTCATCAAACCTCTCTGAACCTCTCTGCCTTGCTTCATGCTTCATATTCCCACCATTCTGGGAAATAAATTCGTAGTGCTCTGCTTGTGGAGCAGCTCCTTCCCCTGGCCATTCCCACCAGTGCTCACATACAGGAATTCCTGCTGACAAATTTAGGGTGAAAGGTGTGAGAAATCCTGTCGTTCCTCTCTCCTTAGCCCGTAACAAGAACATGCACAGTGGATCAGCTGAGGAGAGTTAAAAAGCTTTGTTGCTACTGAGAAAAAAGAGAGAAGATACTTCTGGTATATAGAAACACAGAAATGTTTGCAATCAGTGTGAAATCAGTGTAGAATCAAGAAGGAATTCTATTAACTCAGGCTATGTTAGCTGCTAATGAGAAGCCTGATCAGTGGTGCCAAACTGAAGGGAGCTGGATTTATGTAAGAGTTGCAACAGTGGAAAACTATGGCTTTCTTTAGGGAAAAAGGTAAAACAGAGACTGACAACTAGCTGACACACATTTAAACCTCTAAGTATCTCGAAACTAGTTTTATTTGTTTTATTAGGAAAAAAATAATGACCTACAAAAAGGCAGAGAAATCTAGTTACCTAATATAGCAATTAGTAATAGTCAGTAATGTAGTAATTAGTAATAGATTATGTTAGAGCAACAAGGAATAAAGTTGGGATAAAAGAGGTAAAAGAGCAGATGAAAACTGATATTTTTGCTGAACAAGCTTATTTAGCCAAATGTGAGTGGGGGTACATCAAATACAGCATAATACAGAACATCAAAGAGGATTTCCTAACTCCACCTTTAATGATTCATATTGATGATGAGACTGAAACTTTCTGCATCATCAGATGTATGTAAATCTGCAGTTGCTGATAATCCACACAATTCAAGTTTTAGATACAAGCATATTTCTCTGTGTTTGGTGTAGGAGAATAGTACTATAAGGCATACTAGCCTGCTATTTTGTGATCTTCTAGCCTGATAACAAGACCAAGACAAATTAAACTGTGGAAAAGAAGAGTCAAGCATGTGTCTAGCTTTGTGAGCAGTGTAGATGCAGCTGAAATGCTCTTGGAGCAGGCAGACACAGAACAGCTGCAGTCCTTCAGAATGAGACACTTTGATTCAGCAATGAATCAAAACAATAAGTACAACCTTATGGGATTTCTGTGTGAGAGAATGTGAAAAAGGTAAGATCTGGAGGTGGAAGAGGCTAAATTTGAGTATCTCAGAAGCAGATCTTAATTGTAAGGCCTTGTAACATGCAGATGTGCTGCCAGGAACTGCCTTTTCCCTCTGAAACCTTCAGTAAGTAATTGTGCCATGGGTACAGCTACAGAGGTGGAATCCTCTGACCTGTGCTGTTGATTGAAAGATTTCATTTAATGGTGTTTTGGGAACCCCTTTGTCTCCTCCTTAAAAATCAAAGCAGAGCAGTACACAGAACAGCAAGGAGTGCTAGCTGAAGCACTTGCCACTTTTCTTCTTGAAACCCTTGTGGAGAAGGGAGTTCAATAATCAGCTAAAGGGATGTTGGGAACTTTGATATTTTGCTGCATATAAGCTGTATTTGATTTATATTGGTTTTATATTGACAACTGTTTTAGAGTTCTTGGAGGATCATGAGATGCCCAGTACTAATTTGATAATTTATAATAATTATGAATATGCCTCTATGATCTGTAATTGTTTGTTACAACTGATGCTGTTAAGGATGTAATTAGAAATAGTCAAAATACTGAATACAAAATGGAGTCTATTGAGATATCCATATGCCCTCAAAACAGTTCATAAATTGTTTTGTATATACTTCATTTTAACATGGCAGTTTAAATTTTAAAATTTTAAATATCTTGATAAAACTTGGAAAAACAAAATAATTAGAATGGAGCTGCACTGGAGAATAATTAAGAAAGCAAAGACTAACACAGATAAGGCCACACACAAATTTGCAATAAATTTCTGTAGAATGCCCACACAGCTAACGGCCTAACCAGTGGAATCTGATAGCCTTACAAATGGGAATAGCACTGTGTAGTTCCCTTCACCTTCCCATTGCCCACCTCCACACCAAGAAGCTCTTATCTTCAGAAAATAAACCAAACTCCAGTTAGACCAACAAAGAATTTCCAAAGGTGAGGAAGCATTTTACTTATTGCCTGTTCCATGGCTTTTGTGCTTTCCTGTGGACCAATGAGTATTGTACTTTGGGCCAGAAACCTGGCAGCTCAACCAGCTGGTCTGGAAGGACAGGTCCTGTCACTGCCAATAGCCTGTGAGTGCTCAGGTGACCTAATCAATCATTCTCATATGTGTGTGATATATAAGGAATTTTACTTGTCGGTGACAGAGAGTCTCTCTGGCCCATAGTGCTGGTAGCACTTATATTCTCAAACAAGTATTTCATTGCATTTTTAATATAAAATTTTTTTGAATAAATTGCTGAAATGGAAGTTCTGTCTCCTATAAGTACAGGATTTAAAGCTCAATTATAGGAATTAAAAATATATCTAGATGAAATAAATTCAGAATTCTAGAATTGAACTGTATATACATGGTAATGTAGAAAATACCTCTACTTTAATTTCCATTTTTATCAAACTGTATTTTGCTGATTTTGTGTTAGAATTCATTTAGTGACTTTAAATACAGATGTGGGTTAATGTGATTTCTAGCATTATCTTCTTTAGTAAAAGATGTGCAAGCTCTTAGAAAAGATTTCTGTTGATGTCATTTTTCATTAAGTTCTAGCACTCTTAATTTATTTTGGCTTTGATATTTTTGTAATTTATTTTTTGTAATCTAGAGTATCTATGTCTCTATCAGAAATTTAGGGTATTTTTAAATGTAATACTGTGGTTAACAAAAATACTGCATTCACGTATGATGATTGTGGCTGAAATTTAAACATCTGAAAGGAGACTGATGCTGGCTGTCTTTAGCTGTCAACAGATACTTTCTATTGTCACACATTTTATTAGATTTTGTGTAAACTTCTGTGGGTAGTCATGTTTAGAAAGAAGAGGTTAAATACATTATAGAATGTTATAAAAGTACTTTATAATTTTACAATGAATCTCAAAGAGAAAAAAATTGCCCCAAAAGTAAAAAAAATAAAAACATCAGTCTATTCTGGCTCTGAATTTTCATTAGTTATAGGAATCTGCTAGGGGGAAAAGAAGGGCTTTTCAATAGCAGAAAATTTGGTTTCCACTTAAAAAGCACAGATTCTTAATGTAACATAGTCTTGTATTTTACAGCAATGAGTTAAATATTCTTTTGCAAAAAGCAAGTATTTTGAAGAAAATAATTGTTTTAGCAAGCACATGTCTATCAAATATACACCAAAATTTATATCAAAAGCTTTCTGTAAAAGCCGGGTTCAGCTGAGCATTGTAACCATTCCATTAATAACCACATTTTAAACTCACCTTGGTGATGTTTTGATCAACTTCCATGGGGAGCAATCACTGCAATTTATCTAAAATCCTTTTATCCTTTTTATAATAGAGTATATTTTCCTTTCAGAATGGCTTTGTGTGCACAAGTGAATTGCTAAACTGTTAGTCTTCTGGTTCAGAGAGGCTGTCTTTTCATAGTAAACTCAATTATTTCTGTGTACGGTTTTTGTCTGAATTTAAGCTGTAAAGTTCAAAGATGCTATTGAATTAAGTGGCAATTAATGTGCAAAATACTGTGACTGTGCTTGAATTAATTATTTACATTGTACTGAAACTGATGTTATGCTGATAATAAGTGAGAAAATCTACAGGAAAAAAAGAGAAAAATTAACTGGGAAGTATGTACTAAGTATCTTGGTGCCAAGGTGTGACATTCAAAAATAGAGGATATTTGAAGTTAATTGAATTGCTGCAACAATCACGTAACTCTAAGAAATGAGAAAAATAATCTGTGATAACATGTATCACACCAGTTTGTGCTACTTAATTCTGTTCATAAAAGTATGTACAAAAAAGTCATTACTCACATTTGAAATACAGGTCTAGAGCAGTGGCTCCATGATGGAAACAGGTTTGCTAGGTCAATTTGCTGGACTACTGACCTTGAAAAATCGAGGAAAGTGTGGCACACACTTAGAAAGGACAGGCCTGAAATCTCAGTGCAGGGCTTGCACAGAGCCTGCTGAAATGTGTAGGGTTGAAAATGAACCATAGAAGCATAGAATGGCCTGGGTTGGAAAGGACCTCATAGATCATCTCCTTCCTATCCCCCTGCTGTGGGCAGGGACACTTTCCACTAATCCAAGCTGCTCAAAGCCCCATCCAGCCATGTCTTGATCAGTTCCACGGATGGGGCATCCACAATTTCTCTGGGCATCTTGTTCCAGTGCCTCACCACCTTCACAGTAAAGAATTTCTTCCTAATATCTAAATCTAGTCTTTCAGTCTAAAGCCATTACCCCTCTTTTCTGCCATTACAGGCTCTTGTAGAAAAATCATCTGTGGCTTTTTTTACTGAAGGCTTCTCTAAGGTCTCCCTGGAGCCTTATCTTCTCCGAAATGAAGAAGCAGAACGTTTGTCTGCTTCACGGGGGGCTCAGAAGGGACTGAGCACTGTCACAGTGGGAGGCAGGAACGCTGGCTGCCCGCTCAGCTCGCAGCCCTCCTGCCCTGCCCAGCTCTGCTGGGCTGCAGCAGCAGCTGCAGGAGCTGCTCCCGGGACAGCCCCCGGACAGCCGCTCCCCGCGGTTTAGCTGGGCACGCCTTCAAGGAGGATTTGCCCAGAGTTTACTGTTACCATTTGTAACCCTGCCTATAATAATGAGGGCAATGAAGTTTTAGTGGTGTTGATGTTTTCTTCACATCTGGGAGTGCTCCTCTTTATTAAATAGGTTTATTTTCTTTGATAGCAACCCCAAAATGATCAATGAAAATTTCACCAGCTTATCAACATTTTTCTAAGCAATAGGTCTGTGGTTTTGAGGAATTTCTTCCAGCTGTTACACAGGAAAGAATGCTATGTGTGTCTATCAGATTTCTCTGTGGGTTGTTGATTCTTATTTTATTAAGTACCTAAATTCTTACAGTTATTTTTCATGAATGATAACTATGGCTTCAAGCACCTGTACTGCAAGTAGTTCATATGAGGATTTAGGGAGATGTAGCACACAGCCTTTATTCTGAAAATGGTGGTTCTGCACAATGGAGCTAATCAAAGTAGGGTCAGGACCTTGGAGCCTCAGCATAGGGAGGTTTTTGTAAAGCCTCAATGCCTTCAGCAACACTTGCAGGGAGAATGTTACTAAGACATGAAATTACCTCTGTGTCCTTTCTAACCTGTGGTATTTCTTGCTGTTGTTTCTGGGAACTAAAGGCTTTGCTTACAAGAACTAGTATTGTTTAGTGCTAGGCAACAGAATTTTATCTTCAGTAATTTATCAGAAGGAGTATTGCCCTCCTTCTGCAGATGGAAATAATTGTTTTACCAGAGATTTCACTGACAGTTTGGAGTCAGTGAATAGTAGCAGGAAATAACACAATTTTGTTTGAGGTTCTACTTGTATCACAGTGAAATTTTTCTGCTTTATCTTTTTTTCTTCAAACTGTGTAAATTTTTTGAAGGATGTTATATTTGTTGCACCATATAGAACATTTTAGATACATTAATTCAGAGAACCACAATGCATATTTCTGTACCTGCTCTCTCTTGAGTGACATACGCCATCATGTAAAAAACAATTCTGGTGATTTGCATAGTTCTGCAGTTTAATCTGAAACAACCAGATAATTAAAAATATCTGAACTTTAACTAGCATATGATTTTCTCTTAAAAAAATTCAAAACACTGTGACATAGTGTTCTTTAAATGAAGGACAATAACTTAAATTCACTTCTGGTTAACAGGCTGACTCAATTTCAAGAATTTTAAAGAAGCAGATTGGGTGATATTTAGGAGGCAGTTTAAAATGTTTCCTTTCCGTCACCTAAGCTAGGTTCTAGTCACATAAATTTGGGAAATATTATGCTAATGCTGTCCTAAGGAAACATTTGTAAAATGAAAATAACTTCAAGAACTGAAGTTATTCTAGGAATTCATAGATATTAAAGATCTTCAAAAGTATTTACAGAAGTTTCAATCTCAGAATTGTTCCAATCTAGCTACCTGTCTTGGGAAATGAACTAAGTTTCTCATAGAGGTTCAACTGATACGGTTTAATTGCTTGTGTTCTGCAAATGTTACATATTATTGCCCTACTGTTTAAGTGGTTTCTGTGAAGATGAAATTGGAAATAATATTAATAGATGTTACATGTTTTCAGTAAAAGTGAACTCAGATTAACCTTACAAGCAAGCAAAGGTATAACATTTACAATGAGATATGGGAGACATAAGTAGTAAATGTTTTCTCATTACTCCCTCAAGGATAATGAGAGAAAAAGAGAGTTCAGTTTTTCTGATCTGTAGGAGCAGTTTGCATGCTCAGGATCTCCCTGCAGCCTTTTTTTTTTTTTTTTTTTTTTTTTTTTTTTTGCTAGTTGTAAGAAAACAAGAGTAAAGCTGCTGAGGAAATATGTTTTTGAGAAAATAATGTTTTCTAAGCAGTTCACCTTGTTTATGGATTGATAAGGAAATGGTGGTATCTATATCTTTCAGATTGTTCCTCCTTTAGCTTGATGTGAATCAGCGGAAAATTTTCAGGAAAGTTATCAGCTGAGCTTATATTTTCTTACTGTACAGAGATTTTCCAAGATGTATCCTAATAATCAGTGAAAAAAAGAGATTAAGAAAAAGGATTGTGCTACCTTCCCTCAAATCATCTTTGATTTTGCAGGCTATCCTCTGATATCTGTGGATTTAAGGATTTAGAAAATGGAATCATAGATGTATAAAGATATATTTATATCCTGTTCTTGAACAATTTTGGCCTTAGGCATTTTTGCTTACAGGAATAAGCACTCACCAGATGGCCATGTGTCAATCCAGCTGTTCTCTTCAGCTTGAATTCTTTTGAAGGTGCTGTGTCCCAGGACAAATTTGGTGAAAGGCATATTAAATGTTACATAGTGAAGGTAGGATTAAGGGGAAAGTTCCTATCTCTGTTCTTAAGCCATCAGTTAATGCTGAAATACTTTACAGGCTTTTAGGTTGAAATAAAGTGTAATGAAACAGAAATCCTGTGATAAGAAAAGATGGTTGCCTACCATCTTTTTTATTTTATTTGCATTTGTTTTTATGAGACCAAAGGACTGAAAAAAAATATTATGTACATGAATTTTAAAATCCAGGTTAATGTCTAAAAAAAGGCATAAACTGCCTATTATTTGATTTCCTGGCTTGCATTTGCAAAATAACATCTCAAAGAAGCCCAAACTAGGTAGAGCAATCATAGACAAAAAAGGGTTTTTTAAGAACAGAAATTCTGCCTTTTTACTGTCTTTAAAAAATAAGTTGTTG
The DNA here is from genome assembly GCA_013400775.1 of Chaetops frenatus. NCBI lineage: Eukaryota > Metazoa > Chordata > Aves > Passeriformes > Picathartidae > Chaetops > Chaetops frenatus. The sequence goes on along the minus strand of VZTR01000017.1, from coordinate 221,862 downwards.
ACTGGATGCCAGGACTGTATGAGGTGCAAGAGATTTTGAGTGCGGTGGTGGCAGAAATGGCATGTGAACCACTTCAGGAATGGAAACAAATACAGGAAGCTTGCTTTGATTCAGTTTATCCAATGTGAGTAGGATGAACTAGTATTAAGAGACCAATAAGGAGCAGAAAATGCAGAGTTATCACTCAATCTGGACCAACTGAGCAAGTGTAGGCTCAACAGGCTGTCTTAAAAGCATGCTGGAGTTCACCAGCAGATAAAAGTACTAGAGATACTGTTAAATGTAACTGGACACAGTAAATTGGGAAGTCCCTGGTTACCTCTGTTTTGCAACTGCCCTGATTTGAACAGCCTAGACATTTTACAGTGAATAGTGTCTATGATAATGCATCTTCAGGAGGTGTTGTGGATTGCTAAAGAATTGCTGGTATCTATTTTAAATAAATTTTCTTCCTTCTGTGTAGGGCAGGACAGAAGTTAATGTGTGGTAGTCAAAAAGATCCTGAGGAGTTTGAGAAGATGTACATTACAGTTTATTCCCTGCCATCACATAGCCAGACTGTGGACCCATTTCTCTAAAGTGAAACTTGCTGACTGATTTTGCCCTGTTTTAAGTAGCAGTTAAAATTCTGGTGGAGATCAGCAGTATGAAAGGGAATTTGGATAGTAAAAGTTTCAAAGAAATATTTGGAAGAGCTTCATTTTATTTTCCATTTTGTCTGCTTTCCTGAATTACCTTCACATTGGAAAAGGGGGACTGATTTTTGGATATCCTTCTACCCTTAATATCATTGCAGGATTCTTCTTTTGAAGCTCTTCTTTATTCACCTTCATATTATGTATACTCATATGTCGTTAAGATCTTGGCTTTTTTTCAAAACCTGTTGGGAATACTCTGGTTACAGGAATGCATTCTGTGGTTCACTTATTACTTGATACAAGGCATCAGCTCTTGTAACAAGATGAAGTCCATCCACAGGACACATAAGATTTTCTGTTCCTTCCAGTTTATAAAGTCAATTACAGCTGTTTCACCCTAGCCATGTGCTGTACCTGGCTCTCTCTTTTGCCTCAATTAATCTGTCAGAATCAACTTTATTATTCTAGCTGTCAAAACTCCTTCTAAACATCTCAATGACCTTGATAAATAATAGCAAGTAGTTACCTTCACTTTCAAAGATAATGTCTGGTTATCTAGTAGATGAGGCATGCCACCAGAGGAGTCTGTGATGTAGCTGTGGTATCATGTCCCAGAGTCCTGTTTCAGTTTTGTTTATGATTTGATGTAGAAGCTCTCTCTATGTGTAATGATTTTAAGGTAGCTTTTGATGAGATATTAGGAGACACCTGCTTGGCCATCATAAACCCTATATTTTCACTCTAATATGTAATACATCTTAAATTGCCTTTCAAGAATTTTTTGCAGTGATGCTTATAATTATTCCTCTCTTCATTTATTTGCCTTTTACTTTATCTTAAACAGCAGTTTTTCACCCACTATGTTTTCCAAAGGAGAGATGGGATTTTAAACAATGTCTTTGTGATTTTGAAGAGTCTGGAATAATGTGGTAACTTTATATATTCCAGCAGAAAATTTGCAGTTCTCTCTCCTTTCAATTTTTTTTTAAATTTGGTCCTTACTTAAAGTAAGATTAAATAATATTATTTAGTTCCCTAGACTAGATGAAACTATCTTTCTGAATTAATTCTGCATCAGTAACAGCTTGATTGCAGAAAAGATATTAGTGCAGTTGAAATAAGAGGTTGCCTTGATATTCCAAAACTCATATTGTATGAAGAAACCCAACAGATAAAAAGCTACTTGGTGTTTGAAAATTACTGCAGGAACACATTTTTTTATAGGAAGACAAACCTGTTGACAAGCTAATTTTCAAGCTCGTTTAAAGACACAAATACTTAAGAGCTGCTTTACTGCTTCCTACTTTACCAAATATTTACAGGGTCTGTAAGTTCTCCTGAAGTAATGCCAGATTATTTTCTAGTGCTCTCCTGTATTTATATGATATTGTGCACTTTGAAAGTTCTCTAAAAAATTTCACCATAAGCCAACATATGTGAAGCTGATGATTTTTTGTCTTTTGATTTGTCTTGCCTATGGGCTTCCCTCTAGATTTCCAGTTGTCCTAGGCACTGATACATTGGTGACTTCTGTATTACTTCTGCCCTTGCAGTTTTAACTTCAACTCCTGGATCACCCTGACCCGTAGGATGACAGAGTAATTTGGGTTGGAGAGGACCTCAAGAGCTGTCTAGTCCTTAGCAGGAGTCCAAAGCAAGGTCAGCGTGACATTAATAAAAGTTCATCAGAGCTTTAGCTGGTCAGGGCTTGAAAACATTGAAGGATGAAAACTGCACAACTTCTCTGGGTAACTTGATCCATTACTTCACTGTACCCATGGTGAAAATGTGCCTGCTTATACCAATCAGGGCTGCTGTGAATTGCTTGGCTAAAATTGTCTTTTTGACCTTCTCCCCTGTATGATCTGATAAACTGCTGTTAGGTACTCCCAGAGCCATCACTGCTTCAGGCAGAACAAGCCCAGCTCCCCCAGCCAACTTGGTGGCCTTCTGATAAACTTAATCTAGTTTATCCATGTCAGTGTCTCACTTTAGGTCTCAAAACTGCTTACAATATTCTAGATGCTGCTGAATAAAGGGGAATAATTCCTCCTCTTGTTCTACTTGTGTTCAAGTCAATACAACCAAGGCTGCCCTTTTGTTCTGCCAAGGCCCACTGCTGACCCATTGTTACTGTTTTCCCTCCCTAACTTAGCAGTAGGATGCTATTTGCAACCATGACTTCGTTCCATAGTGAAATCAGGTTTTAGGAATTCGTTTGTAAGCCTGCATATGTGAACTTTGGTTAGTGAAATTGATAAACATATGACATTACACTACAGTGGGAAGGATGTGAAAACTTTTGAAGAAAGTTTTTTTTTCACGTGTTCAATAGAAATATGAATGTTCCTTTTTACTGATGTTTTAATTGGTGGTCTATATTTATTGGGAATTTGGATGGTTTAGAAGGTGGGTTTTGCAAATCAAGTTACAGTCAGTTCTTTTTATTCAAGGTAGAAGTGGATTGCAATGTTTTGAATACTGAGGAAAAAATTATTGGGTAAGGAATGGGAGTGAGGGATGAATGTATAGAGAACCACTGTACACCCAGGTGGATTTATTGGTCCAGGCACTGTACTGCTCAAAAGTAACAACGCTATAGGTCTCTCCTTTATCTTAGTGCAAGGCAAGAATGCCAGTAGAGGTGCACAGGGCCAGGCTCAGGAGATCAAAGGGTGCTGAATACAAAGCAAGAACTGGCTGAAGGGAGAACAGTTGGAACATTGGAACAATGCCAATGTGACTCATCAGAAGAAAAATACAGGATTAAAAAAGTAAGATCCAAGAATTAGATATAAAAAGGAGAGAGATAGAATAGTATCCAGGACTACAAAGCAGAAGACAGAATCAGCAGCCAAGAATGAGTCTAAGGTAGGCTGGCTGCAGCTTCATATTGAGAAGCCCAAGGCAACTGTGGTTCTTATTATATACCTAACATCTAATACAAGAGCAATGCAAGAATTAATCTCCTGAGGGACAGCTGTGTGCCATGTGATAGCTAAAGCAGAACTGGCAAAGGCAGACCTGATGGGCTGTACCTCAATTGTCTTGATGGATCTTGACAGGAGTGAAAAATGTAAACACAGATTATTGAGCTGGCTGTGTATAAATTACATAAAAGGGCAGATTAATCATCGCCTTCAACTCGAGTTAGTGTGTATGCAAGCTAAAGATAAACATATTTTTTATGTACTCATTTTTATGTGGTATTTTGTAAAAACATCTGAATTTTTTCCTTTATATAAATCTAATGTTACTGTTGTAATTATTAGTAAGTATTTGCCTTCATTTTTAATGGCAGACTTCATTAGGCAGCCATTAACAAAAGTTTTAGAAAGAATCAAACAATCCAGTAACACTCATTCAAATGATGTGTGGTAACTAAAATTTGCAATGCCTTTAGAGGTTGTGAATTCACACCAAGAGATATAGAACATTTCAAATTGCTGTGCTCTGGCTGCTTGAGAGCTTTTCTTAGTGAGTCAAAGAACTATTAAAATGGTCCAGAATGGTTCTTTAATCTTCTGGTAGTAGCACAATAGACAATTGTCTGAAACATATTCCAAACATTTTGATCACAAAAAACATTGACCAGATTTGTATGTCCCGATGTAAATGCTAGCAAATAAAACCTGATGAGTAAACTATAAAAAAAAAAATTAAAAGACAGTAAAATAGAAAGATTTTTAGAAATCACTGACAATGTCAATTGTCTGGACAACTGCATGACTGTGTAGTCCAAGAAGGAAGACTGGTAACAATAGAGTAAAGCAATAGAGTAAAGCAACATGAAACACTTTAAAACTCCCTTTGAACTAGAAGTTCCAAACCAGTTTCTTTGCGGAAGTAAGAGCATCAGTGTCAGACGAGTTGCAGCTCTATGTGTCCTGTCAGCTATTTACTGGTAGTTCACAAAGAGGTCAAAATGTTTCCAGAGGTTGTTGTATTAGGAAGCAGAGTAGGTATTTATTTTTCAGCTTTAATAATCATGAATTCACCACTAAAGGACAGTAATGTCAAAGTTAAAAGGCATAGGCACTAACACCTAACTGTCCTTTTGTTAAGCTCTCCAGCTGATTATTCTACTAACACAGATAAAAATGCTTTCAGGAAGGTTGGAATACTTGCTTGATAGAAACTGTAATAATGAATTTTTTCTCATTCTTCAACACTGCAAAATATGACAAAACCATCTTATTATTAAAATTTCAAAAGCAACTTTTAATCAATCCCTCTGCTTTCAGCAGACTTCCCAGTTTCGAAACAGCTTGAAGAGGTTGGGTTGACTGCTTAATGGGTCATAAGGTCCAGAATGTTGCCTTTATTATATGAGTCTTTATTGGGGTGGAAATGAAAATTTAAACATATTCTAACAAAAGAGGCCTATATTTCCAGCCCTGGGAAAGTTAGAAGATAATTTTCCTTCTGTCATGGCTGGTAGTTAAAAAAGGAAAAAAAAAAAAAGGATCTGAAAGACTTCTTTTAGTTAACCTTCATAATGGGAAGGTACATTTCGCCGCATCCTGGACCACCTGATTGTCCAACCCAGGGGAGGTGTGATGTCATTGCTGTCCTTGTACCCATGTTTTCTGCTGAGGGATCTTGGAGCACACAGGGTAGCTGCTGGAGCTGATGATAAAAATAAGTGGCCATGCTGATCCTGCCATGGAGGCTGCAGTTCCCTGTCAATGTACATTCAGACCTTGCATATCCTACAGCACAGGATATAGGGACAGCACTGGAGAGGGGTAGGAAATGGTATCTGTTTAATGGGGGGATAGCACTTGGTTAAAAATTACATTTTCAGTCAAATAGTTGATCTTGTCATACAATGGGTGACATTTAGAAAAAAATGAAAGTGAAATTTGGAGGAAGAAAGGAAGGAAGTATGTGAAATATATGAAGATGTGATGCCTTGAGGCAACTTTAACCACACATAAACTGAAAAAGCAATAGCAGAAAACTGAAAAAAAAATGTTGCATTTTACAGTTGGAGTATATGACATGAAAGATCCAAATACTTTTGAAAAAATTAATATTTGCACAATGGAAGTGCCACTTTACTCTTGAGGCAGTCAGCAAAGGAGCACTTCAAAAGCTGCCTTGTATAGCACTGCAGTTTAAGAAACAAATGTGAAACTAAAGTGCCAGCATGGCTTCTGTCAGTCAAGCAATATGGTTCCTTTGGTCTTCTGGGCTGAAGTTATGGAAACACTAACACACAATACACTACTGTAATCCATTTCCTAAACAAAATTAAGTCAGATAGAAGGTTAAAAGTACACCTCAGCAGCAGAATAAAGGGTAATTAGGAGCAGTTAATAAGTGAATGGGAGGTATCTGAACTTTGCCCAGCAAGAAAGACAATTTAATTTCATTTACTAGATGTTTCCCTGGTAGGCAGCTAGAAGATGCTGAGACTGTAACTCAGACAAGGTATAAACAAAACCTTTAAAAAATATTGTATATTAAGACATTCAAATGTAATGAAAGGATCAATTAACTTTCCCAATTTTAATCCTAAAACATCCTAAAGCTGTAACAGTCAAATAATATTTCAGCAACATCTGACCCAAGAAAAAGCATGGGAAATACCTTTACATACAACTGAGAAAAAAGAGACAAGGTAATGATTTGATGATATTTTTTCACATTATATTTCTAAAATTATTTACTTTTAAGTTGCTTTTTTTGCCAAAACAATTCTCAGTCTTCACTATATATCTCTAGATTATTACTATTGCATTGGCTAAAAAAAAAAAATCAAGCCCAAACCAACACAGTAAGGTTGTTTTTTTTTTATTTATGGAAATTTCTGATTTGTTATATACAGCACATTGCTATGCAGTAGTTTAAAAACTGACATTCTCCAGGTGTGGAAAAGAGACAGAGAAAGTCAAAACCACATGTTTTTGAAGCTTTGTGTGCTGCAGAATGACTCTAGAATAACTTTGTGCAGTGCTGGTACTGTTTGCCACTTCACGTTCAGTTCAGAAAGTCTCATTTCCATGGACTGTCCGACAAGCTCAGTGTAGGATCTGCAGGCCTTGGCCTGTTATTCTATGAATCACCACACCTAATTATCTATCCCCTAATTGCAATAGGATTAAGAATGCCATCAGTGATTTCCATGTGATGCTGTGGTCCATCTTTCTTCCCTGAAGCAGAGCCATGCCGGCGGCGTGCCGGGCCGGGGGCCAGCGCCGCTGCCAGCACAGCCCTGTGCACACAGGCATCCGTGTCCTGGCTGTCCCTCAGCTTGCTGGGAGCCAGTGGCACTGTGGCCATGGCAGCACAGGGTTTGGCACAGCAGTGACATCTGCCTGGGGGCTCAGGTGGTGCGGAAGGCCTGAGGGTAGCTCTGAGTGTCCTTTTCCATAGTGTGTGATGGCAGCCCAGTACACCAGGCTGTACTTTCCAGGTAGCTTTAGGCTAAATCAACAGAAACCACATTCATAACTTTGTTTTAAATGAAGAATCATCCTAGGGAAAGTTAGGTAGGGGGAGAAGACTCAATATATACACATTTCTCTAGGCATAATTATTTTTTATTTCTTTAAAGGGCTAAGTAGTTGCTCTTCTAAAAGGAGTTGCTGAAAAAAACACTCTTTTTATTCTGGTATAATGTTCCATTATCTCTGGTGATCAGGACAGCTGTTTAATCATTGCTTTTACATTCCCAAATGAATATATAAGTAATAATATGCACTATCTTCTTCATCAAGCAAAAACATTAGGGCGTCAGTAGAACTAGTCAGTAAATATTAAAACTTTTGAAGGTAATTATCAGAGAGGTACTGTCTGAGTTTATGAGTGGCTAAGTTCACTTTCACAAAGGCTGGGAGGGACTTGAGTGGTTGTTGGTCAACACAAGTATGGTAAATTAGTACAGGTCAGGAGGAATGATAAAGATTGGTGTTAAGTGTGGAGTTATCGCTGTGCTTTAGTCACGCTCTACAGCAGATGTACAGTCTAACTTGCATGAGCATTTTTTCTTGTCCTTATTTCACTTCCTTGTTTTAAAATGAGCAAAATAAGTTACTATTTCTAAGCATAAAAATAATTTCTGAGGAAAGGCACTAAAATGCTATTTTGAAATCCTATTTGGATATATCTGAAATCCTTTTTAGATACTGCAGTCTCAGAATATTTCCCAGTGTAACATTCCTTGTAAGAGAGCAGAAACAAATTATCTGTGTAGTTCATGAAAGAAGGTTCTTCTAAAATTGTAAAAAATGGACAAATTTAATGGCTAAACCTGGAAACCCTTCTCTTCTGCAGTACTACACAGGTTTGCCATTTTACATTATGAATTATTTTCTCTGTGTGGCTGAGTACAATGTTACTAATCCCCAAGAGTTCAAGAAGCCACTGATGTGTAAGGTAGATTATTTTTCCCCATTGTTTTCTTTCAGTCCTGTCTGTGCTGCTCTTCCTATTTTTCTATACTGTCTTACTTACCAATCAATCACCTGGTGATCATTGACAGTTCATCTTGCAGTACTATTTTCCTGAAAAATTACCAGTAGCAGCCCATCACATTTCTGTATACACAGAAATGTGTGTATATGAAGAAAAGGAAAAGTATCTTTCTGCTATTTATTATATTTTCATATAGTGCCATGCAGAGTGGCACAGATTTAACATTAATTTAGAGCTAATGAAAGGATCAAAACCAAAAATAACAAAAAAGTAACAAAAACAAATAGCCATTGTATTTTGTTCAGATCTAGTCTGAACACTGCTGCATGATACTGTCTATGTTGTATGGGCTTGCTGCTGATCATCAGTCTACTGGCAGTTCCATGTTTGATATTGCTGTTAACAACCTCAAATACCTGTGTAATCTTTTAATTTCTGAGGCACATGTACATTTTCCCTACAAATTACCTCTAGTCCAGTCCCATCCTTTCTGACTTCCCAGCCCAGCAGTTCAGCAAGATGTGGGTTTGTTTGCACAGCTGCAACATCGCTTTGTCTTTTGATTTGATAATCTCATCTATCTGTTTACTTGGGGGAAAAAATTAACATTTGTCAGTTAGAAGTTCTTGTAAACAGACTAGGCCCCAAAAGAGACATGTACTTTATAGATAGCATGCAGCACATTCTGTCTCCTGTTTAATCTTTCATGAGCTCAGTAATCACAGGCAAGTCACTAATCTCTCTGCTCTCCTTTCTGCACTGGTGAAACTGTTGTGGTAAGAATATTCTATGAGGGTTTAGATGTCTTTGCTAAGCTTTGAGAAACTCTTGGACATGCTGGGAATTTTGTAAAAGTTGAAACTGAGGAGCTAACTTGACTGGGATAGCAAAACAGAGTTAAATTAATAGAAACCAAGACATAACTTCTGTTCTGTATCAGGGAAAAACGTCATTATAAAAGTTCAGGCAGCGTGGTGACAAAGGCAGTTTAGGTAGCAGGAGGCACCAGGTCCATAGCTGATGTGTGGTAGCATGTCACGACAACACTGTATCTTTGTCCCTTTGCTCTTGCAGTATCGCTCAGGGCGGGACCCTCATCGAGGCTCAGACAATGTCTCCAACAAGTCCTCGGACAGCGATGTCAGCGATGTCTCGGCCGTGTCCCGCACCAGCAGCGCCTCCCGCTTCAGCAGCACGAGCTACATGTCTGTGCAGTCAGAGCGTCCGAGGGGCAACAAGAAAATAAGGTGAGCATGCTGAGCTGTGGTGCCAGCTACAGCTGTGCAATTCTAGTAATGGAACACTTCTCGATGTTTGTATTTGACGTTAGCATTTTGCCTAGAATGGCATTTGCAGGGATTTTGCAAAATACTGGCTTAAATGTCTTTTTATCTAATGCTTTTTGAAGTCTTCGTGGAATTTGTTTTTAGCCAAGTTTTGTTGTCTTGGATTACCTAACATACACTAAAATAACAAACATATGCTGTCAGCAAGCATTTGACACACTTTCTGAAAACTGTTTTGTGAAATATACTCAATATGGCTGAAAAGACAGTTTAGCTTGAAAATTTGTGCCAGCAGAGGCATCTTATTTTCCCTTTAAATAGAATGCTGAACTTTTATAGATGTATTAATACCTACATAGACCAATTCAATTTATTTAATACTTACACTAATCCAATTTAACTGTAGGTGTACAATCATTGAGCTGCTCTTCAGCAAGATGTAGATTGTGTGTCTCTGATCAAAACACAGCATTTTCTTTCCCTGCACTCTGTGCGCCCTCAGAGGAGCTTTGGTGTTCACTTGGTGCATAAATGAAAGATGATTTTTCTAGAAGGTGTAACCCACCTGCATCACCTATAGTAATTCTCAGAAAATTGTCCTCTTGAAAGAAAGTATTTGCAAAAGTTGTTTAAGCATCTGCTTTTATGAGCATTGTTAGGACTACATTTCTTCTGTCATACATTTCTTTCTAAATGTGAGGTATTGCCATGCAAGTTTTATTTGAATAGGGACTTAATAATAAAATGTTCCAAGGCTCTCTAGTGTAGGCTGGACTCCTAGCCAGCATTACTCATGTTATGTCTGCTTCTATCCTTTAGTTTTTATTTCATTTCTTTTGCATTTCCTTTCTTCATGCATGCTCGTCTCCATGACCTTAACTTTAATTTATTCTTTTCTTTTTTCCTTTTGCATGCCTTTTTCAATTTTTGTTGACTTCAGAAGGACAAGGGATATAGAGGGGAAAAAAGAGGGAGGGCTGGAAGGGGATGAACAAGATGAAGTATTTCCTGAGGAGGAAGAAAAACAGGAGGAGGAGGAAAAAGCAAAGGAGCAAGAAATTAATGAAAAAGGGGAAGGGCAAGAAGTGACAGAGAACTGTTATAAGGAGGAGATCAAAGAATCAGGGCATGATGAAAAAGCTCAAGAAGACCAAGCTGAGGAAGGGAAAGAGGATGACAGGTAAAATACATTTCTGTTTGTATAGATCTATTCTTTTTCCTGTACCAGTACCCTACTTGTCTTCCCTTTTTATTCCCTTTGCTTGCTTATTGCCTATGCTCTCTGCAGCTCTTTTTTTGTTTGTTTATGCTTTCAGTCATCATGCTTTCATATTTAATCAAGTTTCATTCTCAGCTTCAATGAACTTGTTCTGCATACCAAATGAGGCACCACACCAACTTGACTCATTAATATGCATACAACAGCAGCATATTATTTTTTAAATTAGTTTAGACTAAAGTTTGGGGTTCAGTGTAATAAACAGTAGAAATTGTAAGCTTCTTTCTTATATTCCCTACTTGAATTATTATTTAATGGAAAAATTTTTTGTTGAGTGAAAAACTCAGCAATATCAAAATTACCTTTACTTTTATTTATGGCCATATTAAAGAAGAAAATTTGGATTGTTTTTTTTTTCAGTCCTCTTTGTGGTGCATACTGATTGACAGTCAATGTGGATAAAACAGAGTATTCCTTTTTCTTTTTTTGTTCCACATGAATAACTGTGAAGGATTTCTTTATTGTGGAGGGGTCATGCACTTAAGCTGCTGTGTTGTATCCAGAAACATTGCAGTACAACTGGAACCAATTTTATCAGATAATATTCTAGAATTATACATTTTGCCACAAATCCTTAAAACAATGTAAATGTCTGACATTTTGTATTGCAAAATCATGTATGTTGCATTGAGAGAAATACAATTTTCCTTCTTTTTTCACTATAAAAAATGAGTTTCAGATTTGATGAATATTCTTGAACCCATTCTCAGTCACACAAGAATGGCAGAAAAATCTAAGAAAAAAATCATCTTCTTTTAGCCTGACAATTCTGCACAACCTCTAAATAATTTATGCCTGTAAAATTGTGCTCATATACATTAGGGCAAGCACAGAATAATCTATGGAAATCCATTTTCTTTCCTTGCTACAAACTTACCCATGTACATGCTTGTATTTGCTCACATACATAACATACTCAAAACAAAGGGGATAAAAGAGAGAATCAAAATGCCTGGTGTATAGTCTTGGGTGATATGAACTAACATAGCCATACTAATGCCTTTATATATTGTGCCATCATTCCTCCACTCATATTTTAGATTGTAGCAAAAACCAGCTGTCTTTAAGAGTGCCTTGGCATATGTGTTCCAGGGACTGCTGTATGGTATTGTGTGAAAGGATTATTTAAAGACCTTCTTCTCTTCAATTTCCCACTAATTTCCCAGTCTAATGGATCTGAAAGTCCTGCCTTTCAAAAGCATGTCTCTCTTCCTGGTTTCTAGATTTCACTCAAGCTGGTCTTTAGCCAATATGCTGTCCCCCATAGCAAGTAAAGTCCTTTTTGAGAAACAGCTCCTTGTTTACTGTGCCAGCTTGTTCTTCTGTTTGCTAGCTAGGAAGAGGTGACACAAGTCAGCAGTCCCTACTCTGTAAAGAAACAAGATGCTATAAAATGACTGTTGTGTAGTGACTTTAATTTGTGTTAGATTTTGGCTCCCTTCATGGCAATCAGATTCTAATGTTATTTGCCCACTTTGCACATGTTGACCACTTTTAGTATGCAATTTGTGAATAAACAGAAAGGTTTATGTTCACCTTCCTTTCCCATGGTAGAATCAGGGCTCATTTTTTAGGCTAAGAACCAAAAAGAAAAGCCAGATTGGTTTCTGGATACGGGCAGCTATAGTTATGTATACACATTTATATATACACATAGTTGTGTCTCATTAACATATTTAAATATTATGATTTGTGTATTGAGTGGAAAAGCCCAAAGGCAGGATCAATTCTCTGCATTTTTAAAAATTCAGGGTCTTCTGTGCCTTCTCTGGCAATTTTTAAAATAACATATACTTCCCAATTTATAAGATAAGGTAATGACTTCACCTTCCAAAAAATAATATTTTCAGACGCACCACAAATATTAAAAGTAACCAAATGTATCAATTAAACATATTAATATGTATTTGAGAGAACAAAAGTGATCAATCCTTCATTTATAGAATAGTAGCAAATTATTATCTAATTTCAGAGATCTTGGGCATCCAGAAAAGCTGTATTATAGATGGGTATTTTCAACATGTATTTTTACTTCAGAGGTGGATCTTAGTTGGACAGCAGTCACCTTTCCTCTGGGCACTCTGGAATGCAGGGGTTGCTTACTACCACTCCATCATCAAAAATTACCTTGTTAAGGATACCTCATACCTCTTGATGTTACTGTGTTTATATACTTTATGAGTAATGGTAATAGTCCCAGTAAGGTCTTCAATCTGCTGAGATCATGAGTGGGCTGAATAAATACATACATCCATCACTAATTCATCTCATGGCTATTTCAAAGAGTACCTTGGCACAATAAAAGGCATTAGCTTTTGGAGCACTGGAGTACATTAAATCAATTAATCTTTTTTTGGCAGAAATAGTTGCAGCATCAGATTTTGCCTTAATTAAGCCTTGTAAAACTAAACTTTGGCATATGCTTGACCTGTAGGGAAATCATAATTGTGTTCTTTCTCTGCAGTACATGTTAGCAAACAAAGGGTGGCTCCAGCTTTGCTGTTGAGTTTATGAGTTTATGAGCTGTATGAGTATTCACTGACTATTTTTCTTACTCCATCTCCTTGATAATCTCAGGGCCAAAAATAAAGGCTTCTTAGATATAGATATAATCTTTTTATTGAAGATAATCTGTTTAAGACTGCTCTAAATTTTATCTTTTCCTAATATTTTTCTAAATATCAATCCTAAGCATTAATTCTGATAGTCACAATAGTTTTGTTTTACCATGTGAATACACAGCAAATTTAATCACAGAGTAGGATTTTGCTGTTGAAATACAGTAGAAAAATAAAACTTCTGTTCCAAGCACACAGAGTCTAAATCATGAAATAACATGAGTCCAGAGAGGGAAGCACAGAAGAACGATGAGATGTTCCACATGACAGGAGACAGGTACAACACAGTATTGGGGACATCGTGACAACAGAGAATGAAAGCTAAGAGGAGATTTGAGGAGAGAAAATAAGGTCTCTTTGTGAATGTTTCTGGAGAGCTGCTTTCTCATGAGGACAAAACATGAGGCGCTTGCTAAAATATATCAAGTGGATGAGCGGGAAGTTTGATGATCAGGAGGAGTTGATCTTTCAGTCTTGAATGAGAGAAGATAAATATGATCAGGAACAAGTGCTAAGATACTAAGAAATAATGATGAATTATGTACAACTGTTTAAAAGAGAATGTAACTTTTTACTGATGTGTGGAGGAAGAAGAAACAGCCAAATAGAAAGGTTTTGAAACTTACCTTTTCTCTAGTATCTTGGAAGGAATTATTGGGTAAATTGCCAAGGCTGGAAAAGGCACTGCAGTATCCATTACTGGAAATTGTGAGAGGGTGGACAAAGCAATTATCTATGTGGGTGGACAGAGAGGACAGAGATGTGAAATAAAAAGCATGTGCAAGTCACAAAGTTTTGCTATGTATAAGGAAGGAATCAGTGACATCCCATGTGAAGAAAGGAAGTGAATTCTAAAAGACAGTCAAAGGAATAGAGCTGATTAAGTAGGAAGATGACAAACCAAGAAAGGAAAATTTGTAGTGGAAAAATTCATCTGGGATGTAATTTTGCAGAGCACTTAAAAATTCAAGAAACAGTGCAATGTATGGCTTTAAGTAATGTATTTCTTCAGATACAAAACCTTTTCTCTTTCTAAAGGTTCTTCACACTTTTTGTGCCTCTTCCTTTGTTAGGTATAAAGATTCATTTCAAATTCACTTTCTAATAAAAAAAACTCTTTAGAGAATTTAATTTTTAGGTTTTAAAAATGATTCCTTATGAGTATTTGCTCTTTAGTTTTTCATTAAATTGCAATTTTAGTATTTCAGGTTTTATGACCTTTCCACTGTGACTGCAGCTATTAACAGCTAAATGCAATATTTTTCTGGAAGAAAAAGCTTGTCAATTTAGTCTTTACAAGCTTCTTCACAGGGGTGGAAGCTAGTAACATTTTTGAAAGTCTTTATTCTGGTGAAAATATAAAAAACTGTACAAAAGATAACAGACACCAAAAATCCATTTTCAACGTGTATGTGCTGTTTGGTTTTTTTAAAGCAATTTCAAAAGTATTTCAATGGTTGTTTCAACTGCACTACTAGATGAAAGAAGTTAATTGTATCTAACCTTTGTAGCCAAACAGGCACGTATTTGGAAGAGAAAACAGCCTGAGACTCTTACCCCAGTGCATAATCAGTCTTTTAGCAAAATTGCAGTACAGGTAGTCAGTGCAGAGATAGATAGATAGATAGATAGATAGATAGATAGATAGATAGATAGATAGATAGATAGATAGATAGATAGATAGATAGATAGATAAAGGTTCACCCAGTGTCATTTCTGCTATGGAAGGAGAGAGAACTTGGGTCTACTCATGTCAGTGCTCGTGTAGGTTTTCAGGGAAAGCAGGCCAACATGCAGTTCCCTGCAGCTCTCAACAGAAGATATTGGTCTAAGAATTTTTTCAACATGACCACAAAGTGATCTTGCCATTCCTGGGATGAGAATGACAGGTTGCAGTACAATGTTCACCAGCTCTTTTCAGGTGCAAAGTGTTGCATTATCCAGACAATTGGGGCAGGTGTGATGCACTGGGTCCTTTAACAAGAAGAAGCAACTTTATTTTTTTATTCTGCACACTTATGACCAGATAAGCAGAGCTGCTTATGTATTGCCAGTCCATGTCTTTACAATCAGAGGACCCAAAATAAAGTTTTTTTCAGTAAGATTTTGCTAGTATTATTAATCTGGTAGAGTATGTTAGGAGTTTATGAAAAACTCTTGCCCGTTTGAAGCATTGATTCAAAGCCACTTTTTACTTTTTACTTCAAAGCCACAGTCTTACTTTTTAATGTAAAATTTTAAACATTAATTTTCTAAAGAAAGGCAAATATTCAAAAGCTATAAATTCATAGAGCTACTGGGTCTGTACCAACACACACAGAAAATAATTTGGCCATTTGGTTTTTTACATTTTCATAGATGACATGCAGAAGAAAATTATTTGCAGCTTCTGGAAAAATCTTATGGAAAAATATGAAAAAGATCAATGGTTCCAAATGGAATTATATGGAAAAAATATATTTGTTATGAAATCTGTACTGAGAGTAGAATAAAAATAATTTAAGAAATCTAGTAAAGTCACCTGTTTCCAAGTTATTTGTCACTGTCTATAGAACCCTTGGAGACCTATTTTTTCCTGTTACTTCGGAGTAAATACAAAAGATATATAAGCTCCTTTGCAGTTACTAAATTCATTTCGATATACTGGGATATAATAAATTAATGCATTTGGAAGTATACCTTATTAACAGGTGAACAGTAAAAATATGTCATTTGAAACAGTCTGCAGCTTTGATATAAGGTGCCCAGCAGGGAACACAGACATTTTTGCTTTGACTGCAATGCAGTATCGTTGAGACTGCTTCCCTGTCCATGAAATGCAGCCTGCACTATAACTTCTGTTGAGCCAGCTCTGACCTGTGATCCATAAAACACTGATGCACTTCTGTTATTAAAGTTTATTTAAAAACTGTGCATCAGTAGTTTGAACAAAACAAAACCACCTGAAATGCAAGGAGAAAGCACTGTAGACATCCAAGGAAGCAGAGATGAAGAAAAAAATTAAAATGAGGGTTTGAAGCAAATATAAATCTTGAAAATAGTTTTTGGGCTTTTAAGCTTAAAATTTTAAAAAGATTCATTTTCTGAAAATATTTAAAACTAGATTGAATCATAAGGTTTTCAATAGATAGACTTTTTAATCTCTATTTATACAAGGGATTGAATAGTGAAGCTTATAAGGCTTTTCTTTCTTGGGCATTATAATTAGACAGATATGGCTCTGTCTTAGTGATACATGTTTTCACTCTTTTTACCTGAGTATTATTTTAATAGAAGAGTGACAAGATTCTGTAAAATTAATACATATTCCTCAAAATTTACTTCATTAAAAATAATTTATAAGCTTGTCACTTAGCCTTCCAAAAAGCAAACATAAACTCCTTCATATTACTTCTTAGAAGTATCTCTAAGATGGAGTTGCTGAGCTTGTGCCATTGCCTTTGAAGCTCATTGCCAGGCCCATCTAGCAAGTACTGTACTGTAACTAAGGATAAGGGGCCCAGTGCTGGTCTTACTATTGTGTGCTTAATAGCTATGGAAAGATAATGCTCCACTGGTTGGGCATTGCCCATATATCTGATTGTAATGGTTTTTGATTGAGCATCTGAACATTTTCAGCAATTGCACTCTACCTCTGTGGTGTTCATACTTCTCCTGAAGTCTATAAGGTGCTAGCTAAACATATAAGCTGGGAGATGTGGATTCAGGTAGCCCCTAGTAGGAAATCAAATTTCCTTACAAATACCACTAAGAGACCAGCACTTCCCAGATAGTAGCCCCAATATAAACACGATTCCTATGGAGGCCCAAGGTAAAAAAAAATGAAAGGTACTTCAAACTTGCATGGTGTGCCACGTACACATTGTCTCAGCTGGGACATTTGGTGACAGACCTGCCTTCTCCAGCTCAGGAAAAACAAAGGTTGCAGGCTCGTGTTCAGAAAGATGTGACACACCTCTCCTCACAACGTTTTCTTTTTTATGATGATCTTAAGTCTTCTGTATGCTTTTATAATTTCCCCCAGAGACCAAAAGTGACTCAAAGTCATTTTGTCAAAGTGACGGAAGTCAGACAGGCAAGATCATGATGTCCCAGATAATGTCTCTTTGGTTGAAGTAATTATGGCTTCAGATCTCTTGCTCATGTCCGTTTAGTTCTCAGTCCCAGAAGATCAATTCAGAGACATGCTATGAGTTTTGAAGATGTTAGCAGTGCCTATTCTGACCCTGATTTTTCAGAGTCCTCAAGCAACCCGAATTTACAAGAATGAAGGAAATGTTAGAGTTGTTTTATCCTTTAGACAGCCACTGCCACATACATACACATAAGCTTTAAAACAAGCCTGAGCATATTCTGTTTGTGCAGTACTAATCAAAGCAATACAGTCTCTCATGAGTGAAGTATAGATGCAGCTATAGTGAGATCCATTTTGCTGACAGCAATTTATTTAAATAAAGCCCTTTCAGGACATCTGGCTCTTCCCTGTGTATTATATTATTTTTCTCTTAATGTAACCTCAGTAGTGCATCCTGTCCAGTTCCCCCATGTCTATCTTCCAAACTTTTCTAGCTGTCAATGAGTTTTCTAAGTAAGTAAATCTCCCTCACAGCATTTTCAGTTTATCAAGATGATAAATCATGGTATTTCTTATCCTCAGGCAAAACATGATGTCTCTTTCCTCTGTGTATTTTTCAGCATTTCAGCCCTCAAGTCTGAAATTTTTCTCAATTTCCTGACTTGATTTTACATTATTTCTTTGGTGATTTGAGGTCTGAGACACATACTGGATATAATGTCTGGTTTAGCAATTCACTGCTCGCTTTTCATTTCATAGAGCTCTATTCAGCCCTTTAAGAAACAACACTGAGCCGCACTAAGCAAGTTTGCAGTGGAGATTGTGACCTAGCAGTGTTAATACAGAAAACTGGGCCCTCTTCTCCATCCCTGTTGGAAGACTAATTCAACAGCAGGTTGGAACAGGCACAAAACATTTAACTTTCAGAATAAGTACGTGCAAGGTGCATTTCTGCAAGAGAGCAGTCTCAATTAAATCGGGTTGCTTATTATCATTTTTAATGTAGCAAGCTAGTTGTTACCTAGCTTGTACAAACACAACTGCTTCTTTGCCAGGCTGGGTTAAAGAAGATGCTGTCTAAACTCAAAGAACTGGAATGTTATTCAAAGCTCACTCGGTCTTTGACTGCAATGTACTTTATTGCCAAGCCTTCAGGGATCATATGGACTTCTTTTATTACCAATGAATATGACAGCTGACTAATGCAAGACTTCTAGACCTCAGCTAATTTTCTCGCTAGACTTCTTTTGCCTCCACCCAGAGTAAATGACTGGTTTAGTTCACTGTATCAAAGAAAGGGATTTAATCAAAGATTCATCACTATTAGCAAGGTAATAAAGCTTTTCTGTAACTTTGTAAAGGAAAACTTGAAAATGTATTGACACTAAATGAATATTGATATAATCTTCATTATAATTTCAATTTAAATTACAAGGATTTATCAACTGTATTTTATTTTTTAAATAGCCAATTATTCTATCATAGAAGGTGAGAAATTCTGTCAAAAATCTCTGAAGCTCTGTGTATAATTCAAGTGCTCATATTTTGAAACAGCTAGCTGTTACAGTGGTTTTTCTGCATCACTCATTTGTTGTAGCAATGTTTCGTAAATAATCTAATGCCCCGACCCCAAATGATTTTGCCATTTATTCCTATTTTTAAAAAAGTGTGCTAGAGATGTCATGGAATAAGTTATATTTCTATTAATTTCTAATAATAAAGCAGTGTGGACAGCTTTATATGTAAGAGAGAGGGGGAGATCCAGCTCAAGTCAACCTATGTTCTGTAGCAGGTGAGATATGCTAGATTTGTAATGAAAGAGACTTTTGAAAAAGAAATTTCGTAGCAAAGTATTGCTACTTATAGTTTGAGATGTGGCCATTAATTTTTTCTGAATAGAAGTATACATAACAAAATAAATTATAAACACTGGTCTATTTTTTCCCCCAACTTTCTTGTTATAATTTCAATAAAATAAACCTAATAATTAAGTCAGTCTGGTAGCTATTAGAGATTTATACCACCAATAAGTTAATAGAATAATTTTTGACCAAGTGGATCTCCAGAGACTAAGTCATTATAATTTTGAACCTGCAGTGTCTCTCTTTGATGTGAATTGGCAGATGAGTACATGCATTGGCCGGAAGCATTGTTCCCATGGAAATGCTATTTCCTACATCACAGTTGTCCCCATAATGCTGTTTTTGTTAAATTTCTTCAGTAAATAAATGAAGTAAGAGCATCTCTAATTGAGTTAACAGGTCTATTAAGAATGGCATTAAAATTCATCTCCTGCTCGTAAAAAGCAGTAAACAAAGTATTCAGTGGGTCTAGCAGTCTCACAGGAGACATATATTAGAGAATATCTATAACAACAATTGAAAAATTGTTGAAATCCTTTCCCTAAGATATCACAGCCCACAGCTGTACACTTGGCAGTGTGGATTTTCACTATTATGGATGCCTTATTTTCATTAGGGATAATTACCAGAGAACTAAGCTGGAAAGCAGTAATGTTATTTTGCTTTGACTTTGAAATAAAGAAATAAAGAAACCTGCAAGGTCTGCCAAATGACTTGCGTAAATCTGATTCTCTGATATACATGCTTATGGCACAGCAATGAGATTACAAGTTGTCATTTCCAATACTGCTGTAAAGACAACTGGGAAATACAAACAGCATCCTCAAAAATCCTACCAACAATATACAGTACAATGGATTGTATTGATATTTCCTTCTTCACATTTAAAAGAATTAACAGTATTGAAGATTGGAAAAAAGCCTCTGCTTCACAACACTGGTTTTAATAAAGTATATTCACTGATAAGTGAAAAAAATCAAGTTTTTAATAATAATTTTAGTCTATCAGTCATTGAAATAGATAACAGCTGTTGCATCTTTAGTTAGTCTTTGTAAAATAAGTTACATTCTTCGTAATTGGTTAGTGGTTACAAAGTCACTGGGTATAAGGATTCTGTACTGCTCCTTGTGCTGCTTTCTGCCACAGACTGATGGTTTAGAGCCAGGGCCTGATTTAAAGAACAGTTTTATAAATCTTTAGCAGTTCATCACTACTGCATAACTTACCAGGCTAGGGAAGAGGGAAGAGGAAGCTGAACAGCAGATCTGGAGTTCCTGTCACTGGGACTTATTTTGAGCTGGCAAATGGATCATGATATCAGTCTGGTGTTTTTAGTTTGTGTTTTGGGGTGGTTTTTAAAAATTTTCTGGCCTAAACAAAGGATTTTTGATGAAATTTGGCACTTACTGTATGAATCAGCCAGTTTTTAGAAAATTTTTGTTTCTACAAGAATCTGTCCATGATGCCTTCTAACTCTGCAACTAATTCAAAAGCTGCAGCTAAAGACTGCAGGTTTTTACCTACAGGCAACAGGATGAGATTTTCCAGTTAGTACATATGTTACAATGAGCATTTATTGTGTCTGCACCTGCTTCATGGAAAATGTAATAGCCAAAAATTGTATCAAATAGTTCTAAAATTAGTATTTTCTTGTAAGATTAAGTGCTTTCAAGTCCATCGGAAACTGAGAGAGGTTGGATGAAGCTTCTGACTTGTTTTTTATTACCTAGCATCCAAAAATATTGAGCAAACAAGTTTTTATCTGGAACCTGTTTGGGATCTAGAACACTTGCCCACAGTGCAGTCCATCTTAATCAGTGCAAGAATTACAAGCCATAAACTACCAGATAAAGTGGCTTCAAATCAGTTTCACTGCCTTTAGGACAGGATTCTTTCCCACTGTGAAATCATCCCTCTCTGTAACACAAACCTCACAAAAAGTTTCTTTCCATCTTGGTCAGATATCAAGGGAATGGTCTGCCTAAAGTAGGAGATACCAAGACTAAATCGAAGATCTTCTTGTGAGACCTGCTTCTCTGCTTCTCTTGTATGAGGGTTTCCTCAGGCACTTTATGGAATTCCCCTCTGGCTATGCAACAGTTCCAGAAAGGATTGTTTTCCAAATAGCCCATTCTAATAATATTTTTTGGGAAGTTTCTCTGGGAGTGTTTTCTAATCTTTCTGTAATTCAGTACACATCTTGACAAACTGGAGAGAAAATGCAGATAATTTCTGATTATCTGCTGTAGTAAAAGTCTGGAAAACTTCGAAAGTACATTTTTTCCAGAGAGTAATTACACCCTCAGTTTTGAAAACAGGTGGGTCTCTGCAAAGAGACAGTGAAGATTAATGCCTTTAAGAAAACCACAACCTTAACAGTGCATTTTCAGAAGGCCATGTTTGAACAGCAGTTTTATAGTTGGTGGCTGTTTTTCTTTGAAAGCATTTAGAAAAAGCTTAGGGGTCAGAATTGGGCTGTTGAACATCAAAATTTCAAAACAATGTGAGATTTCTAATCTCATCAAGGAATTTAAGGCTAAGTCTAGACCAGTGAACAAGATAGAGCCAGGATCTTGATAGTCTTGATCATCTATATTCTTTAAACAGCTTGTGTCCTCTTTGCCATAGCTTTGTGCTGGACACACTGATTGGTGCCCCTGATTCAGCTCAGGGACAATTCAGGAGACAGCATAAATGGGGGTCAGTTACCTCTAAGCAGGATGCCTGATAAAACCCTGCTTTCAGAAGGATGTAAGCTACTGTGAGCTAGCCTGCTGTGTGCATGCAGGCTGTCAGGGCCAGAGAATAGGCCTAACTCATTTGATTAACTGCTATAGGAGTGGCACAGAACTCTTCATTAGCTACAAGGACCATATTAAATTTAACTAGAATCTCCTGAGTTGGAAGGCACCCAAAATGACCATCAAAGTCCAACTCCCAGCCCTGCACAGAACAGCTCCAATAATCACACCATGTGTCTGAGAGTATTGTCGAAACACTTCTTGAGCTCTGTCAGGCTTGGTGACCACTCCCTGGGGAGCTGTTCCAGTGCCCAACCATGCTCTGGGTGAAGAACCTTTTTCTGATATCCAGGCTAAACCTTTCCTGACACAATTTCAGGCCATTCCCTCAGGTCCTGTCACTGGGACTGCAGAGAAGAGATCTGTGCCTGCCCCTCCTTGTCCCCTCATGAGGAAGCTGTAACTGCAATGAGGTCTCCCCTCAGTCTTCTCCAGAGTGAACAGACCAAGTGACCTGATCTGCTCCTCATACAGCTTCCCCTCAAGGCCCTTCACTATCTTCATTGCCTTGGTTTGGGTGCCCTCTAATGCCTTTTTATCTTTCTTATTTTATGGCACCCAAAACTCCCCCAGCCCTCGAGGTGAGGCCGCCCCAGTGCAGAGCAGAGCAGGACAATCCCCTCCCTTGCCCAGCTGGTGATGCTGGGCCTGATGCCCCCCAGGACATGCTTGGCTCTCCTGGCTGTCAGGGCACTGCTGACACATGGCCAACTTGCCATTGACCCCTAGGTCCCTTTTTGTGGTGCTGGTCTCCAGACTCTCATTTCACAGTCTGTACATACAATCCCAACTCCAGGTGCAGAATCCAGCGCTTGTCTTTGTTAAAATTCATATGGTTGGTGATTTCCCAGACCTCTAATTTGTCAAAGTCTCTATGCTGAGCCTCTCTGCATTCAAGGGAGTCAGGAGCTTCTCCTAATCTAATATCATCAGCAAACTTACTCAGAATACTTTTGACATCATAGGTACCTGTCAGTGTGACTCCCGTCGGCTGGCTAACATGGTATATTTTTAAGGATACTATTTAGTGGCTAGGGCTCCCATACTCCACCACTGGCTTCAAATTACAAATATATATAGATATCTTACTGTAATTTCTTTTCTGAAGTCCTATGTTTTCTTTTTTGTTTTCTTTTTTATTTCTTTTTTTCCTTAAAGGACTTTCTGCTTTAGCTTTGAGCATGTTTTTCTCTAAAATTTATCCTTTTTTCCTTTTTCTTTTTTCATGGTAAAACTGAAGTGGCTGAAAAGATACTTACACTGAGACCTGTCTGCAGCTCTAGGTTTCCTCAAGAGGTTACACTGAGACCTGTCTGCAGCTCTAGGTTTCCTCAAGAGGTTTCCTGGAATTTGGGATAATGCAGGAAGCAATGTTCCTGTGGGAGCTTTGCCCATCATCCTGCTCTTGTTGATTGTTTGGTCCTGTTAAGCCAAAAGCAATAGCCTGGCTGCCACCTTCACTCTGCTCTTGCTGTAGGCTGTGAGCTGCCACACAGCTGGGGTTGTGTGCTGATTTTGTTCTTGTTTTGGTTCTAATAATGGTATTATTGTATCATTATGCACATATTATTAAGACTAGGATAATTACTTTATTGCCCCCTTTATTTTATTCTCCTCCCCAGCATCCAGCTGTATATTCTCTTTCCTGAGGATATTTTTATGATTTTTGTTATCTTATAAGACACCTTGAGAACCCTATTTTTACTGCATATCTATTTACTCACTCATACAATTTCATAAGTTACTTTTATATAATGTCTGTTTTAAAATACTGGTGAACATATTTAACTGGATGTGTGTGAGAGAATGTTTGTGTATATGTATATATAAAGAAAACTTCCAGTAATTTCTGTTTCCTGTTACGGAAAAAGTTTGCATGATTTACTCTAAATTTTACTCTGAGGTTAACCTTTCTATTACCTCAGAAAGGAACCAAATTTGACATACAACACCCAGTTTTTCTGAGAATGATCCATTTGTGGCACTTCAAAAGGCAGGCTGAGTAGAAGGATGGGGAAGGTATCAAGCATCTGCCAAGAGTAATTAATGAATGAGGGTTTGGATGGCCAGAAGGGATTCAGAGTGCTGATGAAGGAAGTGCTAGTGACCACTCTAGGTTTATTATGAGGCACTGTAAACCACTTAGAACTCTCCTAGTACCTATTTCTCAAAGCTTTTTTGGTAAGAGAGGAATTGAGAAAAAACAGTCCCTGCTATGGGATGGCTTTCTCCAAGAGCTGTTTGCCAATTAGGACTGTAACAAAGATGTCTTCTCTCCTGCTTTTAGAGAAGGGGAAAAACCCCAAGACTTTAATAGAAGAAAATAGCTTTAGAGCCCTAATAGAGGTTTGTGAGTGAATTTTAGTATCAGCCATTTGTACTAGTATTTGGTATATCCACTTAAATCTAAATCCTTTTCTCATTGTTTGAATTCCCTTTCCTACCTTTCTCAAAAAGTTGGCCAAGAAAAGGTGTCTGACTGAAGTCTACATCATTATTGGCAGGAGTACACAGCAAAATATTTTGTGATACAGAATCCTTTAGACAGCAGCCAATAAGCAAATTAAGTAATTCATAGTACTTTCATAGCTAACTGCACAGTGAAACTATAGGTACCAACCTCTTTAAACACACTGATGTCTTTAATAAAGGCAACTATTGTCAATCATTCCACTTAAATAGAATTATACATCTTGGAAAGGACACAAAAAGCACCTCAAAGGCACATTCAACCCAGGAAATGGTGACTTTCTCATCCATGTAACTTTTATATTAAAATGCAGAATATTTCTGTTTCCACTGGTGACATAGGGCCTTTATTGAATGG
This sequence comes from Chaetops frenatus, assembly GCA_013400775.1. Lineage (NCBI taxonomy): Eukaryota > Metazoa > Chordata > Aves > Passeriformes > Picathartidae > Chaetops > Chaetops frenatus. The sequence goes on along the minus strand of VZTR01000017.1, from coordinate 197,054 downwards.
TAAAATCACTTATAAAATAATGCATTAATTACTATTTTTCATATGACAGGAACTCACTGGTTTTCTGGGTATTATTTTTGAAAAATGGATCACTGAAGTAGGTTGTTCTGCAAGCAGTGAAAAACTTACTTGCCTCACCAGCCTCTATATGTGAATGAGCTTCTACTAGGAGAGATTCAATAGTGACTTCTTATGAAATCTTTCCCCAGAGAGGCATTCATAAGATCTCTCTCCAGGGATCTGTTTTCAAAACAGTTTTAGAAACTAAATAGCTTTTGTTTCCTACTGCTCTGTCAAATTTAATCTGATTTTAAAAAATACTGAAAAGAGAGAGACCTGACTGAAAGCACACTCACATTAATCATGTTTCCTTTGAGAACTTGTGTTAAAAATAGCATTACTGGATAAGGGGCTCTAATTTTCTGATTCTTAGTAAAATTTTGCTTAAGATAAAGTTGAAGATACTAGCTCTTCATGGCAATGTTTTTTCTAGAGCTCTAGTATTTTTTACACACAAGATAATGTTGAAAATGAGAACTAGTTTCCGTGTCATCATTCTTAGAGTTGTTAGTTTGATAAAAAATGCAGCATGTGATGTTATCATCTAACAAGTAAGTTAACGTAGTGCTAATAAGACACAGAAATACAAATTCTCCTTTACTATTTCCCTGCCTTCCTCTTTACCCACATCTTATCCCTATCACTCCTCCCTTGGTGATAAATGTACCAGTGAGAGTCAGCAGTGTGTACTAACATATAACAACAGAGAGCTAAAAGAGGGTAAGAAAAAAGCTTTCAGGTTACCACTGTGTTCAGTCTTTTGTGATTGTGTGTCCAGGCAAGGCCACTGTGGCTCTCTCTCAGCTTTATTTGGTGCTTCTCCGTCTGCTGATCCAAACTCTCATTCATACTTTTCCTTGTAACTTCCCTGGGAAGCACAGGCAGTATTTTTTTCAAAAGTAAAGGTCTACTTCTGCTATGAGCCAGCTCAGCTTTCCCTCTGGGTTGTGGCTAAAGCACAGGTCTTCATTTATGTTTGAGTGCACTGCATTAATTCCATAGATAAGTTATTGACAAAATATATGTTGCAAAAAACTTCATAAACAGTAATACCTTCCTTTTATGAAATAGATTTCAGGCCATTATAGTTAAGGGAAAAGGAGTGAGACTATACTCAAGAAAAATTGCTCTAGAGCCATTTGGTGAGCACTAAAGCTCTAGCCTTTGAATGTATTTGAAAATCTGTTTAAAAAGAAAAATATTCATTTTAGCCTTTACATATTGGTGATTTAACAAAAAAGTCATTTCCCCTGGGTTGCAGAAATATTCCACAGTTTTGTGGATGTAAAATGGCATCTCATGGGGACTTTTTTGTGAGATGTGCTGTACTGAAAAGAATAATAAAGGTCTAAGTTCTGTGCAAGAATTTCATTGAAATAGAAAATTCTCTATATGCTTTCAGGCCCACATGTACCCCAGAGCTTCCAGTTCTGGATATTTGTTCAGACACCTACAAATTAGATGTCAGGCCAAAATTTGGATAAGTACTGTTGTCATCAGTGTAGATTGCCATTTCTGAGGAAAGGAAAGGTCCCTTAGCCTGGACCACTGGTAGATCAGGTTCCCCTGGAACACATGAAATGTTGCAGCAGATAGTTTAGATACAGCCACATAGAGCACATTTGCACAGTCTCTAAACAAGTACAAAAGATACATTAGAATTTAATTCCATTTTGTCAGTCATGATGATCTATGTCACATAACAGTCAAGTGTTGTGTGAAATACATATCTAGTACCTGTATTTGTTGATGCAGAGATGGAGAAAAAACCTATTGGTGATTATTACTGTATGATGACTGAGCTAAATCAGATTACTGAAAACATCCGTGAAATATCTGAATGTTTAGTAACCAAAACTGGGCTTCAGACTGACGTTCTTTTCCCCTTAGTAATGAATCCAGTGTCTGTTGCCAGAGGAATATTATTTGTGTATGTATATGTGTGAAGAAGAGGGGCACAGCACTGATGGCAGAACTTAAATTTTCTAAACAAAAAGTGATTATATGTTATACGGATGTATTAATTCTTTGGTATGCTTTTGCTGGTAGTAAGTTTTAAGTCAATCAGTAAATAAGAGCATGTTACTTAAAACAAAATTTTAATGAGTCAAGTATTTTTACAGTGAAGCAACCAAGAACCTAGAATTACAGTGTCCCCTTTTACCTCTTAAAACCAAACCCTACCTATGTGAGTAGCTGCTTTTACCCTCCAGCCTCCCAAAACCTTCCATCTGAAACCTGTCCTTTTCTGTCTTCCCCTTTTTACTCTTTGTCTGCCCTGTTTATCCATCAACTGGCTGACAGTGTCTTTACATCCAAAATGCAAAGCAGACAGATGGCCATCTCAGGAAAGAACATGACCAAGAGCACCAGCATCAGCGGGGAGATGTACACGCTGGAGAAGAACGATGGCAGCCAGTCGGACACGGCAGTGGGCACTGTTGGTGGCGGCAGCAAAAAGAGGCGCTCCAGCATTGGTGCAAAGATGGTCGCCATCGTGGGGCTATCAAGAAAAAGCCGTAGCACATCCCAGCTCAGCCAAACTGGTAGGAACTAGATTTTTTTTCTCTCTCTCTCAAATTACCATTTAAATGTACATAATAATACTTACGTGTTACAGTTTAATCATTTGAGGATCCTGTTGAAGTTGCCTCATCAACAGCATTCTATGGAATGAAGAAAATGGTCAATTATCTTTTTTCTCTGAACATTTACTAAACTTTTTTTTTTTTAAGCAAAGATCCTTTTCAGGTTGGACTGAAGCTTTTATTTTCTGCTTGCTGGAACCTGCTTGATAGACTAATCCCTTACTTTTCAGCTTTTCAGGAACTGACATGAGCTGTACTTCCATTTGGGAGGGACTCCTTACAGCGGCTTGTGAAGGGTCGCTGAAATGTTGCAAGATGCCTTTGCTTTTGTCACAGATAGTGTTTGCCTATTTCAACATGAGGTTTTTTCACTTTTGAACATGCAACCTTATTTTGAAACAAAAGAATTTTCCTGAAAAAAATTATGTGTTATATTAATTTAATGCAAATATTCTATTGCTTTTTAATTACTTTCTTTTCAGCCTACAAGAGTATTCGCCATTGGTAGAAATTTTCCTCATCTCTGTTTCTCTCAATTCAAATTGGATACTGCAATGTGCTTCCTAGGAAAATGGAGTTTTTCTGCTTTGATGCCTAAAGCATTTAAAATCTTACACATTTTTTTCTATTTCTTCCCATTTTGGGGAAAATCCATATAATGCACTCTGAAAAGTTCAATGTCAAATAATGACACTGTATAGGACAAGTGAATTGTACATGGAAAAAAGTTACTTGTATTTGAATAACATTTACATAAAAGAACATTTAAACAATTTATATAAGTATGCCTATATATATAATATATATGGTATATACAGAAGATATATTGTATGCTCAGTATTTAAGAAAAACTGTTGTGATGTTGTCATATGGTTCAACATAAGTTTACAGTTTACAGGTCCCCTGTGAAGGTCTCCATTGTGCTAACCACCATTCAAACACAGATAAGAGGTTTTTCAGTTCTCTCCAAACCAGAGTGATAAGAGTTTTAATGTACAACAAAATGAAGCAAAACAACTGATTTGCACTGTCAGAAACTGTGATAAATTTTAAAGTAAACCTTTGGGGGGTGTTGGTGGGATTTAAAGTACTATAAAGAATAGAACTAAAAAAGAAGGGAAAGAAGGAGAGGTAACAGGGCAGAAGAGGGTAGGGAGCTTGACTGTGTAACTTACTGAATGCAGTATGAAACAGGAGGGAATGAAGAAGAGGGGAAAGAATATACATAGTGGAAGCTCTGAATATCATGCAGACACTGGTGACTCCATCAATGGGCAAGTCTTCGAAGGAGTCTTGTGTTTTACCAGCTCGCTTGCAGGTTATGGAAATGGCAAGTTTGTGTACATTTGTATTTTCTTTGAAATGAATGACAGATAAAAGACAAAGCCACCTTTAGACAAATCTGGGAAGTGTCTGGTTAGGCAAGAACAAAAATTTTAAAAAAATTGATCACTCACCTAGAAATCTATATGTTTTTCTTGTGATAGTACAGAGCTATGTAATTGTATAGATGCATTTGAATATCAAATCATATACATTGCACTACTACTACTATACTACTTTTTGTGATCTAATCTGGTCTCTCTTGCTGTAAGAGCTGTTAAATGAAGGATGTCAGTTCTTTGTACATTGCTCAAGTAGGTCTGAGCACTAGAGAGAATCTATTTTGTGTCCGGTCTTGATTTGCTTTAAATACCATGCTGTCTTTGTTATTTGGGAGTTTTAAGCGGAAGTTTTTCTCTCTGTTATATCTAATCACTTACCCAATGCAATAAGATGCTCAAGTCAGAGACAAATGTGAAATACAACTCTCTCAAAGAGTACTCAAAGTCTTTAAACCCACTGACTGTGAATAGGCTATTCTGACAAACTCTTGAGCAAGAAGCTGTAATTCAGGGCTGTTAGAAGGGAGCCTGCATGGCTCTGGCTGGCAGCCCCTGTCCCTTGGCTGCTCCCTGGGACAGGCCTGTGCTCAGGGCTGGCCTGTGCCTGGCCCTGACCAGAGCAGCCAGTGCAGCTCCTGCTGCCATCTCCTGAAAAAGCTCCTTGTGTTGGTGGGATTCGGGGGTGCAGGTAAGGGTTGAGGGTTGTTTTGTAGAGCTGTTACTGCACACCAGCTCCTGCTGCTCTGTTTGAAAAACATCTACAAGAGGGCCTGTCTGGTGGCCATGTGTGGCTGCTCCTACAGGACAGGCACAAGCATCTTTAAATATCATACAAGCATTGGTTGTTGTGGTGAGCTGGTCTGTGGCCACAAGTCAGCCCCTGGATGAGGTGTGTGCATGGTGCTGTGTCTACAGTGACACAACATTGTGGCCTGTTGGGTTGCTCAGGGTGAGGTCAGGCCATGAAGAAATAGCTTGCATATCTTCAGATCCTTCACAATGAGAATGCTGAGACATCAGAACAGGTTGCTGGAAGAAGCTATGGATGCCCCATCCCTAAAATGTCATCAGCATTGATACCAGAGGACGAAAACTTGCAATTAAGATGTTTAATGAATTTATAAGTTTCTCTGGTTTGTCTCATCATGTTCCTTTTCTCAGATAGCAGGACCCTGCACAAGGAATCATGCATTGGTACGATCTGGAACCAAAACACTAATTTCCTGTAGGTGTCCTGTAAGTATGGTTTTCTGGAACTGAGAGGCAGGAGATATTCAGGTGTCAGTGCACTGGTACCATGTAGAAACTGGTTAAAGTATAAAAGTTTATTAGGTACATTCTCAAGATATTATATCATTCAATGGGCTGGCTAAGTACCTTCTTACACATCAGGCTTGAAAAAGTATACCAATATTGGAAGATAATACTACTTCTTTGGAAAGTTGTGTGCTCATATGGAAATCAGTGTGGAAATGACTCTCTGTATCTCTGAATTTTTTTTCAAGTGTTTTGAAAAGTATCATTTTGCTTCAGTGGTTTTCTTCATTCATATTTTATAGCTAAATCTATGCCAGAAGTTTTTCTGAAAGTAGGTCATCATAACTGCTTTCAGGACTGTGTTTCAGACTTACAATACATGCCTTATAAAGTAAATTTTAAATGTCTTTTCAAATTATTTTTATATTCTTTCTTGTTATTTGTCATAGTGCTAAGAAGTTAACACTCAAAATAGATACAGAACTGTATTTTTTATTCTGGTGCAGTTCTCTTCAGGTAGGAACAGTTGTTTTATGGGTAAAGAGCATGACACAAAAGTAATATTACTTAAGGTAGCTTTTACTTAAGGCTTCAGTAAACAAGATACTGAAGAGTAGAGTAGCAAGATAAATTAGAATTTATTTAATTTCTGGTTCCTGTACCTTTCCAGGGTTACAAAAAATAGCTAGAGGTATACTCCGTATTCTTGAGTCAAACAATCATTCCTAAAAACTAACATTTGATGGGTTAGAAGGAGTTTATGTTGTAACCTTCAGGTCCTGATTCCACAGGCATTCCTTCTAGTGGAAAAGAAGGTGTTCTTTACAGAGGAAGATGGAATGCAGTTCTTAACAGACTTAGCTATTCCTATCTGGAATGAAATTGTTTTGCTGCTGGTCAGCCCCGAGGGAACTGATGATCAGACTTCTATAGAGGTGCAGACCTAATTCTCAGTTATATTTCATTAATGAGCAAAATCTTTGCCATCCTCTTATTATGCAATCTTAGGCATCCCTCTCAATTTTCACACACTGTCTCTGGCAGGCAGATACCTGGGTGCCTTCACTTCCCTTATGTAGCTGACATTTCTCTTTTAGCAAGGTAAATATTTCGTCTTTTCTTCACTTAGCCAAGATGACCTACTGTGTTTGTGGAATGATTATATCCAAGAGCCAAAGCAGTTCAATGCATGTTTTCAGAATCTGGGGCATTCCACGGGTGATATATTCTAAAACATCACGTATGTATGCTCAGTCACCAGTGCAGGGTCCAGCGCACTCTCGGAGACCGAGTCCTGTCGTGTCTTTGGGCATGCGATTACAAGAGATGGAATCTATTAAAAGAGATCAAAAAAGGAAGCAACAGCATAACTTGAGAGTGACCAGTGCAGTAATGCCTGCAGAAAGGTGTAACCGTGTTTGGATGGAAATCAGTGCCCTCGTTGTGCCTCTGGAGAGCGTTGCTCCAAGGTGCTGTGCTCTGCAGGGCCCTGCACACATAATAGTGGTGCTGGGGCAGCCGGCGCTGCCTGAACTGCACTTGCTTTGTTGCAACTTCCTGCTCCGTGTCACACAAGAACTCTTGCTAAGGTGCCATATGTGGCATGAAATTATAGGGCTGTAGAAGTGGAATTTTGAGACAGTGTTATGAGATCTTTTGACGTCCTTCATAATTTTGCTGGGGTTAAACTTCTCTATATATTACTGAATTTATAATTCTCTGTAGGAAAAGTACAAACAGCCATTGATTCTGTGCCAACAAAATAATGAATGGTGTTGTGTGAACTCAATGGTTTTCATCAAAAAGAGGCATTTCTATTTTAACAAATTCTGTAGAGGTCCAAACTGAAAAGAGATTAAAGTATTTAGAAATTTTGATATTTCTTGGCTACATCTTAGAAGATATGTAAGAGAGCTAGGTCTCAGAGCAAAAGGTTTGAGTGAGATTTTATTTTATTTGTGTTAAAAAACAAATTTTGGATTCTATATGGTGTGTAGGGTGTTGAAATTGCAGTCTGAAGTGCTGTACTAGTAAGTAGAACAGTCTCACTTATGTCTGTTAGGAACCAACAGCATAGCCTGTAGAGCAATTTCCTCAACTTACGGAATAATTGAGGGGAATCTATTGGTAACATTCGTCTTGGTGTGGTGTAGAACTTCACATTTCTCAATTCAAAATTTGATTTATATAAAAATCACTTCTACTACACACATAGTCAATGTAGTTCCTATTAAAAAGAGGGTGCTTAATAGCTTGGAATAATGGTAACTAAAGGAGAAACTACATTGATTGCCTTTCATTGTCTAAAGTGAGATAGTACATGGTATGCATAAAATTTACTGAATGAAAGTGTATTTGTTTACATAATAGACATTGTTATTTTCTATCCATGTAATTAATTTATGTGATTAAAATGGCAACTGAAATTATCATCCACTACTTTTAATTTGGATATGTATTTTAATTTTTTTTTAAATCATATATATAATAGAGGCAATTTGAAACAAGCCATTTGTTTGGGAGTTGATTTCCTCTCCTATTCCAGAGACAGACTGCTAATGTAATAGATTGCTTTAATGTGTAGTATTACACTTGCATCAATATTCTTGATGTGTAATCGGATTTACTTTCAAAATTAACACATAATACGTTGATAGAAATATAGGATTAGCAACTGACAAGAGATTAGGGCAAATTTATCTTACTCATTAGTTGAGAATTGTGAACTGAATCCTTTACCAAAGAGAAAGCACCATTATAATAAATACATTACCAAGAGCATTAATCAGCTTTTACTGAATAAACTCTGAAAAGTATGCTAATAAATAAAGAGACTCTAGTTGCAAACTAAAAAGGTTTTAAAATGTCATTAAATTCTGATTTTAAATGTAGAAAAAGACTAGGAAAGGAGATATGGCAGTACAAAATTTATGCAGCTCTCCTCAACAGATTTTCTGTAGAGGAAGTAGGTGTATATTTGAGTCTTCACATGTTCACAAAGATTTTCTGAGAGGTGGATGCAGTGAAAACAAACACAGAGCTGAGATGCCAGAACTCAACTCCAGCCAATGTTATCTATGATCTTATAGAAGTCCTCTGAAAGACATTTCTCACACACGAAGTGTGGGAGATACCTTATGCCATAAATGAGGAGAAATTCCAGGGAGATGTGAAGGAAGCCGTGTGGTAAGACTAGGGAGTAAGAATAAAAGGCCTAATTTTAGGAAAAATGGTGCAGATCCTGTACACCAACTGAGCCATACTGCCTCAGTCACAAATAACTCTTCAAACTTTTCTATAATATAGTTATCAACTCAGTGATGTGTGCACCTGTAAGATTTCCATCTGCCTGTGGTAGAAGTAAAACTAATCCCCTGGTTGTAGGCACTTATCATATTAAAAATCCTTACTTATCATTAAAAAATTATTTTCTGCATTTCTTTACTTAAAAAGTAAGTTTCTTATATTAATACTTGAACTCATTAATAAGGGGGAAAAAAGAAGAAAGTTCTAAGTGAGTTCAGAACATTTAGCTTGACCTTCCATAAGATTTTTTTTCTTTCCATAATTAGAGGTAAAAATAGAGAGAAATGTAGGGTGATCTTTCTTGGTAACAACACTGCTAAACTATTTTTCATTTTCAGAGCAGAAGAATTCTCATAAGATCCCTGCTAAAAAATATATACACCTCATAAAAAAAAAAATTATAAAGCTGTTTTTGCAGTAAACAAGATTTGGGGTTTTTTTGTGTTGTTACATAAGGAAAAATTTAGGCTTTCCTTTAAAAAGTTTCAATTTAAAAACTCCTTTTGGGATTTTATGATCCCTTCGTTAACATGTGATATAATATATGTGAATTTCTTTTTCATTATTCTGCGAAAGAGGGCTCTAATTTTACTCTACTGAAACTTGAGAGAAAAGTAGGACTTTATAGAGCAATCTCATACCTTGGCAATTATTCAGTTTTCATTTTGCCTGAAATTTCAGGGACACTTATCTGTAGTTACAGTTATGTATATATATGTAGTTTATATTTCAAGGATGAAAGTTCAGTTGGGGTTTTTTTCTCAGTTTAAATAACTTTTCTAGTTTTGTCAATTTTGTACTTAGCTACCTCAATGGCTATTCCTTGTATTGTTCTAGAAGGACAATATTCATCTATCTATTGCTCTGTGAACCATCATCAGTAAATAACATTTTGCTGTGAAGGTAGATTTACTTCACATCTCCAAAAGCCAGCAGAAGAGGGCTGTAGTACTTTGCTGTTGAACAGTTATCAGAGACATGGTTTGCACACCAAAAATAAATAAATATTACAGTTATATTTACAGAGTCATTAGAGCTGCATCTTTTTTAAATTTAACATTTCATAATAATACAGGATTTCTTTCCTTGTACTTAAATGGAATGCAATAACAAATGTCTTTTGGCAAGTTGTATCTTAATATTGAATTTATGTCTTTAACACTACCCATGCTATCAATAATACTATTTCTAACCCTTTTATAAATGGAATTCTCTTTCTAAGGGTAGAAGTGAATTTATAGAATAATTGCATGAAAGTAAAAATCATGAAAATAGCCTCAAAAGAAAAGGTGGTTATAGGGGCATGCTGTGCAGACTAATTCAGAACAGCTCTTTGGCCTCGACTGGTATCCAAATTACAGGAATGTTCTGGCTTAAAGAAGTTCAGTTTGACTGCACTCTCCTGTTGCCCATTTCATCTGGCTGCTGTGTCTGTGTTACAAACACGAGCAATCCGTGGTCTCTGTAGGATAAAACAGGGAGAGAAAAGTTACAGAACTTCTGCTCTTAAACACCCCATGGGATGTACAGCTTGTGGGAAATCATGCAGGTACTGAGAATACAGTTGTGCTATTCAAATTTCCTGGCATTTTGTGTATAATTAATTGGGCTACGACTCACAGTGCATCTCCAGACTCTTTAGACTGGCTTTGTCTTCCATGGAACAAGTGTGATGATGCTATCACCCAAAACCCTCGTGTGCCACTAACAGTAAAGTCTTAACAGAGAACTCTACAAGAGAAAATATATTAACAGAGTAACTTAAAATTAGTTAAGTGTACCATTGATGAATACACCAGGAACTATTTGATCAGGAAGCTGAGCCGTTTGCTCACTATCAAGTTACTGTAACTATTAGCCTACAGTCAGGTCTCTTATCCGTGCTTTATTTGTCATACTGGGTCATCCTTTTTCTTTTTTTGGCAAAAACTTCAGTTTGCAAAATAGTGCATCTCAGGCATGTGCCAGATGGAGTATGCCAGGTACTCTACAGGAAACTGGGAAATATTTTCTTTTCCTTCAGCAAGGGAGGGGCTCTGTACAGAGATCTCCAATCACAGATACATCTTGGTTAGTTGCAACATGAGTGAAACATTTGGTTTCTTCTTCTCTAGAGATATAATAAAAGAAACCAGTGGTCAAAACTATGTTTCTTGAGCCAGGTTCTGCAGATGGAATTTTTAAAACTTGCCAGATCTGTTCCTGAGGCAGAATGTGCAGGACCTGTGTTTTCAGCTAATGTGTAGGATTGGTCCCTGCCCTCTCCATGGTCGCAAGTCAATTGTTTCTCAACTTGTACAGGATCAAAATTAGAAGGAAAATTAGGACAAAAATACTGAATATGAGGAACTTAAGCACCACTGGGGCTATGAGCAGGATTTTCCAGTTTTTTTACTTTGGAGGGAGATGACAGATTCCTGTGCATTTTAGGAACTTGTATCCAATATTAAACTATTTTTCATTCATATGTGACCTTGCAATCTGTATAGAGAAGTGAGACAAACTCAGGGGACGATAAGAAAAGAACAGAAAAGAGAAATTACTTGAGACCAGCAAAAGTCAATGGAGTGCCATAATATAAACCTAAAACTTGTAAATACTCTACTTTCTGTATTAGCAAAATGAAAAGGATTTTGTGAAATTATCTTTTCTGTCCTTCTGGGTTGTATATTGTGCTTCTTAATTATGCTATTGGAGAACTCCAGGTTAAAGTTTTAATTATTTTTTTTAATTTGAGAAGGTAAAACACATCCTTGTACTTTACAAATAGCAAATGCTTTGGCAATGGATACTAAGGAAATGGATAGATTAAAGACATCCCAATTGCATCTAAGTTAAGTGGAAACATGAGAATCTAGCTCAAGGAGTGCAGTGGTGAACTGTGTACTTTTGATACAGTATTTTATATTTTGGTAGTTTACAACTGAGGAATTCCTCCATATTTTTTCTTAAATGTCAGTACAGGTTTTGTTACTGGCTTTTGAATATTGCTTGAACAAAGTGATAACATTTTCTCTAATACTGTTAGGCATATGTGAGTTCAGTTGAACTCGCTTTTCCTGCTCAGGGAGTATATTAAGAAGCAAAAAATTGTCATTGAGAACACTCCATAGAAGGATGAAGACGCTTAAGTCGTTTGCAAACCATTTGTAATGCAGTCCATCTAGGAAAAGGTGAATTGCTCCTTAACAAATGCAACAAAATACCTTTTTCCTTATCACTTAAATAATTTGTGCATGGTTCTTTGTGTACCTATATAAAATAAACAGATCCTTTGGGAGATACTTTTTNTTTTGTAAAGTAATCGAAACAGTTTCCCTAACAGTGGGAGGGGAGTTGTCCTTTTATATCTACTTTTTAGGATTTTTTTCTATGCTTGCAACTGCTTGTGTGAATGACCTTGAATTTTTTACTTGCATGATCATTTCATTACAATATGAAATGTTAAACTATATATGTTTTCTTAAACTAATTAAATCTCTGCTCCAAAAGTTACAATCAGATTTTATTCAGTTTTGTAACTATAGTACTCTAATATTTTGGGTTTGGCCTTGTCTGGTTAGAATTTGGTGCCAGCAAAAACAATTTGTAGTTCAGTCTATGAAATCATGTTGAGACTTAATTGAAAATATTCACAGTAATAAGTACTGTGCTTGTTACTATTTGCTGCAGTAAGACCTGTCAAGAACAAATTTGTAATGTGAAGGGAAAATTACTTCCCTCTGATTAACTAAATTAATTAATAGTTACCAGCATTATGGATTTTTTCATAAGGTGGTTATCTTAAATATTTTTGAAAATTTTAAATTAATGCAGTATCATGTGTATAACCTTCAGTGTTAAGGCATTGCTAATTTAACTATTTATGTAGAAAAGATAACATAGTAACACTTAAAAAAAATGAAGCTGACTTCTATAGAAACTTTCTATTTTAGATATTCTAAAATTTGTGAATTACATGTTCTAGCAAGGCAATATTCTTTTTTTTTCCAGTGCAGCATAGAAATATGCTATGATATATGACCATCAGAAAAATACCATTGAATTTGAAGGTCTAGTGAGAAGCATTGCCTGCTTCACCAAAGCATTCTTTTTCTTGAACAGGACAAAGAACTTCTCCCTGCTACCATCTATATTTCCTGTTCTGTCACTCTTTCTCTGTTGCTATCTCCTCATGTTTCACTAGCAGTGCTGACTTCCCTGCTGTTCTTGGATATATCTACAGAGCAAGCATTTGTTTTGTTCCCTGGTCAAGTTTGTAGGTAACTGAAAAATTTCTGCTCCAAATCTCTGTATGCCATGAGTTTGCATTAGTGACTGAAAATTGAGCTTGCACCCAGAGGATGCAAATAAAAATGAATCTGCATAACTTGAAGGAAGAAAATGCAGACTTTTTATTGTTTGTCTGCTTTAAAGACATTCTGATTTTATTTCTGAGGTTGAATATTATCTATGTATGTTGGAAATTAGCTAAGTACAGTGATTACTTATAAGCATATGAGTAGCTCCACTTAAGTTAGTAGTTCATTTGAGGAATTCTTAACCTCAGAAAGGGGAGGAAGACGTGAATCCACTTTTCACTCACAAGTAACCCTGTTTCTCTTCTGCTCTTTTTCTTTGGTAAGTCCACTAAGGGACAAGAACTAGATTAATCTTCTTTATCTCTGTCACTGCTGCCATTGCTATGCTTTGTGGTTTAACCTCACCCCCTAGTCAATAGCCAAAGTTGTATCTTCATCAGGAAAATGACAGAAATGCCAGGAAGTTTAGAAAATTAACTACAGTTAAGTATCTTGCAGCTTACTTGCAGTCAAATAATGCACATAGAAGTGTGGAGAGAACTGTTCCCTGTGCTGTTCCATCAGTTGCTGAAGACCACATTGCCACAGGAATTCCCTTTCAAAGCACCACTTCTCAGCAGTGTGCAGGCTGAGAGTCTCCTCATGCTCTCTTGCTGCCCTGCCAAACCAGGTGCCAGCAGCAGGTACCCAACAGAGGTCAGGCTGCATGGAAACACACAGATCAATCAGTTCAGCAGCTTTCTTATGAAGAAGTCTAAGTGCTCAGTGCTCAGTAGAAGTCATTAACTTGCATGCCTCTTGCTATTCCATTTAAGCAAATGCTTTCATGCAGTGTGTTGGCTGATTATAGGAATTGTTGAACAGAACCCTACTGGGAAAAGAATTCTTTGTGATTTTGAAATGAATTTTTTTCAGATGGTTAAAGCTGGATCCTGGATTTTACAACCATGCTTGTCTCTTCTCAGTGGGGAGATGAACCTAAGCATGTGTCAGTTTTGTCCAAGTTGCATATTCTAAGCTCTTCAGGATTAAGAAAAAAAGTTTTATCATTTGATTTGACCTTAGTATCATCCTATACTCATCTGGCATTTGAAGGTATGCAGTATATATGGAAAGGAACCTGAAGGTCTCCTTCTGGAAAGACCTCTAAAACTCTCAATCTTATGATCATTTGAGGTTATATCTAATTATCTAAGGATAAATAAAATGATCACAGTATCTGGTATTTTAAATGTAGCCTGAGAAAATTAGTTTTGTGCAGTCACCCCTACACGATGGAAGATTTATTTGTCTGTGTGCACTGTTCATAACGCCTTACAATTTTATAATGCCTTGGTTAATTTCATCTATATATGAATAATTAGACCACAAAAATAATTAACTTGAAGAGGATAAGGTAGATGGCAGAGCAATGTGCTCATAATACATACCTACATAGAAATCCTATTGCAGCCTCTATTTCCACATTTTTTATTCTGATTTATAGCTTTGTGTTTCCTAATTATTTTCTTTTACACACACACACACACACACATACACATACATATATATTTATCTAAGTGTGGACAGGATAGACGTGGCTGAAATCAGTCAGTGATCACACAGGTAAAACTCATGAAAATCCTTGAACTTATTTTCAATTTAAACTTTTGGCATATCACCAAGAATACTATTTCCTTACGAAAATACTTTGTAGGCAGTTAGTTAGCCATTTTCAGCTAATTGAAGTTCCTTCCCTTTAGTAGAGAGGTTTCCAGTTCCACCTTCAGCCCATCAGTTCCTGCTTTTTTCTCTGTCTCTCATCCTGAGTTATGGCATGTCTGTCCAGTGTCTAAACACCAGAGATGCCAACATATTTGGTTGCTTTTTTGTTTTCAGCACAGAGAGTTTGGATCTCACTAAAAGTAAGTATCCTTGACATGATATCAGATATGAAAACAGTGACCTCCTAGAAATTTTCTAGATTTTAGAAAAAAAGACTTAATAATTAAAAATATTAAGAAGAAACTTTTCTGTTCTGTGAAAACAGGTCTTTAAGGCGTGGGTCTTAAATCAGTATGAATGGAAGTTCCTAATATAGTCGGATAATACTGGTATCAAAGGAAGGTAGCAAGGTATACTTGTTTAGTAAAAATGAACAGGTCCAGGATGAAAGGCTCAGGGTCGGTGGCTGGTAGCAGGGAGCCCGTTGGGAAGACTTTCAACAAAGATGAGCCACAGTCTGAGAGCAGAAGTGATTGGTGAGGATGAACCACGGCAGGAGGCAGCAATGTGGACTTTAATGTGAGAGAAAGTCAAGAGGTGAGGGAAGTAGAGTATGGAGAAATTCAGCAATTTTACCAGTGAAAGAGGGAGAGGAAGGCACACACAGGAGGGGACTAAATGACAGCATGGCTCTGGCTGCACATTAGAGTGTGGGAATCAGGAAGAAGGGAGTTAGAGGAAGACTAGCAGCTGGGGAAAATTATAGCAAAAGAGAAAAGCTTTTGTGAAGGAGAATTGTGTAGGACTGCTTGGAGTGGCCAGGGAAATCCTGAGAAACGGAGTACATGAGCAACTCAGACAATTCCTTTTCTTTCCTCAATGTTATGCTTTCTCCTTCCCCATTCCTTATAAGACTTAACTAGCTTTCTGCTATTGTTTGGGCTAAGCAAATATTTATTGTTAATGTATCTCCTGTTGTTTTTAATATTAATTATTCAATAATTAATATTAAAGTAAATGTAATAATAAAAGTGTGTTGTCATTTTTAATAAGCAAAACCAGTAATCTTTGTTGGGGACAGGAAATGAGATTACAGTTTCACAAAGCCATCCTCAACCGTTTAAAAAAAAAGACAGCTGTGTTAAGTTCTCTTTTTTTGATTTAAAAGTTCATCTGGATTTTTGTTTCCTTAAGATGCCTCTTAAGGTGTTTTTTTTTTAATATCTCTTTTAATTTTATAATGAAAAATAG
>VZTR01000017.1:160476-180670 GCA_013400775.1 Chaetops frenatus | reverse complement strand
TTAAGGTGTTTTTTTTTAATATCTCTTTTAATTTTATAATGAAAAATAGAGAGAAAATGTTTGATTCTTTGAAAAAATTTAGATTCAACAGTCTCAAAGCACACCTGATTTAAATGTGTTTGAGTGGTACACACTTCTGTCACAGATTTATATTAAACACAAATTTATACATATATATGTATTCTCTGTGTACATATTTTAAGTTTTTTATTTCTTCCTAACTTCAGTTGTTCTACAGATATTGGAAACATTGGAGGCTAGATCTCTTATTGGAACTGTTGCCTTTTTCCCAACCTGGAACTGAAACTCGAGATAATTTTAGTAGGGAGGTAAAATAAAAGTGGATCTTTATTTGAAGGCCTTCAGGGGCACTTATGGAAAGATGTCCACAAAATCCCAGCCCCGCCAGGGGTGAGTACATTTTTATAGGCTTTAAGAAATGAACATAATTGTTAAAAAGCACCAATTAGGAGGACAAGTGGTGATGCAATTCCCCCCCAGGTCAAGCCTTTCCTCTGGAGTCCCCCTCCTTGATGCTGGCTGTACTTTGTCCCTGAAAATGTATCTCAAAGAGTGGTTCTCAGCCTTGGTTCCCAGGAAGAACCAAGATAGCACAGGGGTCCTGCACCTCCTGGGGCTTGGAGCTCTGGAATTGGTTTTGCCTTTCTGCTTAGGGAAAGGCCATGGAAAAGTATTGGGAAAACCAGTCACTAATACAATAGGCTACAGAGCTACAAATATTTGTGGGAAGAATACAGAGAACATATAAAAGAAAAAAGGCAAAAACCAAACAGCATCAGAATAATAATATCACATCTCTTATTCAGCAAACCTCCTGAATCCATGGAGGTCTCTTACTTCCCTCCCACGTGCCCTCCTGTGGGAGACAAGCTGTGCAAATGGTGACTGGCACAGCCCAACCTGAGCTCGGGCTCCTCGTTTTCATTAAACCATAGGAAGTTCATACCTTTAAGACCTCTATCCATCTACCATGGAATGTAAGTGAAGATGTTGCATAGGTTGAAAAGTTAGTGAGAGGAGAAGAACCTCCACATAGGCAGTCAGGTAACTGTATGAGGACCTTTTCCCAGGGGTTGCCTAGGAATTACACCCCTGGCTTTTGTGCTGGGCAGCTGCAGTGACCCTGCCTGGCTGCAGAACTGGGCACTGATGGGTTCTTGGTGCATCAGGACAGGATACCCAGCATTGGTGGTATATTTCAGTACTGAAATGGAGCTTTTCTAACTGGTACCATCACTTTTCACTTCTGGGCTGAGCACAGAATTGCCAGGTGGATGTGTGAGTTGGGTTGGGTGCTTGGTCATGGAGTTTGCACTGTCTTTCTGAGGGACTATGCCATGGACTGGGCTCTTAGCCAAATTTAAAGCCAAATGTATGTAAATGAAGCCAGTAAATTAATGTCTTCCTAACATGACAATTAATAATATATTGTAGAAATGCTCAGTTATTTTTAAAAGTGCAGTTTGTGCAACATACAGAAACTAATAGCTTCATGCTGATAGAATTTTTGCTCCTTTCCTGAATGGGCTTCCTGGGAGTGTACAAACTGGCTCTGGCATTGGCAAGGGGTAGCTGGATTAACAGACTTCTCTGTTTCTAATTTCCTTAATTCTCTTGATGAAAAGTGATATATTCTATATATGAGACAGATATTATTCTAACTGAACTCCATTCCCATCTTCCAAACTGAGACATGATGAGAAGGTCACCATGTAACAGTGCCTACACTTAGGCTTTCTCTGGAAACTGTGCAACAGCTTGATTTCTGACTCTTCCATGCAAGTTCTTCTGCACCGTGGTAGTTCTTCAGTTTATTTTGTAATAAATTGGCTTTAAAGGTTATGGGACTTTTCTGATCTGTCAAGACACAGCTTCAGGAACCATCTATGGGTCTCTCTCCATATGCAGATCATGTGCAAAGTTTAATATATGTAATTCATGAGTGAAGAAGGCCATAGAAGTGCTCTGGAAAAGAAGAGTGAGGTTTACATGAAGGCATGGAAATGATTTCTCAATGGTGACTGTTACTTCCACCCACTCTTTACCAGATTGAAAACACACCAAGCTCTGTTTTGCAAAAGCCTAAGCCCTAAGCAGGAAGAAGATTAATTGAAAGAATGACTGAAATTAAATGAAATCGAATTAAATTAGATTAAATTAAAGACTTCACCATTGATTATTCCTGGAGCTGTTTTTTCCTGTTACTTTCATCAGGACTTAATTGTAGATCCTTGCTTAGCTTCATAAGCACAGAGTACTGATTTTCACTAAGAAGGAATATGACAGACACAGGAATGATGACTCTTAATACTGGGCAAAAAGAGATTTTTTTTTAGCCTGCCTGTAGAGAAAATTACAAACAATGAATTTTTTAAGGCAAACACTATTTTACAGTAATACCATTTCCCATCAGTAGCCAAGTTCTACTGTTGTGCTCTAGAGTTCTGTGCTGTATACACAGCTCTGTCCTGCAGCCCAGAATGTTTTGGTTTCTCCTGTCTGTCTGCACACCCTCATGTACTTGGTAGTAAAAAATAATATTCCCTACCTACTGCTCTGACAGACTTTCTCCCTTATATGTCTATAATTTTAAGCTCAGTATCCTGAATTTCAACACCTCTTGATTCATCCTCTTGTCCTAACTCAGTTTTGCTCCTAATCTAGTTGATTCTTTTCCTTTCACTCTCACAGCAAAGCTAGATGCACAGATAGAGTTTAGACTGAAGGAAAACCATAAAATTATGTTCACAACTGTGGATAGACCATGGCAAGGAGTGTGTTATTAATACCTATTTATATATAATTTTTTGAGTAAATTCCTTTGCTCCATTATGAAATACAGCCTTGCATACTTATAAACAGGTAAATGATCCCTCTTTTACAGCTTTAGGCCCTCAGGTTTGGGTTACATGGTTGTTCAGTGTCCAGAAAACAATGGAGCATGTGAACAAAATGTTTTGTCTCCATAAAAGAAAAGAGGGGAAATGAAGAATGTTTACTGGGGGAAAAGAAGAGAATTGTTCTCTCTCTCACTCACTCTGTTTACATATACATGTACATGTATTCCTGGAAAAAAAGATTTAGATTATTATAGTTCAACAAGGGAGGTAAGGTGAACATTCTGAAAAGAAATTTTGAGGGGATACTCTTTCAGTGATGGAGAAATTAATATAAACTTGTCAGACAGGGTAGAACTCAGTGGAATTAACTTTTATTAGATGATTAGTCCTGTGCATGGTTGATGTGTAGAGTGTACTGAGTGACTAAAATTATTCTGCCCAACCTGCACCTCTGTTATGTCATAGGCTCCCTGGCTGTTTTGACAGAAATGTGGTTTTCTGCACACTTGGTGCTCTTCCCACTTCCTGAATGAATGTTGAACCTTCATTCATACAATCTGATGAGCATTAACATTATGCCAGTAAAATTATTTTTCTTACACTAGTTCTTGCACCCTCTGTTGTCTTATTATGCCAGAAAAAACACTCCTTTTGAATTGTATCCCAACTATTAACATGCAATATTTTGAAACTTTTTTGAACATTATTGTATTTTACATCATCTAGTCATACTAAATTAGAATTAACAAGTTTTGTAGCAATTATTAACATAATATGATCTTAATAATATAGATCAGGACTTCTCTGTTTTCTTTTATTTTCTCAAACAATACTGTATTTGCTAATAAAAGTGGTAACTTCCAGTAACAGAAATATAATATAGACTGATGGAAAATTATATCAGCAGAGAAGCAGGCATAAGCAGAATGGAGCCATTTCACAAGTGTTTATGCCAGTGAATGCCATGTGTTCCTTTTAAAACATTTTTAATACAATACCAAAAATGTTAGCATGAAAGGATAATTACAATGTTACTTCTATTTGTTCTGAAAATAAATTGCCAGTAGAGAGAACCATAAAAGGAACAGGAATGCAACTTCATTCCACTCTCAAATTCATCATTTAGACATTCAGAGAGCGTACATTATCTTTTGATTTAGCAGAAGTATTTAATAAAATGTTAAATAATAAATGTGTGTTCTTGAGAGTGCAGCTTTTTAAAGAAAAGGTCACTAAAAGTATCTCCATTAGGAGGAAGAACAGATGCCTTCTTGCTATTGAGCTCCAAAGCTCTTTTAGAAATCTTCAACCTCATTTTCATATGACTGTTTACCCAGATTCATCATGTTCAGTACTTATGATGCTAATGTTATTTTACCTCACCATCATTATTTCTTACCCCAATTTATCTGCATTTGACTGTTTCCTCACATATTCTCACTAGTTAATCTTCCTAAACAGGATTCTGCCAAAGAAACAGATCTTGAGGCTTAATGCACCTTTGGCACTTCTGTGGAAGTGCAAGGAAAGCAGGACAGATGGCAGAAAGCATTTAATGCATCTTGGCAAGAGACTGAAAAATAAAGATGTTAGTGTGGCCACCTGCAAATGCTGTCTTTTCAAACCTCATGGATTCCAAAGTCCTGCAGCAAGGGACCTGCAGCCCCAAAGAGCCAAGAAATCCCTTCCAGACATATGTTTTGGAATGACACCTCCTCCAGTGCCCAATCAAAGTATTTGGTCAGATTTTTTATTCAAAATAAACTTGATATAAACTGCAGCTAAATGAACCTGATGTAAACTGAGGCTAAGGATCCTCTCTATTCAATAGCTGATTTTTAAATGCAGTATCTCACAGATCAAACTTTATTAGTACTATCTTCCACAAATTTCTTACACTTTCTTAAAGGATTCCTTTCATATAGTGCTGTTTCTAAAAATTAAATCCTAAGGAAGAAGGAAAGGTTCACAGACTCTCCGAAAATTTAGTGATTCCTGATCTCTAAGCAGAAATACATTCGAAAGTGAAGGATCCCTTTCTAAAACTAAATGTTCTTTAACATCTTTTCTGTTTGATAGATTAGGTACAGCTGACACTCTCTAGTGGTGTAATTACAAAAGAAGGAGGTTATTCTTGAGGTAGCCATGACACAAAATGCTGAAGTCTTCCTAATCTGAAAGTGTTTAGGTAGCTTTTGTGTGGTAATTTGTATACTTGAGTTTAAACTGTGAATCAAAGATATGATGCCATCTTATAAAACAGCCTTCATGTGTAGGTAAAGCAGCCTTCTAGGAGTAACCTTGGACATGATGCCAATATGTTGTACCATAGTGAGAAAGCACAAGCAAAAAAAAAGAAAAGATTAGTCTGACTAACAGTCATAAAATCATGGGATGATGGAATAGTTTGGGTTGGAAGACACCTTAAAAATCATGTAGTTCCAAGCCTTCTGCCATGGGCAGGGATACATGCACAAGGACTACAGAAAAAAAAGGTTCATGCAAGACCTGCTAAAGCTTAGTTGCTGAGCAAAGACTTTTACTCCCTCCAAGTGACTGGAGGTCATTTGCAATGCGGTTGTTGGATCTCTGTCCCAAGAGTTTGCCTCAGCTGGCAGGCTGAAAGGACCTGCTTCCCTGCACCTCAGGGAGCATGGAGTAGGGCCTCAAGGCAGTGGAAAAGGCAATGACCACATTACTTGATGCTCTAGTCAGTTGAAAACAAAGTCAAATTTCCTATAATGTCAGTTATGTGTGTTATCTGGGCATTTGGTTAGGAGTCCAAAATACAACCAAAGCCTCTGTGGTCTCTGGAATAAAAATAGGCACAATTCTCTGTTAGTTTCACCCAATCCAAAAGGATAAATTCTGAACTCTTCTTGAATATATTGGGGCTCTTCAAATCTCACAAGGTAACCCTTCCAGCACAATCTTCTGAAGCTGCCTTCAGCTGTATCCTCAGTCTGTTTTCTCCTGCAACAGTTGCAAATTTCCCCATGTTCCAAAGCTTCATATGATTGCTGGAGTTTTCTTTCCCAGTTAACTTTTTCTGTTTTAAATTGTTTCTCTTCTATAAGAAATCCCATCATTGGACATACTGGATTCAAAATGGAAACTCCTGCACCAATTATCTGTCTTCCAAGTAGTCTGTTCATGTACTTGCAGATATCAAAAATCCTTTTCCTGGAGTGCAGAGCTAGTAAATGGCTATTCAAACCTTAGTCCCTGCAGACTTTCATTAGTATCACTGTCCCTCTGCAGGCCCTAGGGTTTTTGTCTACAGGTTCCTTTATGTTATTTGGGCCACAGATTTTCTGGGTAGGTGGCTACAGTCATTCTTTTAATTTATTTTTATCTGGCTATCCTGAACTGCATGAATGGGATGTTTTTTTCCCTTCCAATTGAAATTTGGCAGTGGGGATCAGCAATTTCTCCTAGTCTCATGTAGAAATTAATTGCACAATCTATATCAAACCACAGATTGAGGTGTTTTCTTGTGTTTTATGAGGTTTTCCAGTTTCCGTATAGATCTTTGTCATTTGATGGTGTGTGCCCTAGGAAGCAATTGCTTTTGTTTTATCATTCACTTACATATGATCATCACCTAACATTTAAGTTCTCTCTCCAGAAATGATTGCTGGCTTCCTTGACAGATCTCTTTAGCTGTTTGCCAACATCCTGGGCACTAATTTTCCTTAATCCCATCACAAAATTTTACCTTCACTCAGACTTTCTTACTTAGGAAGGCAAAAAAAGTTCCTCTTTTTTCTCTATAGTTTCATTTTGTAGAATGGTCCTAGTGAACTTGGAATCTGATACACTTCAGTCATGCTGGATGCAACACAAAGCAAGCATTGTACCTGAGTCAAATACTGTATGCTGAAAGAGGCACAGGTCCCTGGGTTCAAGCACTCACAGTTGGTCACTGTCTGAACACAGATTTTTATGTGTCAAGGCTTTCCAAAATAGAAAAGAAATATTTTCATTGTTCTTTACAGCTTAGAAGTTGTTAAAAAAATAAGAGAGTTTACTTCCTATTTAGTCATCTCAAATTGAAGATGTGGTTTAATGTTTTTCCCCCTCTGTTTTGACTCCACACTCAAATTCCTATGGGCTTTCTTTCCTCCAAACTATGAAGCTACAATTGTTAGGAAAACAATATAACAAAGCAGCACAGAAAACATAATTATTCTGATGTATGCACCTCTGATGGCCCCACAGCCTCAGAAAGGACACAGAGCTAAAGCAAGTAAGAAGAGATTGCAGCAGGGATGACGAACAATGTGGAACAGGACTTTTTCAGTTCAGAAAAAAAAAATGACTGAAGGAGATGTTTGAGGCCTGTAAAGTCAGGGATAGTGTGACAAAGGTGACTACAGAATGATTTATTCATTGTTCCCACAATGCAAGCACTAGAGCATTGCAGGCGATTACCAAGCAAACAAGCAAGAGGAAGTACTTCACAGTACAAATTTAAACTAAGGCACACATTCTATAGCATTCTGCATGGGCCTGATGTACATGCTAGCTGAGAAAGAGATTAGACAAAATGAGTTGGGTTTGATCCAGCAATGGCAATTAAACACAAAAAGGACTAACTCAGCCTCTAAACCAGCCAGCAAAATAAAGGTGTCCCTTCCTATACTTTTCTTTTCTTACATATGTTTCTTAGGCATTGGTGTTAGCCAGGCTGACAGAGGATACTGAATAACTGGATCTTTTTTTTCTTAATATGGCCATTTTTATTTTCTTATGGGTTTTTTTTTCATATTTGCCTCTAGTCTAGGACTGGAAAAAAAACAGTCTTATTGCTAAACTATGTGGATGTTGGAAACTAGAAGTTTGTATGGCTTACCCAGCATGGTAGATTCAGGTTTTTAAAGTAACATTTCTTTCCTCACTCTGAAGTCTTCATCTATTGTAAATTTTGGTTGGCTTTTGGCAAAAGTCTAAGGAGCTGATATCAAAGCTGGTTTTCATCATCCCAGTTCAACAGCTTAACATTTTATTAAGCTTTTTATCTTTACTCCTGCTCAATGATATATTTCTCCTACAAACAATATTCTAACCATGATCTTAGCTTAATTATAAATTATTTTAAGTCAAATAGGTGTGTAACTCAACTGATTGCTGTGCTTACCTGACACACTTTTATGAAACCTCAAATTTAATGATTATCTAGAGAAGTTCATGGAGTAGCTACATATTCACATGGGTATAAGCAAAGACAGGAGATGTCTTTAGTAGACATTGGTACCAATAGTTTAGCTGTGCAGTCTGTACCTTTCTGCTAGATATGACATTTCATAGAATAAAATAAGGTTTAAATTAAAATTTAAAACGTTCTCTAAATATTTACAGGGAAAAAATGTTCTCATACGCTCATTTGTCACATTTGTTCTTGGATAACATTTTTCCTCTCTTTTCATGCATACAGAACTGAACTCATCTTTGTATTAAATGACCCTGAATCTAAAGATATTCCCCAAACTAAACAGAAAGATATTACGATTATTTTACATGAAGAGACTGAATAAGGGTAGCTATAGAGAAAATTTAAAGAATTTTATTAATTAAACTTTATTCAAACATTAACTAAAAGCTTGCATTATAAAATTAAGAAAAGAGTCAACTATTTTTGATGCACTACATAATAGGCAGATGCAAAAAAAGTATTCAAATAACTCATTTGCTCAACTTAGTGGGTTGCTTCTATTCTAATTGAATTTTAAAGAGCTCTCTAAATAAGAATGCTTGTGCAGAATCCTGACATTTGTTAAATCCACAAAGTATTATTTTAGAAAGTAACAATAGCCAGTATTCATACAGAAAAAAAAAGGAATTTTAATTAACAAAATGTGTATCTTTTTTGTTTTGTTTCTGAAACAAAAGAAGCAGGGTAGAAGGGAAGAAATAAGCAAAGAATTATTGGCTTGATTTTTGGGGTTCTGAGAACCGAGATTTCCTGAAAGATCATTCCAAAAAAAGTGGGAGGAAAATGTCTCAGCTCCTGCATGAAGTAGCTTATGTACTATTTAGCTGAAATTTGTGGAGGAAGATGTAACAAACATACATTTTTTAAATAAAAACTTAGTTATTTTGATTATTTGGGTGTTATTTTTAGCATATCGTTTATATATAAGAATATTTCAAATTAAATATACGTTGTTTGTGAGATACGCCAAATAGTTGGGCTGTTGCCCTGATTGCTTTTCTCAGTCCAGCATGAACTCCTACAATTTTTCCTGTACAAAATACGATACAGACACAAGTGGGAGGGAATAAACACAATATAGCATTTCTTTACGTACCAATATAAATATGCATGTGCATCTAGACAGACACACAAGTGTGTACTGCAAAGGAGCAACCACAGTCTGGGCTGGGGGCCACAGGTGACCTGCCTATTTCATCTATTTGTAAATTGGCCCCTGGGCTTCTGCATAGGTGAGTCAGAAGAAGCTGTGTACTGTACCACTGTGCACTCTTGAGTCCAAATCTTGAGGTGCCTTTACTAGTCCGTAAAGGTTTGAGAAGCCCTTTTACATAGCTGACAGTCACCAGCTGAGTCAGTTGTTTGGGGTTCTGTCATCTTCTAGGTTTGGTTCTATTATTTTTGTGGCTGTGTATAGCTCCTATTGGAGTCCATGGGCTTTCTATTTTCAGTTAGCATTGGCTGTTAACTCCTCTGGGACTGAAAATTCATTCATTTGCTATTGTTGGTACTCTGACATTGCAGTCACATTGTTTCAAGTTTTTGTCCATTGAGTACGGAGGCAGCCTAGGCAGCTGGTTTAAACCAGACTCCTAGTTTTAATATGCAGAAGTGAAATGAGATGACTCTTGGTGCCTCACAGCCACATAGCACAGCAGGGTTGCTGATACATACCTGAGCTAATTCCAGGCAAACAAGTGACATATTCTGCAAAACTGTTTAGCCTGGCCAGACTCAGCACTGATGTAGTTCCTAGTACCTGAGTTGGGGCTGAAGTCCTGGGTCCATTGTGCTGTGTAAGTAAACATATTATGTCACTCAGCGTGAACCATTGAGGGTTTGGGGTTTTTTCTCTTTAGTTAAGAGGCTCTTTTCTTCTCTAAACCAGAGCAACAGCTTTGCCCTTAGATGAGTCACTTACCACTAGCAATGGGACTGCTATGACCCTTGAAAAGGAATATAATAGAATTCTTAGAATTATACAGGTGCTGCTTTTTATTTTAAAAAGCTAATACAAGGAGATAAAGAAAGAGGCATACATTTCACTGAGGAAATAATAATCCTCGCTTCAATATGCCAGTCTCAAATAACACTAGTGAAAAGGAAGTTGATAGAAACTCTCTCTTAATATAGAAACATATGAAAAGATTCGTAGGATGTTATTTGCTAGTACATTTGAAATATTCTTTGCTGATGGAGATTATCCAGATGGCAGGAAGTTTTTGCTGCTGACTACTGGGGGTAGTGTAAATTTGGTGCCTTTTCTTTCTGTGCTACAGCCAGAGGTTTTTATCTGCTGTACCATTCAGATTGCAAACTCTTACAAAAATACCCTCAAATTACGAGTTCATGCAGTGTTTTCTATATTCAGGTCCAAGCTTTCTTGCTCTTTTAGCATTATCATTAACTAAATATGCAGCAAAAAGTGGCCAGATTCTGAAATACAAACAGAAAATACTGTATAATCCTGGCAAAACTGATCAAAATTGTGAACATTATTCACAGTCCTATGTTCATGAGTGGTTTTGTGGATGAACAAAACTTGAGGTTGACGTCATATACCTCTCACCTTTTTAGTTTCAGTTATTTACTCTTTAGGTGACAGCCTAAATTACACTTGAAAGATAATGAACCTCATATCTGAGGGATCTTTGGAAAGTGTGTTATATTTGGATCATATTGGATGGGACACCTTACTAGCTGGAGATGTAAAATTTATTTCTTAAAGGTCAGCATAAGTAAAGAAGCTTAAGTTATTCAGTATTTTGTAGGATACAACAGATGCATTGGGCCAAATTTGTATCAGCACATCTGGCCAGTAATCAATATTAGCTAGTGCTACTAACAGCAATAGCAACAGTTGTAGTAGAATCTTAGTCAATTAAATTTTACTGCTTTCTATCTTAGTCTTACTCTTAGTCCTGAAATGCTAGACCGTGAAAAGATGTCCAGTGTGGCCTTACATGTAATCCTATGTGAGTGAAAGGTTTCTAAGAGTTCCAGGTTACCCATACACATTAAGCCTCCATATATGGTGTTTCAAATCCCTTTTGAACTCATGTCTATAGTGATAATATGGCTAACTGGCTTTCAAACAGCTAACTGGGATGTTATTTGCAGCACAGTGACCCTGAGGCCAAATAAGTTGTTTGCAAGGTAACTTAATATTTTACAGCTGCAATTCAAAGCCTGCCTGGCAGTTTTAAATCTGTAGCAGTGTCATACCTGAGAGAAGGTTCTGCAGTGTTAAATCACACAGAGCACTGAGCCCAGCTGGCATAGTTATGCAAATCCATACTGTGATACACCAAAACAGACTTTGGATGTGATTTCTGGCTCATTTGAACCCTTGAATTAAGACCTTTGGAGGTGCTCTACAACTTTAAGTTGATACTGTGCTACAGATTCTTTTTAAAATGTAGCAGTAAAATGATCTAGTTCCTAATAGAAGCCTTCCAGTACCCAAAAAGCGAGCTACAAAAAAGCTGGGGAGGAGCTTTTCACAAGGGCGTAGGACAAGAGGTTATGGGTTTAAATTGAAAGAGGGAAGGTTTAGATTAGATATTAGGAAGAAATTCTTTATTCAGAGTGTGCTGAGGCACTGGAACAGGCTTCCCAGAGAAGCTGAGAGGATGCCAGACCTCTTGGAAGTGTTCAAGGCTAGGCTGGCTGTGGCTTGGAGCAGTGTGGTCTAGTGAAAGGTGTCCTTGCCCATGGCAGGGGGGTTGGAACTAGATCACTTTTAAGGTCTCTTCCAATTCAACACATTCTATGATTCCCACGCATCAGAATGTATCCTGATATTGTATTTGCTTATGTAGACATAGCTGTGGATTACCAGATATAAACAAATGAAAGAGAAAAAATTATTTTTCATTAGCAGTGGCATTTTGGGTTTCACAGATTGTGTGAGCATGTCTGAAGAGACACTGCTATGACTAAAACACCATGGAAATGAGAGAAGTTTAATGACAACAGCACACATTCCTCTCCCAGAAATACAAACAGCATGAAAACCTACAAAACAAAACTGAAATCTGTGATTTTTCCAGATAAACATTACATCAGCAGTTAAAAATATATTTAAACTTTGCTTGGAGAATATTTTTTATTGTTATTTCTGAATAGATTCCAGTGCCCACCCACTGACTAAGATTCTAGTCAGTAAGTTTAGTGCTGACTGTTAAAATAAAGGTGTTTCATTAGTGAATATGGTCCCTTTGTAAAATCCTCATTAAGATTTAAAGCATTCTCACCCTATACACTTGCACCCATAAGAAGGGAAATTTATGACCTCATTAAAATGGCATAGCTTCCACTGACATTCTGGAGCTCTGAGGCATTCAGAGATTCCATTCCACCAGCTAGCAGTAGGTATGGTATGGTAACTGTATGGTTATAGATGTAACCATTTATGATGGAACCCAGGCTGGCTGATGGATGGAGCTGGTTACCTGTGGACTTGTGGACTACACAGTGCAGGCAGTTGGAAAGAGCATGATTTACAAAATAGTTGTGGCAAGTCTCTGCAGTGCTTTGCAGAGCATAAGAAGCCTCAGAAAACCCTCTTTAGTTTCTCTGCACTGAAATAATGCATAGGACTCTGGCACACAGTGTTTTCAATGAATATAATCTGTGGTCTCAAGAAAACAACCTAATTGGCACAGAACTTTGCAAAATCACACCAGGTAAATATATATAAGCCTTCTACAAGGTATTTCAAAATTACCTGACTGACTTGTGAGGCAAATGTCTCTTCAAAGCTGACATTTGGATTCACCAAGGCTTTTGACACTTGGTGATAAAATATTACTCTTAAAAGGCAAACTGTTCTCTCTAGGCACTGCAGTTCTTGAGTGCAGAGAACAATGTGTGACAGGTACACACTTTGCTTTCCACTATTTACATGCTTTCCATTTTACACGTTGTTTCCAAAATACATTTCATCTCAGCAGGATGTTCTTTGTATTTTTTTCTGGCAGAATACAAGCATAAGGATCATAGAGTGCTTTTCTGCAGTGTATCCTCTTAGGTAACATCAGCAGATTGCAGCAGCAACAGAGGCTCAGAATACTGTGCTCCACAGGCCACTCCAGTGCCAATAGTTCTGTACTGGTTTTGTCCCATTTCTACTGAAGATTATAAGGGAAACAAATCATGTTTCATGAAATTAGAGTTTCTGAAAATAATTACACTGTCCTCTTCTAAGACATTCTGAAAGCTTTCGGAGGAGTACACAGGCAGCTGCAATAATAAGATTTGAGTATATAAATTAATAACTACAGCTTGTTTCTAAGCTGATGGGTCTGATGCATTATAAAGGTTACTCTCAGAGACAAAAAGGTGGATTGGGATCAAAACAGAGAAAGCAGATAACTTGTATGCATTTATAACAAAAAAACCCCAAATCAAACAAAACCCCACTACTTGCCTTTAGTTTTTAAAACTGCTTGATATTTTTTCTTATGGGTTTCTTTCTCAACACTTCTTTCCTTAAAAAAGCATGACACTTTTTATTTCTGTGCTCTTGGTTTCTCACCCTGATGAAGCGTTATGAAGTCATACTTTTTGCCAAGCTCTAAGACACCTTGTGATTTGCAGATTACTTTGTGATCATAAAGATGTGTAATTATTTTAATCTAAACAGAAATAGTCAGCAGTGTAGTGTAGTCTCCAACCTCTTGGCTACTTGTGAGCTATCTACATTGTGTTGCTTCATGCTAGCCCATTAAAAACTCCTTTTGTAATTCAAAAAAATGGAGACTTTATTTTGGTTTTGTGGTTTTCTCATAAACATTGGAGGGAAAAGTAAATATATTTTGTTTAAATAAGAACAGACAGCTTTCACACGTGATTAATATTAGCATTAAAGCAAAGGAGTTACTTTTATAGATTTTCTTTATGTTCGTTAAAGAAAGCTTAATACAGAAGAGAATGCTAACTGCAGGACAAGCAATTCAACTATATTGTTTAAGAAACTAAAATTGGTATCTCTGTACATCTGAAACCATCCTATGTTTCCAAGAAAAAACAAACAAACAACCAAACAAAAACTTTTCCATTTCTACCTTTTAAAACAATTTTTATGTTCAAATTTTTAGAAACTGAAATTTATTGGGTTTTTGAAAGAGATGTAGTGAAATTAATTTCTTTCAGCTCTTCAAATCTGTATCCTTTGAAAATGTGCAAGTCTTTGAAATTATCTCCACAAGGGCTGAATTACTTAAAGGTTGAGTCCTGCTGGCAGAGACTGTTAAGATGATGGGAGCAGTGGAACCACTATTCCCATGAAGGAATGCTGGAATCGTGTGCCAGTAAATGAGTCCTAAGGTGGGCATGCAAAACAAGCAGTTCTGGGAGAATCCTGTTTTGCTGATATAACTGCACTTGGACTAACAACTAGGGAATTCTCCCAAAACAGCTGTGTCAGCCAGCAAAGCTATTTTGGTATAAATCTGTACTGTGTACCTAGCTTGATATTTGGGGTGGAATTGACCTTACAGAGAAAATGCCAAAAGAAGTGGGAGAATGGAAAAATTTACTGTTACCATGTAAGCAGACAGAAAAGTCTACCTGCATTCCCTGTGACTGCTTAGTAAGGGATACTCAGAAAATCAAAAATGTATGATTTAAATAAGGTATAATTTAGAAAACTTATATCTAACTCCTAGACATAGAAATAATGTAGGAATTATTGTTACATCATGAAACTTTAAGAAGAGTAGGAGACCACTGAAGGTCAGTGCTGCATGGACTGGGAGCTATTGTCCTGGGATGGAGTTCATGATTAAGACAAAGATCATGACAAGTCATGGACAAACTGTTTAGCGTGGTCTGTTGTGATAGGACAAGGGGTAATGGTTTTAAACTTAAAGAGAGTAGGTTTAGATAAGATATAAGGAAAAGGTTTTTTACAGCAAGGCTGGTAAAACTCTGGAAAAGGTAGATGCCCCAACCCTGGAAACATTCAAGGTCGAGCTGGATGGGGCTCTGAGCAACCTGGTGTAGTGGAAAGTGTTCCTGCTCATCACAAGAGCATTGGACTAGATGACTTTTAACTGTCTCTTTGAACCTAAAACATTCTATGATTCTTTGATCATGATCAAAAAAATTCTAAGTCAAGAACAGTGAATTTTTATAAGATGGGAATCAGTAAAAGCAGCCATTACTTTGTGAAGGACCTTGTAGATTTCTGGAATCTGCCCATTCCAAGGGCTGGGCTGGAGCTGGCACATGGCAGTCTCCGTAGGCAACAAGGACAGCCAGCACAGTGCAAACATTTAACAAATTATAGGCAATAGCAGCTTGTTCCTACATCTTACAAGCTTTCCAACATAAACCCTGTTTTACACTAAATGGGCCATGTTTTTAATGATCTTTTCAGTGCATTGTTTTAGCTTTACACAAAGCAAAAAAAAGGTTTAATTCAGTAATAATAGCAGTTATATATTCCAGTGATATTTAATCTGGACAAATTACTGAAAATTGCTTGAATAGTAACTCTGTTGGAGAATAACATTTCCTCCAACCAACACTATTTTTTTTTCCTTTTGTGTCTTCCTAGAATTAGATAAATGCAGGATTTTCAAACTGGGTTCTTTTTTGGAGTTAACTCTTTTTGAAGCCCTTGTCAAGTGTTTCTTCTCTGTTGACATCATGGCAGTCTCTGATTAGTAAAGACTGAGGGCACGAGAAGAGGCCAAACTCAGTGAAATAAAACACAGTGTGTATTACACCTCAGTGGGAGGTGTGGGGGACACTCCCTTCTGTTGTAGGAGGAAGTAATTTGCCTTTCTTGTAGTGGCACATTCCAGGAAGACTTCTTATAAGTGGGAAGTCATTAAGAGTTTGAATTATAATTGTAATATTTTATGCCCAATAATTGATAGGTGTGGTGCAAGTTAAAGATGATTAACCAGCATAAAAGCTCAGCAGCTGATTTTTTTTCTGAAGACAATTACAAACAAATTAAAACACTTCTACAGCAAAGGAGGTCTGTAGGCAATGCTTGACAGAAGAGGTGACAAAGGAAAGGGGAATAACTCCTTTTCAGTCCCATTCCTAGAATACCTTCCTTAATCGTTAAGGGAGTGTGTTCAGAAACTTTAGATCACCTTTCCATAGTGACTGCCCTGGAGAATCTTCTCCAAAATGTGCACAAGGGCTCAAGAACTCTTTTATGGCAATGTGTGCTTTTATCTTGTGTTCAGAAGCTGAAGCAGGCTTTAGGAATTAATCCATTGTATAGGTAATATTAAAAAAAAAATCTCCCTAAATATTATTGCATTCTTCACTCCAGGGAATTATGACCTCTGGGTTCAGTACACAGAAGTAGAAATGGGAAGTGAAGAAATTTCATTTTTTCTTTCTTTTTCCCCTCCCTTGAAAAAAGGTATGGTTTCATGAAGGGATCATCAAACCATTATTTTTCCAAGGCATCCCCATTTGAAGTCTAATAATTTGTATTTTCTTAAAGCATGCTTGCTGAAATACGCCCAGTTACAGCTGAAACATGGAAAAACATGGGGAATACATTAATTTCCATATTTTTTTTAATTACCACACATGGTATAGATCTATATAAAAAGAGAAAGATACACCTATTAGATTCAGAATCCTATAATTGGTTGGCTGTATTTAGAGTAGGTTGACACCTAATATCCAGTGCCACAAATTCATCTTTTAGTAATTTTCAGGGAATAAAACTAGTAAGCAATTGCTTCCATAGTTCTTTTGATGAGCTACCAAAATATTTTATAATAAATCCAACCCTACAAATAGAATTTCCTCAGGACAGTACATACATTTATAGAAGATGTTTGACCTTGTTCTGTTTGACCTGGATTCCTACAACATAGTTTCTTTCAGCAAACTACGAAAATGTTAAAGAAATATCACTCCTGGGAGTCTCCTGCTTTGTCTTAATATTTAGCATTGAGATGGGAACTTGGATGCAGTTCCTTTAACAGGTATTTGGTTCCCTTTTGCCTGATGACACAAATCAGTGAGAATCAGTTATAATTTAAACAATCAGCAAAACAACTGGGAGATGTTGTCAATTTGAGGGTAGTAAATTTGTTTTCTGCAGTTCAGGATGTGTCTAGATTGCCATAAATTAGATTACTTGTATAATGCAATCATTATAAACTGAGGACAGCCTCCCCAAATACCATGAGAATTTATGGATTTCTCATCTCAGTTCTTTGTGTCTATTTTCATTCTCCCATTTAAACATCTATCTTAAAGAAAGAAAATAAGGACAGAAGCATAATTGAGGAAGCTTGGATGGGATGGTGATCCAGTGTTTTGTCACAGATTTCTTGCATAGGTACCCAATATCCCATTGTCTCTGTGGGGTAATTTGTAATTGACTACAGATTGCTGAGGTTTAAAGTGCTTTTCTTGATAGAGGCTGATTTTATCAACGACAGTAACAGGTTTTTTATATACGATGCCATATTCGCAAAAACATCAGCTTGTTCTAAGGACTGTGGCTGCCAGGTCTGATTCTGTGCTGAGGGGCTGAGATATGCTGGGGCTCTGGCACTGTGGGACAGCCACATCTGTGGGTGCAGCCAAATTCCCACTGAGGCTGCACCTCACCAATGAAGTGCCCTATTAATGTCTTGTTTGGTCCAGGGTGCTGTCAGGGCCCTGTGTCACAGGGAGACTTCCAATTTCTGCTAAGGTCAGAGCTTAGGGGGAGGTGGTGGATATGTTTATTCTCTTATTTGGGAAGGAAAACAAGTGTAGACTGCTTTAAAGCCTGCTGGCTCCTAAGCAGGTATTATTTTTTCTATGAGAGATACTTGTAATGGGAGTACTTACAAAAGAATTTTATAAATGTGAAAGTAGATGAAACAGATGTTCCAAATCAGTTACTCTTCTCTTCTTTGAATATGTATTCTACAGTTTATCTATATTTTTATAAATATCTCCAAGTCACCCAACTGTTGTTTTGCCTTTCTCTGCATTCTCAATGTCTTTTCAGATTTATTCAGCTGTTTTCATGAAAGTAATTAGTAGTTAATCCGAAATGATTAAATGAACATTAACTCATTTTTATTATCCAACTTCTCAAAAGCAGTCATGAGTTATTATTTAATGGACATTTACTTTTCTGCAATATCTTACACTCATAAAAATGTTGAAGGAAGTTATTTTGTCTGCTTTAGTGTTTATAGATAGAAAATTCTAGAGTCACTAAGTCTTTTAAAAATATCTTTAGCAATTATTTCAACACATTTTATTGGGTTTTGCCAATTACATGTTTTGTATATTAGATATTTATTATTATCATTATTATTATTATTACCCTTACACTTTATTTTAGAGTTGCTTGCTTTATAATGTTTTAGTAACGTCTTTTTAGAGTAAGGTGTAAACAGGAAAAGTTCACTCTACCACTCTACCAATATACTTCGATGGGATGTAATGCAAAGGGTGATTTTAGGGGAAGAGGTGCTGCAGGCTAAGCTGGTGTCCACCGCAGACCTCAGCAGGTCTCTGCCTTCATGGAGTGCCCGTGGGCCTGCCTGTGGCATACAAGAGAGGTGTCTGTCTGTCTTGGCAGCTCACCTTGTTGTTAACCTGTAAAATGTCACAGATGTGTTGAGAGGTGATAAACTTGGGCATGTGGCCAGGGAAACATGACAAGCTACTAAATACACATTTTGAAGCATGACCTGAATGAGACATCTAAAAGATGTCAGAGCCTAGAGAAGCTGCCCTGGGCATCTTTTATAGCAGTACAGAGGAAAAAAGGATTTATGTTCTTCTGAAATAAGATCCTATGATGCTACATGAAACATGCTTTATTGGAGTATAGTTATCTGGAAATCAAATTATTGGGCAAATTGTAGAAATAGCTGTAAAAGCTCACTGCTTTGCTGTAGATTGAGTGATGATGGTTCCATCCCTGAATGCTCAAGTTCTGACTGGTTTTCATTCCTCAGTATAGTGTCAGTGATAGTGTTGGCTGGTTTTAATGTCTTATTATTATCCCTTCCAAATATCAGCTCAAGGAAATACATATTAGGGGTGTGAAGTGTATTTCACTCTACACACTTTCTTCATGAAGAGTTGCAGTTCACTTCAAACCATCATTCTGTCTGCAAAGTTTGGTGGATCAAACCCTAAATATTATTTACCACTATTTTGAGATTTTTTGTTTGTTTGTTTGTTTGTTTGAAACAAAACTAAACGCACACCCTGCCATGCATTTACTATCATTACTGTTCAAAAGGCCAGTAAGGAAACAACAACCATGTGCATGATAGCACTTTTGCACTGTCCTGAACTATAGTGGAATAAGTTACTTGTGCTGCAAAAGATTGCTACAGTAGCTAGTACCTCTTTTTAATCATGTCCAGTGTGCTTTAATTTCTTAGCATTTTAGGGAGAAGGTTGCCAATTGCTATAAACTCAATTAATAAAACGTACTGGATAAAATTTTAAAGAAAGGTAACATTAAATAGTGTTGAAGAAGATATGGAAGTAAGATTGGATAAAACCCCCAAAATTGTGTTGTAGCTATAAGCAAATCCTAGGAGTGAATTCAGAAAAGATACACTTATGTTTGCTAAGGAGGCAGATGTGCTTTAGAGACATACTTGAAAATACATTTAGAGCTTGGCTTAAAGCGGAGGAGAGATGAAGGATTTGCCTGTGGCTTGCAGGGCCAGTTCAGCAAAAGGTGCTGGACCACTGACAGAAGCAGAAGCAGTGGGCACAGGCTCACACACAGGAGGTTCACGCTGAACATCAGGAAACATTTTTTCACTGTGAGGGTGAGTGAGTATCGGTGAGTGAGGTTGCCCAGAGAGGCTGTGAGTCTGCATCCTTGGAGATACTCAAAGCCAGTCAGGGCAGCTGGCTCTAGTAACCCTGCCTCGTGCCCCAGGGACGCCTTCCCACCTCAGCCGTTCTCTGGTCCAGTGGTTCGTTCCCTTTTTTTACAGACACCACCCGAGAGCTGACTCTTGCACTTTGGCTGCAGGTGTGTCCTGCCGGCCAGGACTGGGGGCAGCGCTGCCCAGCCCCGCTCCCCGCCGGGGCCGCTGCTGCCTCCTCCGGTCCGTGCCGAGCCATGGGGCCGCCCCTCCTACGGCTTCCCCCC
>VZTR01000017.1:103317-160364 GCA_013400775.1 Chaetops frenatus | reverse complement strand
AGTCTGCGGGCGGTGCCTGCGGGACGTCCCGCCGCTACCGGCCGGCGCCGTGCCCCGGTCCTGCCTCCGGCGCGCTCGGTATTTACAGCCGCCGCGGCCGGGCCGTCCCGCCCGCGAGTCTCNGCGGCGGCGGCAGCGGGGCACAGCCGGGCACAGCGGGGCACAGCCGAGCTCCGCGGCGCGCAGCCCGCCCAGCGCTCCCCGCCGCCCTCAGCCCCCGCCGCCAAGACGCCGCGCTTCCTGTACCGCGCCAAAGGCGGGTGCCGCTCGGCCAAGATGGGCCGGCAGACGGCGGCCGGCGGGCGCGCCATGCAGCGGTCGCAGAGCCGGAGCAGCCTCTCCGCCTCCTTCGAGGCGCTGGCGGTCTACTTTCCCTGCATGAACTCCCTGGAGGAGGAGGACGGAGGTGAGGGGCCGGGGCACGGTCGCCGCAGGTGTGCGCGGGGACCGCTGGCGCTCCGGGCCGCTCCAGGGGCGGGCCGGGCTCGGCGGTGCCCGCACGCCGGGAAGGGCCGGGGATCGCTGCTGGGCGAGGAGCTGGATGGAGAGTGGCTTGGGCTGAGAGAGAGATTGGTAGCACCGTGCTTGTAGCTGGAGAGTGAGGTGTGATTTAACAGATGATGTTTATCTTCACATTGGGAATGAAGTTACTATCTGAAGTTATATTGAGGGGAGAAATAAAGGATAGAGGGTCTTTCCATTCTTTCCATTTTCTGCTCATTCGTATGAAAAACAAACCACACTTCCTCGCAGGTGGTTTTCTGACAATGTGCGGGCTTGTTCAGGTAATTCTCGTCTGCCGTTACAACATAATTTGCACAAAACACCAGAGTTGAGCAGTTAAATACTGGCCCCGGATACCCTTTCCTTAGAGGCAGCAGTGTAGCTGGAAGGCTGTGTACAAATGGACCTTGCAGGTTTCATACGTTGTTAGGTTCTACTCGTGAAAGTAAGTTCAACCAGTAACAAACGTGTGTAATTTTCATATCTTTGTTGCAGGACCAGTACTTTAAATAACAAGAGGATTGCAATGGATTTTCTGTGTAGCCATGCCCCCACAAAAGATTTGCTATTTGGAATGTGCAAACGTACATGTATAGTTAAGCATGGCACCAAAATCTGTCCAGGATGGAACTTGTATTTCATGAGTTTGTTTTGAGTATACTGGTTTCATAAAGAAAATAATCCATAGTGTTTAAATATGTTTCTATATAGAATGAACTGATGGGTTTTCCCTTGTTTTATCAGCACTAATTAAATATTTTTTATTTCATTAAGATTAGTGGAGAAAATTGCACCTTCTTTAGATTTGAAACAGGGATACCAATGTCCAGTGCTGCTACATAAGCACGTATCAGCTGTGTGTGTACAGCATTCATGATCTATTTAAAGTATGTGCATGTTCATTTATCACCTTCCACATTTCAGGCTGAGAGTTCAGTGGCTAATGTGTATTCCCAGTATTTGTGTGTTTTGATTTATCTTTTCATGTGCAACAGTCCCTGAAGTCTTTTCTCCAAAGCATCTCTCATTTCTGATGTGAATGCCAAGGCGTGATCCCTCACCTTCTCTCTGCTCCTACTGTGAGGCTGGCCAGGTTGCCCCTCTCAGTTGCAAAGAAGTGGCTGCCCCCTGGGGCAAACTGTGCTGTCCTTCAGTACTCTCATCTGCTTCTTGCCTTGAACAATGAAGTGAACTGCAAAATATTGTCAGTAGACTGCAGGGTAGGATTCAGATGGCATTTTTAATACTCTTGATGTGCTAATAAACACTATGGCTGAAAGCATACGCTGAAAATATCATAAGTTATCCTAAACATGTTCAGGTATTCTGTAAAGATTATTTTTCTTTATCATTCCAGAAGCATTTTCTTTTCAGTCCTGATTTTTAGCTGCAATAATTGCATTAATCCTATGTGAAATCAGAGTATTGATTTGTTTTATTCTACTTGGCTTTCTTTACTTCTCTAGGATGCATTTAACTTACTCCTTGGTGGAATCTGTGTTTGTTTAAAACTGCTCACTGGTTCAAAGAAATATAAAGTACATGTAAGTTAATAGAGAAATATCAGGAAATTTAAGGGTAATTGTAATGATTTATTTATTTTGTGCTGGCAAATTATTTAAATAAGTGTTAAAAGATTGTTTACTGATTCACATGTCACATATTGTGTTGATTTATGTTATCTGATACTATTTCAATGTAGGCTATACTTGAAAATGCATTTCATTAATTCCCATGAAAAAATAGAAATGTAATTGCTATGCAGTTTTTTATGGATTTGAGTTTCTGCCACCTCAATTTAGACACACCAGGTTACAGAAGGAAGGGTAGGCATGACAGTTAAGATCATTTCCCAGGTGTTCTCAGTAGGATTAGAAAGAAAAAATTGTGATGTGTTTTTTGGATGGCAAGTCACCTCTGCACTCAAATTGGAATTTGTTGTCTTATGAGGGTTTATGCAATTATATTAATGTAAGGTAATTAAACTAGGTGTGGTATATGCACTCCCATGTTCACATACAAATACTCTATTACAGTTTAATCTGAAAAGAGATGTCAAATCTACTTGATAAGTTAACTGTCCTCAAGATGTAGTTATTTCTACATGTGATGGATAACTTAAAAAAAAAAAACCTGCTACAAGGATGCTTTTCTTCTTTTCTTTTTCTTCTTTTTTTTTTTTTTTTTTTGCATTTCACACTCAGTCATATTTTTAATACAAATAGATAATATGACCTGCTGAGGCATTTATTTGAGATACTATCTTGAAATGTTTTATTTATTAACTGCTGAAGTGAATACACTGGTCCAGAGGTACATCTAGCAGTAAGAAAGATTTATGAGTTTTGTCAAATTCAGAAGTAATTTAGTAGCAAGTAACTCAATACAACATATTAATAATTTTTGTAGCTATTTTTGAGCATGATGATTAAGAAAATCCCTTTATGTGGCGACTGATTAAAGAAGGAGACCTCTTAAGCCCTGGCGTCCAAGCTGTGATGTACTGAAGAAGTGGGCTATGGAAGGCTGCTGTTTCCAGTTGGTGGCCATGAATTTGAATCATAGAACCAACAAGGTTGGAAGGGACCTTTGAGAACATCCAGTCCAGCTGTCCACCCAGCACTGTCACTGTAACCCCTAAACCACATCACCCAGATGCCTTCTGAACACCTCCAGGGATGGTGACTTCATGATGTCCCTGGGCAGCCTATTCCAATGCCTGACCACCCTAACAGTGAATTTTTGTTTCTAGTATCTAATCTGAATCTCCCTCATCTCAGTTTAAGGCCATTTCCTCTCATCCTCTCACTGCAGGCATGACAGAAGAGACTGAACCTCATCTCATTCATCTCTCTCCTGTCAGGTGCATGTAGAGAGTGATGAGGTCCCCCCCGAGTCTCCTCCAGGCTAAACAAGCCCAGCTCCCTCAGCTATTTCTCATAAGACGTGTTTTTTAGAGCCTCGTTGCCTTTTTCTGGACACCCTCCAGCACCTCAGTGTCCTGGGAGTGGAGGACCCAAAACTGAACCCAGTACTCAAAGTGTGGCCTCACCAATGCAGAGTACAGGGGAATTTGTCACAGGGAGGCCTGAACTTGCCATGGTTGGCCAGGTTTTCAGTATAGGGAACTGCTATTTAAAATTGCATTTCTTGCCTACTGATCAGTTGAGATGACTCCTTTGAGTTTATGCACATTCGTTATTTAGGAGTTTATTTTTCTTAGCCATATCTAGTGAAAGGTGTTAGAAAATAATTCTTTGAATCATCAATTTCTTTCTGGCATGTCTGCATGTGTACAGGACTAACATGGTGCCAGAGCAAATTCTTTATGTTATCAGAGTATCAAGGATTTTAAAGAGGCGTCTTTTGCTTTTTTTTTGTTGTTGGATTCATTGATGATAAAATGTATGGCCTGCATAGTGAAGTGGGAATTGCTGTCAAATAACACTTGCAACAGACTTAAATTATATGGAGATTGTTGAAGAGGTATGGGGACAGAGTACAAATCAATATTGGTATGAATGCTCTTGAAGCATTCCAAGCCTCATATTTTTTCTAAAATCTCGGTTTTGTTGGAATTAAAGAAATGTTGTGATTGTTAAAAGATGAGAGAATTTCCAATGTAAATGCGTGTGGTATCCTTATAGATGTCTGTGTAGTCAGAGTGCAAAATCTCATGCACATGATATATTTACAAGCAGTGCATGAGTGTACTAAACTTTCCTGTGAACAACTGAGCGAATGAATTCTTATGTACAAGAAGCTTACTGGATGAGAAGTAGTTATCCAACATGCAGAGAAAAGAAGAGAGGCTCAGATCACATGATGTGATCACTAGAAAACCTACATCTGTTTTTTTTTGAGTGGGACTAGTAATTTGGTGCTTCCTCAGATTACACTGTTAATTGTTTACTGTAATGAATTTTCGCTATGGTTTCCTTTTTATACTCTATTTACATTCACTTCTGATTTGCATTTACACTGAGGTGTTGTTATAAACAGTTAAATAGCACATTGCCAGGGTGCAGCTGTGGAGCTGCTGGTTATGGCAAGATCTGTGTGCAGAACTATGCCCACCAAAAGGGAGTATATTTCTATTTAATATCTTCTTTTGGGTAGTAGTGAAGCTATGAGATTGAAGGGGAAAGCCAAATGCTTTGCAGGTGCTAAAGACAATTCAAGAGATAATTTA
Source organism: Chaetops frenatus (assembly GCA_013400775.1). Taxonomy (NCBI): domain Eukaryota; kingdom Metazoa; phylum Chordata; class Aves; order Passeriformes; family Picathartidae; genus Chaetops; species Chaetops frenatus. The sequence goes on along the minus strand of VZTR01000017.1, from coordinate 155,668 downwards.
TGATAATTTAAGAAAAATTAATTCAGAAAGAACTGGAAAGCATCTTGATCTCCCAGTATGTTAGGAAAACAAAAGGCAAATTAAAAAAAAAAAAAAAAAAAGCCTCAGAATGTTCTTCCGTCCAAGACAATCATGCCAAAAATAGTAAAAATTAGTTGCGTTAGCTGAGAAGTTACATTACAGTTTTGCATATTGATGTCAACTGAAAGAAGTATCTGAGTGTTGCTGCAGGAGTTCAGCAGGAATAGAAGCACATTATACTCTCCTGTCACCTGGCTGATAACTAGCTGGGAAACTTGCTGGAGGGGTTGTTTGATCCCACATAGGTGTCAGCGGGAGTGCTGCCCCTGAGTGAGGGCTCAGGACTTATTTAAAGGTACACCGAGCTGCTCAGTTGAGCACTGGTAATGGCTTCAGTGGCATTTCTCACTGATTAATCACTGCACATTGATAGAGCTGGAATAAAACTCAGCAGTTCCTGGATTCTGTTCCTGTGGTTAGACCGCCAGATCACAGTGTCCCTTTGGAAGTCCCAGTAGACAGTAACAAGCAGACAATAATTTGACCAGAAATAGACAATGGGGGAAGTAGTAACAATAAATTCATTAGCACAGTAATTATTAAAGTGAAGAGAATTCTGCACATTAAGTAGTTATGCTTTGAAATTACCATCTTGAAAAGAATAAAGTAATATAGGACTATCAGGCTATGAAGAAAATGAGAATAACTACATCATCTTGGGGGAATTGGCCTACATTTTGGCCTTGGTGGTAAAGATGACCTTGTTTATGTGGAATGTTCATAGGCAGAGCCAAGGAAGGATATGAAAGAAGGGTATAATACCCTGTGACAGGTTATCCACTGTAAGAGAGGAAGCTCTAAAGATCTTGGCTTGATTGCTGGTAACACATCGCATGCAATAGTGGGGTCACTCATCTTGGAGGATAAAATGCACTCTAAATATGTAATAATTGTTCTGTGAGGATCTGCATGACATTTAAGTTCATAGTTGATAATTTTTTCTGTTTGCTGTTAGGGCACAGTTCAGGGGTTGGCTTGGGTCAGCCTTTCCATCATTGTGGTAGGTCTGTCCCAGTTCTGCAGCACCAGGGTGGAGGCAGTACAGCAGGCATTTCGAGCAAGGCGCAAGTGTTTTTATGAGTTATACTCAGGTACTACACTAATGAAATGGGAATCAATGCCAAGATTGATAAGACCTTTAAAAAAATAAGCATAGAAAAAACTATACTGTTGCTGGCAAAGTAAAGAGCATGACAAAAAAAATCACATGTATTTTGGAGAAGTAAGGGAAAAGTAGAAGAAACTGCAGAAGGATTGACATTCAAAGCACAACTTACTTCAACCTGAGTTAGAAATACCCAGTAGATTTTTAAAGCTGTATTTCTCTTATATGTTTCTCTTCTGAGCTGCTGGTTACACTGCAGCATGTACCTGAATAGCTGACAAATAATTCGGGTATGGCTGTAGCAGCAGCAGTGAATCTGCAGTATGGGAGGTTGCATCTCTGGTGGTACCTACGTAAACTTGTAAAAATCTGTCTCATATCTGTGTGCTGTAATTGCCATTACTCAATGTCAAGGTCAAGAGTGTAACCAGAGCTGCTGTGTTGTCATTGTTTCAATTTGGAGAGGTAAGTGTTTAACAGCAGTAGTTTGAAAATGGGTCATTACAGTGTGAATTTGCTCAGTTTTTTGTGAACTGTGGTTATTTAAATAATGATATTTGCATAGGGTCATTACTCATCTTAGACAAAGCGAAGGAGGAAGAGCTGTTTCTAATTTGTGTAATCTCAGTAGCCATCCAACTTCTTGGCACCATCTACCTCATTAAGCTTTAATAGAGGGTGTTGAATTGTTTCAAGACACTTGCTACATCATTCAAAAATGTGGCCCAGATCTGTCTGATAGTATATGCAATGACCATTGCTGTAATAAAAATAATCAAGGTTGGGGTAAAGAATAGTGTTACTGCCATTATTCCATATTTAGAAAGTATCTCTCACTTCATATAATGCAAAAAAAAAATAGCAATTCTAAGCTCCTCAATATATGTACTCTTTGCTGTTTAAGCATTTTTAATCTGCTCTTGGCACTGCATAAAATAATGGTTATTAATAAAAACAGAAGAATTGTAAACATGCAGAAAATTGAATGTCCTTGTAAACATAAAAACATTATCTCTTAAAACTGAAGAAATTATTTCTGTTTTCTTTGGATGATCATTGTTTATCATTGGCAAAATCAGAGACTGGATGTGAAGAGTTCCTGTAATGAAGATGTACACCTATCTAGTTGTTCTTTATATGGTATATAAATGGTATACAAAATTAGAATGAAATTCCACAAAATTGCTTGGTCTGATTTTTAAGATTTTAATAGCTTGGGGGTGAGACTGATTTCCCACTGCTTTGCACTTTTTTGTAGTTATATAGATTGTTGTACAGGATGTACAAAGTGGATATAAAATGCTACCATTCTGTTTCAACACATGCAAAAAATATGCACAGATTATTACATCCCCATTACATTTGAATAAGAACGTTTATCTGTGTGGAGATTGTAACTGGTCTAAATGAGGACTCTTGAAGAACTGTTCATTCAAGTCACTTGTCACATGGGACCTGCAACTGTGGGCTGCAAAGCCATGTGCTTGTTTGTTGTCGTATCTCTGTGTTCAAGTTTACATCAGGTAAAGGGCTTTTGGCAGGTAAATCCTCTGCCCACACCTAGAAAACTGATGGCCCTATCAGTAACAGAGACTTCTGCAGAGGTGCTGGAAGGGCCTGAGTGGCTGTGTGTAGTTCTATTCCTGATCTGCATCTCACTGTCAAGATCTGTAATTAGTATCTGTAAAAAAAGGATCCAGCTAGACCTGCATAGCCTGTTGTTATCTAGTCAGAGCCAGGTAACCAAAAGAGAAGTGGAAATTACACCAATACCAACTCATCTCTTCTTTACAGCTGTGGTTAATTAGTTTTGGTTCCCTGGGACAGCTGCCTCTTATCAGGGGTAAATTCTTTGTCAAGGGAATGGCCAAGCATCAAACCTCTGTGCTGTGATCCTGTATAATACTTATTTGGGGTTACCAGGAGTGTTACTTAGCACAGATACTGAAAACAAGCCCTAGGGTGTCCAAGGTGGTTATGTGTCCTTTTTATATGTAGCGATTCTGAATAATAATGCCGGGGATACTAAAGTTTTAGGAACATTAAGTACTTAGTGTGTATGTAGGAAAACAGTTCTTTGTTTACAGTTCAGTCCTGTAAAAATATTTCAAAAACCTTTTTGGGAACATAAAACTGTAAGTTGAAGATTCTAAAGTGATGGATGCCACATGCAGACAAAAACCAGTTTCTGTTTTCTGATGCTCTTAACAATTTGCTGAAGGATCAGTTAAGACTGGAGAATGGACATCAGAGCAGCAGTGGAAATTAAAGTGGCAGAATACAGCTTTAGACACATTAAGGTGTGGGAGAAAATAAGGAGCAGGTGCTTGCCCTAAACCACAGCATTGCTTGGAAGCCACGTGTGGTAAACCGACTTAACATCACATGGCCACAAGGCACGGTATTGACTGAAAGTACAACCAGCCTTGCCATGGCGGGGGAGTAGAATGCAAAGGATCTCATTGTTCCTGGCTCCAATCTGGCCAGGAACAAGGAGATTTGTGATGGCTGCCTCCTTGGTCTTGCAGGAAATTCATCAAGAATGGGATGCCAAATCTTCTATACCAGCCTTTGACCAGACGCACAAGCAACAGTTTTGCAGTTGATTATTGTTGATTATTTAATTCAGCTCTCTCTTTTATGTTTTCATAGGTGCTATCTTAATTAACCATTGACCATTATGGCCAGTGGAAAGAGAGAGGTTGAAACACAAAGAACAGGACAAGAGTGAAAAAATGTTTCTTGACCGAAAGTGAAGTACTAGTGAGGCCTCCCAGGAAATTTAAAAATGCATGGGGCAGACTGAGGCTGTCAGCCCAGATGCTCTCACACTTTTCAAACCTGGCTGCTCCCATACTGAAGAGCTTTCTTGCTGAAGGCAGGTCTGCTTTGGGCATATCAGCGCAGGCCATTCCTGTCCCGGTCAAAATTTATCAGTATTTTACAGTCAGATACCCATGGAAGCAGGAACTAGAATGCAGATCTGTCCTTCTTCCTTACAAGTAAGAGAAAGCCCCTGGTTACAGTTTCTCCCTGGCTCTGCAATGCTCTTCAGGTTTCAGAAATGCTGACAGCAGTGCTGTGAAAATCTCCATCAGACATAAGCTGATTGTTAGCACTGGCCTATGAGAACCAGTGAAATGAGCTCAAACTCAAGTGACAATGGAATCTGGGTTTCCCAAATCCTGCTTAAGTTAATAGATCCTAAACCATGTCTTCTGCTTGGGATCTGGGGGTAACAAAGAAAGAAACAACTTGGCAGTGCTTCCTAGTGTTTCAACAAGAGCTAAATGCTTTGTTCAGTGCGGACAAAACTTGGGCTGCTCCAGAAACAGATCTGTGTGGCTGCAAGGGAATTTGAGACCTACCCTGTCCCCTTTTTCTTCCATAGGTTCAAATTTTCTTAGACTGTCTTTTATCAAGCCCATTGTTAACATATCTGGAGCAGGTAACTAGGTATGTAAAGAATTTTAGCCTTAAAAAGTGGGCACTTAAAGGCAGCTGATTCTCCTTGTGGATCCAACTCCTGAGGTCAGATGACAACGCTGAAGGAGTTTCTATGCAGCCTTTCCGGTGAGGTGGGGAGAGCAGAGAAGAGGCACCTCAAGCCTTTAGGTGTGTTTCTGAAGCCGCAGCTGCTCTGTACTCCATACGAGCCCTACCAAGAGATGACATGCCAGCTGAAGACTGGCATAGCCAGCCTGCCTGTGCCATGGTCTCCCTTGGCTCTGTGCCTGCTGGGGAGCAGTTGGAGGAAGCTCCTGCCGAGAGCAAGCTGAGAGCTCTGGCTCTCACCACCAGAGGCAGATTTCATCTGGCTAGATCCCAGATGATGGAAGGTAATCTGTCGCATTCAGTGCAGTTTTTTACTTGTGCTCATTGCTTTTGGAGATTGTATCAGTAGTTTTGCATCCCTAATTTGTAAGTGATTTGCACTCAAAGTTGTGGGAACAAATAGTTCTGTGCATAACAGAAAATGTGGCCTGCAGAGTCTATTTGCAGTTACCATATTAGTTAAATTACCACTGTGATTAACTGTAAGAATGAATGTGCTTTCATAAATACCAAAGCACTTATTTCTGGTAATTTATTCCACTCCTTACAATATGGCTGCAAGAATCTGAACTAGTGTTTTTCAGATAATATATTCCATATTTTGTGGTGGGGACTTGAGAGAAATTTCTTTTTGCTAGGGCAATTAGCTTATACTAATTTGGAGAACATCTTCAATGTTGTTTATTAGGGTTTAGGAAATCATGAGTAAAATTATTTTGATTGTAGGTACTCAGCAACGTAACAACAAAGTACACTAATAATCTCTCATTTCCGTATCTTTTCATTTGGCAAGATGAACATAGCATGCATAACATGAGTGTTTTAAGTATATATACTTCAGAATTATAAAACCAACCCCCACTTTTACAGTGACACCAGTTACATATTTATTTCTGAGTTAGTGGTGCATTCTCAAATTACTGATCTAGCTAGAGGTTAGTATCACCTCAGTCTGGTTCATTCAACTCTATGCTTGTCTTGAGAAATATTTTTTCAGAACTTATCTGTCTTAAAAGAAAAAGAGCAACTTTAAATCATGTTTTTTGTTTGTTCCTTTTGGTCTGGGCCCAGAAATGAATGCAGCCACATGAGTAGTTATTATAAGTAGAATTAACAAGAGAGGAGGTTTCAATTTCCAGGAAGGAATGAAGGAAAACAGTTTGGCTTTAGTAGAGTGATATGATCTTCAACCAGATGCTTTACTAGCTATAGCTTGGAAGTATGGCAGCAAAGGCTATTTCTTTGAGTTGAGTAGCTACTTTACATTTCCACTGCTGCTTCAAAGCTTTTAAATGCTGAATTTATGAAACATGAATTATAGATGACACAAATACTATCTTTGCTTTTAAATAATTTGAGGAGCTGAAGGATTCTTTTTGATTTATTAATATTCTTCCAGGAGAAATATATTGCTAGTATTGGGGGCAGTCAAGTGGGGATATTTCTCATGTATTATTATATATTAGTTTAGCCAAGTTCCAGCTGAAAGAATATTCACGTCAAAAGCAGTGGCTCAGGAGTCATGCCACCCAGATCTGGGTCTTCCATTAATTCTATTCCAAGTTGCCATTTTCTGTTAAAATCTTCAATTCTTACTTCAAGAAGCATCAACATCATGATTAGGAGCTTTATTGATGAAAGCTCAGATCTTTTTATTTGGAGACCATCAGAGAGCAGTGCCTGTTTCTGTTGAAAACTGGGAAATAGTTATGTGAATAACTCCTTTCAGCCCTCTTTAAATTCTGTGTTAAGGTCAAAATAATTACTGTTTACCACTTGGACTTACACAAGTTCGATATACTACACATGCCTAATTTCATGCTGTATCAAAACTGTGTGCCTGTTGTCGTGTGAACCAGACCACTTATTTCAGTTAAAATGAATGTGGGAAAGTAAAACTGCTTAAAAATAAAGTTCAGAGGGATGCTGTGAACAGCTGCATGTGTGCCTCTGTGAGGACTTGCATGGCAGTTACATGAGTTCTGCTTTGATTTCTGAGTAAATTGATGTCTACTGGATGTGTTCATTTGCTTATTCTGTTCTTCTACAGTGAAGGCATACAGACTTATAATTCTAGTTAAGAAAAAAGTCTGCCTTACAAATTAATAAAAGTGACTATATACTCCTTCACATATTACATAATCGAACATATATTTCTCCCAAATTCCCAAATCTTTGAAACATGTATGAAGATATTGAAGAATCATGCAAGATGGAGACGTTCTTTTAAATTTGCATTAGAGACTTCATGTTTACAATAATGAATTGAGAATGACCATCATTCAACGAGGCTGAATGAAAATGAATGCTTACTGCTCATAAAAAGAGTTTTTAGAACAGAAGAGTAATATTCTGTGGGACTTCAGGAGTTGTGTGTCTTTCACATGTAACTGTGATGCAGTGTACCTTTTCTACAAAACTATGGCACAATATTTTCCTGGAAGTTTTGTGTGAATACTTCTTTGAAATGAGTGCTTGTGTTTTAGAGCAACTCTGGACTACTGTTGAAAGTCAGCTGCCAGCTTTCATTGGTTGAATATAAATAATAAACCAGCAAGCACTTGGAACAGTGCAACCCAAAAGGAATGAAATTGTTGATTTCTGAGCTCCATTTTTCATATGTTGCATCTAGTATCTTTTTTATTAGTATTTATTACATCAGGTACTGATGGGCATTTTTAGAAATAATTTTGATGCAGTAAGATATATTTTTCTTTCAACTGGATACTGAATTCATTTGGGTAGTTGAAGTTCTACAGGAAAATTATTACTTCTATTATTATTACTATTTGTATGTACTGATTAAAAGTGATGGTCTTAAGGAATATGTAGAAAGCTTGTAATAAGCAATATGATTGGAATCACTCGTGATACTGCTGTAGAAGTGTCTCACTGCTGCTAAATATTGCAGTTATTAATCTTTCTTGACAAGGAGCCAGTGGTTTTTAAGGTATTTTTGGTGTCTAGCTCCCACTTCACTAAATTTCCCATGTTTTTTGTCTGACCTAATATTCCTTGTGACCGAGGGGCCTGGGAGACTTCCACCCATGCTGCAGCCTGTATGACAGTGACACGGAGTGCACACAGTGAAATTGAGGTCTCTCTCCCATTCCCTGTGCGAGGGTGTAGATCCCCTTTCTCTAAGCCAGTCCCTGTGCTCACACATTCTCCCTGGGGTGTGGTAGTCCTCATCCCAGGACAATCTCCTCCTTTTGCTCATTACCTTTTTCAAATCCCTAAAGCTTCCCCAACCTCCCAGGTCCAGAAGTTCTTCTGACCTCTGGTACATGATGAGCCAGAGAAGGTGTAGAGGGTAGCAGGTGCTGCAAACAACTGCAAAGGAAGTTGAGTCCATCAGCATCCTAGGATATTTGATATTACTCTACCCTCATTTTATCAGTATTTAAGAGTTCTGTTATTATTTGTTGTAGTGTATTTAAAGTTCTTGCTCTTTTATAATATCAGTATATCGCACATCATCTATACTCAGAGATGTATAGATAAAAAGAAATCAGTATGCAGAATTCCTTACCCCATTGCAGAGAACAGCATTTAAAATCAGAAATGACATGGAGTGGCTTAGTCATGAAAGAAAAACTGAGGCTTCATTCCTACTTATTTCTTCCAGCTGAGGTCTTGATCAAAATTCCTACAATAAAATGCTACTATGTTGTTTGAGTATTTTTTCCCTTGTCTGATACTGAGACATGTCACATTGCTGTTTTTACAAGTGAAATTAAACTGTGCAAATAGATAGAAAAGTTGTTATTCTTGAAGGTGATTATAAAGTTTCATATTGTGCATAAAAATCAATACTGTATATTTTAAATATAAATTTAAAGCAGCTAGTGAATAGAGAAAAAAGCATGGGACAGGCTCTTGATTTGTGTTTTACTATGCTCACTAATGGATATCTGTAACTTGATTTAGCAGATAATGACCAAATGTTTTTAAAACAATAATTCATCTGAGTTAGAACACTTCTCTGCAAGTTTTGACATCACGGTAACATTTTAATTGAATTCCTAAGAGGGATTTATTCATCCGGGGAAAATATATTTTAAACATGCTAAACTATGGATTGTTTAAATCTGGTCACCTCTGTGGGCAGACTTGTGTTGTCTGACCTTGGAAAGCAGGCAGTGATAGAACTAAGATCCTGTAAAAAATATTTATGATGCTGTTTGCCTATTGCTAAAAAGCTGACGATTTTTAAATGGAAGTTTTGTTGCAGGTCATTAGTTCGTGGCTCTGAGTGTTGGTGCCGCGCGGAGCAGGGCCGCGCACGGTTGCCCAGCTGCGGCAGCACCGTGGCACGGGGGCTTCTCTTTTGTCTCCGCAGAAGCAGGGGGCAAGAAGCTGCGGAGCACCGTCCAGAGGAGCACGGAGACAGGGCTGGCCGTGGAGATGAGGAACTGGATGACTCGCCAGGCGAGCCGGGAGTCAACAGATGGGAGCATGAACAGCTACAGCTCTGAGGGAAAGTAAGCAGCATTTACAGCTGACGTTTCTCCATGAAACTGATCGTTAGAGAGAAGCACAGTGAGCGCTGCAGGTCCTGTTCAGTCAGAATTCCTTTCACAAGCCAATGTGATTGAGGACCAAGCCTAAATCTTCCACTGTGACTGAAAGAGTCTCCCACTATTGGTGGAGGAGGGAGGAGGATCATTTCTGCTGTGCCATGAGAAGGGCACATGGTGGGTCAGATTATCATCATCAGGTGTGTCAGGTGGGGAAGCAGGTGCAGTACACCAGGTAAAACACAGATATCGACAAGTTCTCTTCCAAAAACTCCTGGCATATGTCAGCGCTTTGCAGACCAAAGCATTCATTTCCAGCTGTCATTCACTGGGCTCAAGAGTTTTTCAAAGATTCTGCTACTTTAATCCTGAAGAAATTATCTGGGCAGAAGTATGAGTCTGTCATGTATCATGGTTATCCTAAAAGCCCAAGCTAAAAACTTCTGAGTGATATATCTGAGACATTGCCCAGAAAGGTCTTATTGTAGGTTGATGTATTAGTGTTGTTCACAGCACTGGACAATACATCTATGCTGCACAATATGTCTTATGTGTCCAAGTTGATGCAATATATGCATTTGAGATGGACATTTCTTAATGATTTGTCATTACAAATTTCATTAGTTCTTGTTGCTCTGTAATAGGTCACAGATCATTTATGGCAAGCATTTTAATTTTAAGTTACTTTGGTCATTTTCACAAGGGATTTCAGTTCTGTTATTGAATAGATGTCATTCTCAAAGACATTTTTAACAAAATAATTCCGATTGAATGGCGATTTTAAAAATAGCAACCAGTATTTGGTCTAATGTCATAATTTCGCTGTGTACATTTGATATTTAGCCATTGAATTCACGATAACAGAAGTGTGAGCAATTTAACCTTCATGTAACTAAGTCAGTAGTAAGGGTGTGTCTTAGTATCTTAATGAACTGGTCTCATATGAATTAACATAATTAAATAATCAACAGTGGTCTTCAATGCATTCATTGGAAAAGAGGGACCTGATGGAAGAATACAAATGTGGAAATTATTGAGGAGTAGTGCTTTCTTTACCTGTTTGTTTCTATGCTGGAGGCAAATTGCTGCTTGTTGAACACTGTGGGATTTCTAAAATTACAGTAATTGTTTTGTAGTTCCTTACAGTAATACCAAACCCACAAATATTAAGTGCAAAACATCTAGAAAACAAAAAAACAAACCCAAGCCAAAGTAAAACAAAAAACCAAACAAACAAATAAAAAACACAAAAGAAAACACAAACAAAGGGCAAATATAAGTGTCTTGTTGGTTTCTTTTACAATATTATTTCTAGTTTGATCTTCCCTGGTGTGAGGTTGGCTGCAGACAGCCAGTTCAGTGATTTTCTGGATGGACTCGGTCCTGCCCAGCTTGTAGGACGACAGACTTTGGCAACGCCATCAATGGGTAAGTGTTTATGTCCTCTAGATATGATATATTCTACTTGGTCAGGTAATTAGAGCATAGAATTTATCTAGATTCTCTTTAAATATAGATTTCTCTTGTGGTTTTGAACAACTCAGTTAAGACCAAAGCTGTAACCTTGGCCACAGTTGAATGTAATCGTGGATGCTAATGAAGACATCCAAAAGTAGAAAGTTGCTTTGAAAAATTCAGCCTTTTACCTCTTCTTCAGTTTTCCATCTTTAAAATGGGGCTAACAAGACCCAACCTTTATCCAAATCACTTGGATAATATTGTATAAATATTGGTAATTTAAGTGCAAAATATTTGTTATTATTGTATTTACAGGCTTTTATATTCCCAAGTTATCTTTTCATAGCTTGTCTTAAACTAGAGGTACGGTGAAGAGATTTCAAGCAGTTTTATGGAGCTGCTTTGTATTAATTCTTTTGCTACTTTTTTTTTTTTTATATCAAACTTAAGAAAGAGAAATTAATTTGAAGTAATAGAGAAGGTCGGAGACAAGGTGTTATTGCAGAGGTTTTAAATTGCTACTAACCTAAACAGCAGTGAAGAAGGTAAATACTAAATTATCTAGTAGTGTTAAAATCCAGGTCATACTTATTGATGGAAAACAGATGATACAACTCAACCATATACTCCATATACTAGAAATTTTGTTGACATTTCATATATTGAGGTAGTTCTGAATTACAATGCTGGGATTTCTTTTTGTTATCTAGGAGATATTCAGGTGGGAATGATGGACAAGAAAGGACAACTGGAAGTAGAAATAATCCGAGCCCGTGGCCTTGTTGTAAAACCAGGTTCAAAGACACTGCCAGGTAAGGAAGAAAAACCTTAGTAAAAATCTTAGCACAGGGCCAGAGGTTGGACTTGATGATGCTAATGGGGCCCTTCCAACTCAGTATATTCTGTGATTCTAAGAATAGCATTCTACCAAAAAAATCTGTGGCTTTCCTGTTCAGTTTTGCCAACTCTTAACAAATTCACATCTCAGTAGATTACGATGTTGTATACTGAAATGAAATGCCTGACTTATTGAAATGATACACCAAAAATCAGCCCTACTGCAGGAGGATATTAAAAATCAGGCTGCCAGAAGACCCAGAAGTATTTTTGGTAATAGCAAAGGCATCTGTAATGATGGGGTAGAAAGCAAGGTATATACTGAAGATTTTTATATAGGAGTCTTAGGAATGAAGAGGGAATCGAGATGTGGAATAGGTATCTACTCAAAAAGTAGACCAATATTTGATACTTAGTCCTTATTTTATAATCTTATGTCCTATAACACTCTGTGGAAAGGACAATATAATTATATTTTTAGCAAGCTCTTTTGCCAAAATAGAAATTGTGTCAGAGTGTTTTCTTCACTGATTTTCACCTTGTAGATAATTTTAAATTATTAACAATTTGGAGCATTGATCCAAATCTCACCAAAGTCATTGCAAGTCATGCATTTACTTAATAGGCCTATTTTGCATATTGTACAGTATAGGGATGCTATATATAGGAATACCTGATTTTTTCAGGTCAAAATCTGAATTGTTTCATAGTAAAAGAGACATACAGAAAGAAGTCAGGAAAAAAATATACCCAAGGGGTAGAGTAAAGAAAATGCGTTGGTGCTTTGCATGGGAATAATTGTTAATATTGCTTGTGGAGATTTGTTCTTATCAGTTCTATATCCTTTGAAAGCAGATTTTTATATGGTGATAGAAAGTGTATATGTTACAGAAAAAAATCTGGCCTTCTTCTTTACTTACTGTTGTTTATTTTTGTTCTTCTAAGCACCATATGTAAAGGTGTATCTATTAGAAAATGGAGTCTGCATAGCCAAAAAGAAAACAAAGGTAGCAAGAAAAACGCTGGAGCCACTTTATCAGCAACTTCTATCATTTGAAGAAAGTCCCCAAGGGAAAGTTTTACAGGTAATTTGCATTAATATTCCTCTGAACCTGAAAATGCCACTTGTACAGTTTTCACTGAATGAGTTTCAAACTTGTTTCAGGCTTCATTTGACAATAAATTCTCGTATTTTATATACTTGCTGAACAGTAATAGCTCTTTATGCAAGTAGAATCCGAGTAGGCAAGTAGAAGTGAGCTAAAGTGAGTTATAGATTATTTTGCTTCTGGTATATGTATGGGCTCCTCTCACTGGGTTTTCTCTGATATTGTGGATAACTGATCATTTCTGTCACTGCATCATGATTAGTATACACAGATCTAAACTACGTCAACAGTCAGATACTTCATGTAATTAAATAAGCAGAGATTTTTGACAAATCACATTAAAGCTTTTGTCATTTTTGCTGAAATTTTTCTATTTTCTTGTGTTTCCTTTCCTCACAGATAATTGTTTGGGGAGACTATGGACGTATGGATCACAAATCCTTTATGGGAGTGGCACAGATACTTTTAGATGAACTGGACCTGTCCAACATGGTGATTGGGTGGTTCAAACTTTTCCCTCCTTCTTCCCTAGTAGACCCAACCTTAGCTCCTCTCACTAGAAGAGCTTCCCAATCATCTCTTGAAAGTTCAACAGGACCTTCGTACGCTCGCTCATAGCAGCTGTGAAACTGTTGTCATAGCAACCAGCGTTACAAAAAAAAAAAAATTACAGGTCGCAAACCCTGGTAACACTGCATGCTTAATGTTGTGTCTTCTGAGCCTGTTTCTAGGGCTGCAACGCGATCCTGTGTTCTCAAGGAAGTTGCACACATTGTGCCCTATGGAAGGCCCTCAGGTGATGGACTGAAATCATGAAGAACTGATAGGTTTGGAGTTCAGGGACTCAGTTTTGGTCCAATCTGAAGCCATGGACTTAACTAAAAAATCAATCTGTTTCATGCAACAAAAGTCCTTTTCAATGGCATATCTGTTTTGTTGCTCCCATTTCTTTATTTATCTGCCCTCCCCTCCTAAAGTTTGGTTATACCACAGAAATGGAGTTACTTTCCCATGAAGCCATGTTACAAGTCAGTGGAATAGCAGACATTGGAAGAAGAGAAGAATCTAAGGATGCTGGAAAAGTCAACTGACACTTGCAGCAGTTGCTTGAGATCTGAAAACTCTTCATATTGAAAAGGTTCAAGACTTAAAGAGGTGGGCTTCATACCTCCAGCTATTCACACAGTGAAACCCCAGACATGATGGACTCTGAAAAATAAAGTTCTGTGGATATACTGTACTGTATGAAATTAAGAAACTTTTTTGCATGGACACAGATTTAGCTGAACACTTAAATTATTTTCTTGGGGCTGCAACTTGCAAAAAAAAAAAATCAGCAATTTTCAACAGTTTATATTATTTTTAAAAATAAATTTCACTAGTGCATGGTTTTAAAGGGAAGAGAATGCAACAGGGTGATACAAAGACACACCACGTTTATCATTCTTTAAACCAGTCATGGTCTGTGTTTTTGCAGACTTATATTAAAAATAAAAAATAATTTCTAGCAAATATTTAAAATTCTGTTTATGTGACAAGAAATAAGTGTAATATATTAAATTTATTTAAATGTAAAAGGTACAAGCCTTGTAAAGTTCAACATAATGTGCAAATTGTACACTTCTTTTACCTCCTTCTTTCTCTATCTCTCCTCTCAGTCTCCCTTCTTCCTTTTGCTCTTTTTCCCCTCTACCTCCCAGGATGATCAGCATATTCTAAAATGGCTACCTTTTGACTTATTACTGTCTTATGCCCCATATTTGGTTCAGGGTTGCAGATTGTTCTGCATTTCTGAATTATTTGAGAAAAATATTGTTTAAGAGCTTAGTTTTTTTCAAGCATGTTGAAAAGGATTTTGCAACATGGCTTGGGAGTACATTAATGTAATTCAGCATGTATTTGATAAAGAAGATATTTGAACTTTTGCAATTTATTGTACAGTGCATGGTAAAAAAATTTTCATTTTTTCTCACCTTCAAATTGAATTCTACAGCAAAATACTGGAATCATGTGGCCATTGTAAGATGTCTTCAATAAATTTGTTTTCAGCACCAGCATCTTTCATTCAAAGACTCAACTATTATTTCTTGAAGGTTTTTGGAAAGAGGAAAAATTAAGTATCTGATTGATTGTTAGAAAACAAATTCAAGCACTTTTATTTGCACTAAACCAAATTGATTTCTACATTCTTGAAATAACAAAAGCAAAAAGGTTACAAATCCACACAGTTCTTCTGCTGTAAAGTTCAATTTTCATAAATTAAATTTTCATTGCAAAAGACATAATTAGTTAAAATCAGTCTGGAAAATATCAGTCTTTGGTTCATAAAACAGCCTTAAAGAAAGCTTATCAGTACCACTCTGTCAGCTATTTGACACCATCACCAGAACCTCACTGCAGTTAATGGATCTTCAAAATCCCGGGTTTTGTAGCAGACAGTAACTACCGTTGGGTGGTGCTGCAAGTTCAAGCTTCTCATTAAGTTATGTTGTTTAAAGGGAATGTAACTGGCTAATGTTTAATAACAAAATATCCTTTTTTTTTTTGTTTGTTTCCTGGGTCTTTGTATGCCTTTAATACCTACTTAAGGTTTAATACTGAAATCTTGCAATAATTTTTGAAGTACATTATATTTACCTTTATGGCCACACAGAAATATTCTGATTTTATTTGAAAATCTATTGACGTTTCCCTTTAACAAATTGTACATGCCTCTTAAGAGGGAAAAAGTAATAACAGTATCACTTAAAATGCCTTTTACTTTGTGCAATATCATAGAAAATGAGATTGTGTCTTGTCTGCAGAGTTTATATAATGGATTATTGTTAAGTTAATAGACAGACTGGTAAAATTATATTTATTGAAATAATTTAGACACCTCTCTACCAGCAGCAAATAAATATTACTAACATGCAGTCTACAATATCCCCTAGGATATTAAACAAAAATACATAACCATTTTCCTGACACTGTGAGATGTGCTCACGCATTCTTGTATGCATAGTCCTCTATAAATTATTTCAAATTTTAAAATCAAGGACATGACGCATGGAAGGTTTGTACATAATTGTTATTATGCAGTATTTATTTTAAAAAAATTATTGTATTTTTTTTAATTTTCACACGTCTGCAACTCTACTTATGGTTTAGTCATGTAAATAGTACTATTCCAGTGATCACTGCTGTCTTGTAAATAGTACGTTTTAAAAAGTTAAAAGGAATTACAGTTGGGGACAAAAAAAAAAAAAAAGGGCAGATTAGGCCTGTAATGAATACCAACTAATGTAAATCAAACTCATTCTGGTGATGGTATTTAACACTTTAAATAAAACATTTTCTTTACAGAGTTTGTGTGCAGCATTTTGTTGCTTTTCTCTAAGGTGATCAGCAGCATCCTTCCACACATTCAGTGGAGCTGGTGGCAAGCTCCAGCTCTGATACAACCAGCACACTAAATGTGCTGAGACTGTGAAGTGCTCCCACCAGCAGCTGTGGGGTGGCTGCACCGTCCAGTTAGACTTCCACCCTATCCCTAGATACCACCTAATATTAGCTGCCTTTCTTTTCATGAGCAGGGTACAATTGAGGACAGAATGCCCACCTGACAGTGGTGGCTGCAAGGGCTCATGCAGCCTCTGCAGCAGGGAGCAGTGCTCCAACACCTCTACAGCAGTGTGAGGGGTGGGTGGAGATGGGAGAGCAGAGAATTTATCTCTACCTGACCTCTCAGAGGCAGCATCAGCACAGGCAGTGGTGACTAAGCAAAACTTGAGCACTCCTGACTTGGAAATTCACTGAAGAGTGAGAGGCTGGCTGGCAGTTTGCATAGCAAAACGTGTGCATTTATTTCCAGATATGAGGTACTGTCATGAGACAAAACCACCAAAAAAGCAGGCAAATGTATTTTGGGCTGAGCAGTGATGGGAACTGTGAAGATAGGAACTGCATTTGTTGCACTGCATCTGCAAGTGGGTTGCTGCAGGAACAGACCCAGGTTTCTGGTGTGTTAAACTGCTAATACCCTAGTAGGTCTCTCTTTTCTGCTGATGCTGACATTGCTGGTGCAAGGGCAGGCAAGTGCCTGGGTGGGAACTGGACTGTGGGGGCAGGTGAGGCTGCCCCCTCTCCCAGAACACATCACCTCCAGCCCTGTGGTGGGGTGGGCAGCAAAACACCTCCTCCCACAGCTGAACATGAGACCTTGTCTGTCTTTGGCACTTGTTAGAAATATAGACAATTACACTCAGCGAATCCTTGGAAAGGCCCTTTGATACCATTGTACAGGCCAAGAAAGCTACAACATACACTTTTCTAAAGGGTCCTATTCCCTGAGACAATTTCTCAAGATTGCTTGCTGTTTCCCCTCACCAATTTCTTCTTGTCTATGTCCACTTAGTTTCAAACTAAACAAAACTAGATAATTTTAATATTAACAGTACCACTTTACTCATGACTCCTAAACATTGGCTCAGATGGCTGATTCATCTGGTTATGCTGGGAAGGATCTGTGCCACTAAAAAATGCAGTAAAACACCATGGTGCCCTAACTGTGGGGCTTTTCTGCTTCCATGCCTTTACTTCAGGTTTTCAAGGCTTAAGTAGCATGATGTTTGCCATGTTGAAGGTGAGCATGGGGCCAGCACATCCTAACCAGCACATCATTGCATTCTTGCAGTTTCCCACTACTGTCAAATATCTGTTGACAACTGTATAATAATTAAAATTTAATAATTTTTATAGAGAGGTTTGATATGGCATAAAAGGTAACAAAGCAATCGATTTCATTGCTTCTTCACATAGTTAGATAATGCTCTGTGGGAGTCTAGAACAGTTTGTACTACTTCCCTTGGCTCATATCTGTGCAATTCTCACCTCTCTGATACCCAAGCAGCAAAGAGCAGACACCACAGCTGTAGATCTCATTATCAGCTTCCCATTGTGACTATCCTCTCTGTCCCTTCCTTGGTAAGTATCTACAGCAACACCTCACCACAAGCAAGCAGCAGTGCAAGAAAGAAGATGCACATGTGCCCATTAAAGAATGGTTCACCTTTAAAGGACAGGTTTAAGGAACCTAGTTTAGCTGGGAAAAAAAAATACAGCTATCTGCTACTAATAACAAAGATAAATTAATTTCTGGAATTATTTACTTAATACTTGCCTATTTTAGATATCTTGTTTAGGATGGAATGAGTCATGCTGGGGACATCAGATTCTTTCCTCTCTCAATGGGCCACAGAGGCAGAAAGTGATGACTGGCTTGTGTTGAATTTCTTTGTTTATAATTTGTGTTACCTGCACAGCAGCTGTGCTTAGGAGAAGCAGATCCAGGCACAGTAGCCAGAAATAAGAACGAGGATTCCATAGTTCTTCAGCAGTAAGACCTAACTGAACTGCCTGTATAATTATCAGGACTGAGGACAGCAGGCAGCCAATAACTGATGAAGGAGGAAATGGCTGTGAATTAATTTCCCAGATCTGACACACTGTCATGTCAGGTCATTCCTCAGCCCAGCCACAGGGAGAAAGAGAAGTAGCCATACTAATAAAACCACAGGGCACTGATGCCCCAAAATATATATGACATGAGGTCACGTGGAAAGTGAAGAGCCTCCTAGGTCTGCAGGGCACAGGGCTAAGGAAAAGTTTGTTATAAGTGCTTGTCCTCTGTGACAGTTCCTGTGACCAAGAAGAGTTTATTAAATGCTATCCAAAATGTACACATTATGGAAGTGGTGTTTGGCATGATGGAATGGGTGAGTGGCATTGGATGCCATTAATTTTACAGATATGGAGGTTTAAGATACCTCAGTGAGGTGGGGGCAGGTTTGGCACTGGTAGAGTGTTTCAAGCGTGAGACTCACCAGCAGTGGCAGGAGTCACTTGGCTTGTTCAGCTTGGAGAAGGATAAGGAGTGATTCCACCACAGTCTAAAGCTTCCTCCTGGGGGCCAGTGGAGGAGGACTTGCTGATCTCCTCTTTGGGGACCAGTGATAGGACACGGGGAAATGGAATGGAGCTGCACTGGTCAAAGTTCAGATTGAACATTAGGAAAATGCTTTTCAGCCAGAGCAGGGAACAGGCTCTCCAGGGAACCACGCATGGGTTCAAGGAGTGTCTGGATGATGCTCTTAGCCACGTGATTTAGGTGGCCCTGTGAGAAGCAGGGACTTGGACTCAATGCTCCTTATGGATCCCTTCCAACTTGAGATATTCCGTGATTTCTTTGGACAGCTGTTAGCAGGGCTAATGTAAGAGTTGTTAGTCAAAGTCCTTCTGTCGAGCTACAGTTTTGGTAAAGGAATGATCGATGTTTTAAAGATGATATTTATATTAAGGTGGCACTGCTGAAATGAAAACAAAGCAAAACACCAACATTTGCTAGGCCGAAGCTCAACCAGTAGGTCCTGCTATGCTGATAGTGCAACGAAACATGAAGAAAAGGGCCAGTACTACCCTTGTCAGTGCACGTAACCCTAGTTTGAATGCCAGTAGCAGCCAAAATTATTATCCCCTTGATGAGAATTAAAAGAGATTTAGGTAATACTGAGGGATTAAATAGTAATGTGAAGTTATCAAAGAAGTAGATATTTTATTGATATCCATTCTGATCCCCCCTTTTGTTTCTGGTTAATTAGTATTTTATCTGCAACATTTCTGAATACTGGCAAGACAGATCCCTGAAGATGAGGAAGAGTCATTTATATCAGGCACCATCTCTCAGGGACCAGCACACTGAGAGTTCTGCTGCATGGGAAGAAACTCAGTTAAGAAGTTTGAGGACATTTGAAGTTTCTTCTTACAATCTCCCACAAACTGGAAATGACAGACACAAAGATTTTCTTTATCTGACAGTTTCTCAGCCCATATTCTGATTCTGTACCAAATTCTAAGCTGTGATTTTGCTTTGGAATTTGTACTCAAGAGCTGCTTACTCTCAGATCTGCTAACCTGGCTTTCCAGATGCCTTAGCTGCCATCTGCCACATGCCTGAGGTGTCAGTGCACACAGTTACACAACCTTATGCACGAACAAATGAGTCCTGTCCTTCACTATGTTTTGGCTGTACAAACACTGTGTTTTGGCTCAACAGTCTGGAAGCCAGCAGCTCTGGCTCTCCAGGAACAGCCCTGGGGTAGTATGGCACTTCACCAACAGACAACTTTATTCTTCACTAGCAAAAATACAACTTGGGGAATTGACAGGTTTTTATATATCCTGAAGCACTTTGGCCATTGAAATAAAGTGAGAGCTAAGATGGGTAGATCTCAGAGTGAGCCAATATGCATTTGGGTAACATGAAGGGAACAAGGCCACCAAACCACTTAAAACACAACCACATCTTTAAGTTGTCCCCTAAACACATAAGTTGGGTGATAGATAAGGAAATGTTGAATGGAGATACAGAGGTGTCGTATTCCTGTCAGCACCTTAAAGAATCTTCAACAAAACAAAACAAAACAAAACAAAACAAAACAATGTTGGCACAGTTCTCAGCTCAGAAACTTGCATTAAGATGAAAAATTAAGAAAATGAACATAAGAATCCTCATTTTGGATGTCTGTGAATTCTCCTCACTTCTAACCCAGGATCTCTTGTTTTCAATTAGCATGGTATCAGTAAAAATCACAGTATCTGTGCAGCTGTAGGACTAGTTTTCTTTAGTTATACATCTTTAACTAAGAACATATTTTTATACTTTTTTCTTTACCTGTCTAGGCACAGTTTTTATTACCTTGTTTTCTTTAAGAATGATCCAGAAACAAGCAGCTTCCTTGTCACTTTTCCACATCCAGTATATGGCTTGTACTTAAAATATGAACAGGTGTCTTAAGCAACAGATTCAGAGTATAGTTTTCTTACACCCTCAGCAGCTTTGCTTTCCTAACCAGTGTTGAGTTACAAACTTAACTGTGACAGCTGGGTGTCAACATCAAGCCACAGTTACAGTCCAAGGTGGATACTCAGGCTGTGTTCAGTCATCTAATTTAGGTGAAACTTTCACTATCAGCTGTATATGAGGTCTAAGGCAGTTCAGCTTCCAAGGTAGGCAATGCAAATAACTCCTATGAGGATGCCACTCTCTGCATAAGACATAGAAGAATAACAGTTCTTTATTCCCTTCAGTACTTTTTGCTCGCAGAAAACATCTGGGAAAATCTCCCTCCTGAGAACAAAAAGACAATGAAATTGAACACTGTGAAAACAAAAATATGGGGAAAAGAAAAATGAACCCACTGAAGCTACATCATCCTCTCATGCAAACCTCAGACCTTCAGACTAACACCATGGCTGACCTTGGCCTCAGTGAGAGGCCACAGCACAAGGTTTGGTTGTGTTCCTGCTCTCAAACAGCTACTTGAGTTCCATTTGCAGACAGCAAAGTGGCAGCTGGCAGCTGGAGCCCTACAGCAGCCTTGTCCTGTGTCCCTGCCTCCCTTCAGCCTCTGGCCCTCGTTCAGTTAGGTCACATCTGCACTGCTCACTGAAACACGCCAGCTCCATTTTGCAGGCATGGACGCCCAGCAGCATGGCTTGCTTTGCATCCCTTCACCTGAACTCTCTTCCTTCCTCCTGTCCCTTCCCTGCCTCAAGCATGTTTTCCTCTCCCAAATTTCTGGGAACAAGGGCTGGCCAATGCCACCATAAAGCATTTCCTGGGAGAGTGGTGTCTCCTGAGGGTTAAAACCATGGCAGGGGCCCTGCCAGTGATGGCCCTGTGAGTGTGGCACAAGCCAGGGCTTTAGGACATGGCCTGTCCCTCCTTACAGGTGCAGCCTGGCCACCTTTGCACGTGGGGAGACAGAGCCAGATGGGAGTCCAAGTGGATGAGCAAAGGGTAAGTCAGTCCTTTTCAAACTGGGAACACAGCACTTCTTTTGCCAGATTTGAAGCCTGTTCTTTCACTCCACTGTGAGAGTGAATCTGTAAATAAATGCAAGTCTGCTAAGGGAAAAAGGCTAAAATCAGCACGAATTTTGAAATTAAAAGCTATTGTAAGATGAGCAGGCTCCTGGGCACTGTGAGCAAAATAGGAAGTTTTGGTCTGAAGCAGACAAGGAGCTACTGCAGAGGGTCCAGCAGAGGCTCCAAAGATGACGAGGGGATGCAGCATTTCCCTTCTGAGGAGAAACTGTGGGAGCTGGGCCTGTTTAGTCCGGAGAAGATTGAGCAGAGATCTCACCAATACATATAAGTAGCTCAAAGGCCAGTACTAAGAGGATGCTGCCAAGCTGGTTTTGGTGGTGCCCAGAGCCAGAATGAGGAGCAATGACCACAAACTTCAAACACAAGAAATAATACCTCAGCATGAGGAAGAACTTTACCTTGAGGGTGGCAGAGCATTGGAACAGGCTGCCCAGTGAGGTTGTGGAGTCTCCCTCTTTGGAGATATTCAAAAACTCTTTGGACACATTCCTGTGTCACCTGCTGTAGGTGACCATGCCTTGGCAAGGTGTTGAACTAGATGATCTCCAGAAGTCCCTTCCAACCCAATAATTCTGTGATTGTGAAACATCTGGGTGGTGTTTAAGGACCACAGTGTGCTTCTGCCACAACAGGAGAGATGGGAGGTTTGGGAGGGGAAGAAGGTAAAAAAAGCATTACAGCACACACCCTGCTTCCCATCAGCAGGAAGAATAAGAGCCAAAAGCTTCCTGAGGAGATGCTCCAGGAAAAGCAAATCACAGGATCCATTCTCCACTTTTCCAGAAGTCTGCTGTCCTGGCTGAATATTTACCTTGCTCAATTTGGTCCTACTTGTAAAAGTTTGCAAAAGGAGAACAGACTCTTGGTCAGTCAATTAGTCATAATTAATAAGGATAACATGAATGAACCAAGCAAAGTAATTAAAGCCTGAGGAAAAGGGGAAAAAAAGAAGCAGAACACCTGCTAAGGTGTTAAATATTTCTTCTCCACTCCTTGGCTACAACCAGGGTGTTGTCTTGCCTAGATCAGCACCTGTGATACAATCCCATTATTGTTTCAACAGGCAAAAAACCACGCAGCATGCAAGTGCTTTTTCTCATAAAGAGCCATCATTGATCTCAATATTACGACACTCTTAACAAATTTCTGGAAGTGGTGCAGTTACTCAGGTTTCAGGGCTGAAAATGGTCTCCTAGCACCAGAGAGGATCAGTTCTTTTGTTAGGTCAGATTACCCTGCTTCTATGCAGAGAATATAATATCATGTACTTTCTTCTGAAGCATTTAGCAAGGACACTTGTCAAACCAAAGTGAAACAGGAGGCTGGGATCCAGGATGGTGACTGCCATGTTTTTCAAGGCTTTAATCTTGCTGCTGATCTGTCTTTCAGGATGCCAAATGACGGTGAAATCAGATGACATAAAGATAACTTGTTTTTAAGTCATCAATTGATTCCTGTTTTCTTTCCCAAGTATCCTTACACCCAAATATGCTTTTGTTTTATGTTTTACTATGCTATTATTTATTGACCACATGTATCCAGGTCACAGCTATTAATACAGCTCAAATTGTTCAAGACAAATTCTTCAGAAAAAAAAAAAAAATTGGTTCCTTGAGTAAGGGCCAAGAAGAACAGGGCAAATTGGATGGAAACAGCTCACAATTCATGCAGAAAAGGAAAGTTAAGGAATAAGTGCCTGCCTTGCAAGGCTCCACAATGGGCCACTGTCAATTGATGCCAAATCACATACATCATCTTCCCTGGAAGTGAAGATCTTTTACCCAAAACTCTGCAGGGGGAGAATAAGCTGGAAAAAGCTGTGATGCAGTCATCTCCCACTGAGCTTTCTCTGGAACTTTCCTTTGTTGGGAGAAGAGCTCAAGTCAGCCTCAGAGGAACCACTTGTGGGGGTTGTGAAACCACACAGATCCCTTGGGATCTTCAGGGATGATGGGCATGGCTGAGTTAGATGCTGATCAGCCTGTAGCTTTGAGCCAAGACCTGCCTTCTTATCACTGCTCCAGTCAGCACTGAATTATGTTGCATCTTCCAAACCCTTCTAGTGCACAGTCTGGAAAGTGCTCCCTGACAAATGCTCATTACCCCAAAAGATTGGGACTCCTCACAGGTCAGGAGTGAATAAATAAATTACTCATCAGTATCTGCAAAAAAGAGGTACATTACCTCCCTCACAGGGTATTCCTGTGAGAAAGGACTCTTCCAGCTTTTGCATCTAATGGCAATGGACAGATTTTGTGATGGTTGGTCTCTGTTACAGATTGGGCTCTCTGCCTGCCCTGACGTCAGGTTTTATTTCCCACTGCATGGATTTCACAAATGCCTGGCTGGGGTTATGCATGACCCTCAACTGTATCAACACCTCCCCTGTGTTTTATAGGGCCTAAAGCTTGAGGGTGCTCTTCTGTCTGGCAAATCGATATGGATATGACTCATCTCACCTAATTTCAGTGGTCAGCCAGATCAACATGGTCTTCTGGTCTCTCTGTATAGGCAATGGAAAACAGTACTTTTGAAGCATATTTTAGACAGCCCCTTCTTCTGGTTACAGGAGAAGCTTAGCACTACGTGGGTGTAACCCAAACTATGTATTCTACTCCCCTCCATGTCATTTCTGACTAACTAATGCAGGGTCTTTTGCAGGAACTGCCCAGTGCACATCAGACATCTCAGGCTACAAGCTGGCTGTTAAATTAGATAAGAGAGAAGAGGCAACCCTGCAAAGCAGGGCAGTGTTTTTCTTCACAAATGACTCAGCTGTGATAACTCCCTCCGGGGAAGCACCAGCACAGTCCCACCCTGCCTGGGCCGGGGCTGCCCGGGTGCCCTCCGAGGCCGGTGGAAGCTGACCCTGGATGGAGCTGGCAAAGCCGCACACCCTAAAGGCTGGTAATCCCACAGCAGGCAGGGACGGAGGCAGGAAGTGGAGGAGACCTTCTGGTATGAGTTCCAAGAGTTTGAATCCTGATGGGCTCATTTACCAGAAAAGGCCCAGAACAAAGGCTTATGATAACTTATAAAGGGAAGGGGTGTAGGAGGGGGGTACAACTCTAGAACCAACAGGGAGAGGGAGAGGGGGGTGCTCGTATCTGTACGGCTGTATCCACTGGGGAAGCAGCAGGTAGGAACATATTTTAAACTGTCTGCTGGGGCATCGAATATTAGGGGATTTCCAGGGAGGGGATAAAGGACTGCCAACTGGGAAAAGGGGATTTCCAGGGAGGAGACAAGGGATTGACACCGACAGAGAGGTGGGCACCTTCGGGAGGGGTAAAGGAACAAACCATCTGCAGGGTATAACAGGGCACAGTAATAACACAGAGAAACACCAAACAGGCCACAACAACACCCCTCCTGAGGGAGTCATCTCTGCGAAGGGGCCATCACGAACTTAATGGCACCAGCAGAATGGGCAGCTGCAATGACTCACAGGATCACCTCTTTCCATTGTGAAGCTCCCTGCCCCGAGGGCCGTCCTGAGCATTCCCTGGCTGAACCTGACTGTGTATAACTGGGGACTTGGGCCATCACCACCGCCTCTCAATGGATCCAGAGGAGGACCAGAACTTCCACGGGACCACTGCTTTTGACTGCAACCACCACCCAGACCAACAGGGTTGGTTGTACTCTGACTTGGTGTGTTTAAACCAGTTTTCTGTGTATCATTGCATTTATTGTCATCTTTCTATTGCATTGTAACTCTGGCCTGAAATCTCTCTTAAGGTAATTGTGTGGGGTTCATTTCTCCCACTGGTTAACATTCAAAGCAGCACACTCCTTTAAGAAGAAAGTGACTCATAGCTTAGCTGTACCTATTCTTGTCACTGACTATAAAGGGAATATCTCAGATGTACATCCAGTCCACTGAAACTCTTAAACTGAGCCTTGCTACTGACTCAAATGGGCTTTTGATTGAAGCCTGCTATATTGCTCTAGCACTAGAGGCCCCACTGTGGCATCCACTCTGAAGCCACTGGAGATACATATTGAGTGCTGTAGGACAGCAGCTGAAATAACCTGTGGCTGGGGAAGGTGCTGTTATTGTCCAGACTGACACTTCCAGTGCTGTGAGGCCATCCTATGGTGCTGTACTAAAGGGAATCTGGTTTGTGTATGAGCTGCACAAATCACTGCTACACTTGCAGGCTAAGCCTGATTTTAGTGGACCATTTTTGTAAGACAGAGCTTAGCCTAGAATATATACATGACATTGGTTTAGAAAACCACAAACATGTAAGAAAGGTTTATTTAGGAGTCTTATGGACAACAACAGGCCAGTCCAGCCCAGGAAGGTGACAGCACCAGGCTCAGAGCGCAGGTAGAGGAGGAGTGCTGCCTCCTGTGTCTGCTCCAGAGCCATGCAACCAAATAGGCACTGGAAGAAAGCCAGCCAGAACACACACACAGAAGGAAATACGTTATTTGTATTTCTCAATGTTCTCTTTGTATGCTACTTCTGGCATTGCTTCCAAATTTTCAGACCTGTTCTACTCAGGAACAAAACTTCTGCTAATTGACAGGTCTCCAGCCCCACAGAAAAGGCTCAGCAAGACCAAAGACAAAGTGGTAAGGCATTCAACACTTTCTGATAATGGAATGGTAACCTTTCTTTTTTTTTTTCTTTAACACTGGGACATTATTGGTTAATATGCTGCTAAACTGCAGACATGGTGCTTTCAGCGTTACTGTTAGTTTTTAAGGTCTGGTTGTTATACTACAAGATTACCCTCAGCATGTGGGGAGACCAGAGACTTTATACAGGAATTTCAGAGAGGGGTTCTGCAGCCTAAATGTACTCATCCATACTCACATTCATCTGTTTTCCTCTGCACTCAGAGGATGAGGAAATGGCAATGTGTTTGAAACCAGATTTGTGCAAGCATGTTGGTAAACAAATGTAACAGTTACCTTGGAGAGCAGATTTGTGCAGGTTTATTTTTATTATTAGATATTATCTCTAAGGCAGATGAAATTAAGCTGAATGTCATATTTCTGCCTATGCCACTCCCTCTGGCCATTCTCTGGCTCTGCTATTAACCTTGGGTTGAACTGGCTGCTATTTAACTTATTTTGAATCCAAGCTTGTATAAAGTATGTATAAAGGAGGATAACGGAACTGGCAAGTCAGTCTGTGTTTTCAGTACAAGTTGAGAACACAGGAAAACAATACAAGAACTGCACTCTCTGTTTAAAAGCAATTTACTGTTTAAACTTGAGGAGCCTACCCTGGAGATATCTGTCTCAGATTCTTCTTTAATCAACGTCAACAACAAAATTCCTGGGGACTGTTGCAGTTAAAACTGTATATGGTGGGCATCTGTCCATTGACTTCTAATGACCTTGGAACTTGGGAGTGGAGAAAAGTATGCAATGTTCTTTTTTTCTTTTAATATTGACTATTGAGATGAGCAACACAGAAAGATACTTTCTTGAATGTTTTTCCAGAATATAACTAAAGTAAATAAAGTGTTACACTGATAGGGGAGACAATTTTCAGGATGAATGAGGAGAGAGCCATGGAGAGAAGCAGTCAGCTGAGGGTGACTGATTGGAGAAAGACCTGCAGCCTCTGCTCTGAGTCACTAGGGGCCCTACAGAGTCCCAGGAAAATGGTGGGAGATAAAGGCTTGCCTTGTGCACTGAAGAGTGGCAGGAAACCAAAACGTAAAATGTTTTATCTCCACTAAGGCCTCTCATTTTCTATATTATAAGGTTTGATTTCTAAAATAAATTTCAATTTTAATGGTGTTCTGAACATTTTTGCTTTCCCTGACCCAAGAAAGGAAAATTGGATAGTTATCTATCATTAGTTTTGTTCTTTGCGAATTAGTTCTGAGGGCTTTGCCCCACCTGTGGAGAAAGAGGTTTTCCTTCTGATCTTTGTATTGGAGGATTCATTTATTGCACAGAAGATCACAGCATACTCAAATTATAGAAGAAAAAGGGTTCTACATTAGATGCTTGTGCCAGTACAGCAGAGCCACAGGCTGGCAGCAGAGACTCCTGGCAGCACACACAGAGCCCTGCCTGCTTGACGGCCTGTCCGTGGCAGGCTCTGCAGTCACACTCTTGGGCACGTGATGTGCAGGGCAGAGATGAACTTCAGGCTAGATTATCTCACTCTTCAGGTGCAAGGCTTCATGGAAAGTGTGGCTGCAATGAGATGCTCAGCCATCACAGCACTTCTCTGAAAGCCTTCTTCTGAACTGTGATACATGCACTGCTTTTTTCCAGTTAGAAAAGAGCATTATTTAGCAATGGACTTTTATGCCTTTCCCTGTGTTTTTTTCCATTCTACTCTTCCCTGTTGTTCAGTATTATCTTTTGCATGTGCTGAGTTTGGCAGAGAAGCCAGCCATGCACACACAGGGGCAGTGAAGACACCAGTGTACAGACAGGCTATGAAGAGAAATGAATCTGTTCAATGGGGCCTGACATCTTTCCCATCCTCTAGCTCTGATGGCATTTTTCCCTGCAGTAGATATGAGATGCATCACTGTCCCACTTAACCCTGTTATGTGACCACTAAACTGCATGGTTTAATATTCTGACCTTTTCCTTGGAGGAGGATCCCATATTAACATTTACTAGAGAATCAATACTTACAAATAAGGACCATGAAATAATTAGATTAAAAAAAAGAGGGAAGACAAGAGAACCTCTTGCTGTCTACTCAGGTTGCATAATTTTCTGTGCAGTTATTCATCTGACACACAGAGCAAGCTAAATCCTAAGATCTACAAACCACTGATGTTGAGATGGTGCTGCTGTTTTTCAATTACTGCTCTCTGCTAATTGCGGCAACCAGTTTCACTTCTCAGATGTGTCTCCCTGACCTATGAAGGAAGGGTGACTGTGTACAACACATGTGAAGTACTGGACTGGATTTCAAATCTGTTTTTAAGCTTCCAAGGTTTTGGGTATCAAAAACCTCAAAAATGCAGTCATAGTGTTGGCTACTGTAACATAGTATTTTACATGTTTCACACTGATAAATGTCTGGGCTATAATATCGGTGGCTACTTGGTTGAAATTGCCTGAAAGCTTTGCTCAGAAGGCAAATGCCAAATCACAACTTTCATCACTGAAAATTGCATGGGTATTTCTACTCTCTATGCAAGGGACTCTTGCCCCTGCATCATCTTGTTCGATCACCTTGGAAAATGAAAACTGATTTCACAAACTCCTCTCTGGCCAGCACCAAACTGAAGCTGCTGGAGACGTACTTAGAGCCAGCTTGATAGCCTTGAATATTGAAGTTTTCCTTTTACCTACTAAAGCAGAAGTAAAACAAATATCCCCACATGGCCTCTAAGTGCCGGTAGACTTTAAACCACTTATGCTGTTTCCAAAAAACTTCTCATGAGCAGTCTTGTACTAAAACATTGGCTCCAGACCTCCTAAATGCAATAGAAATCAATAGGACTGTTTGTGCCTATTGGGACTTTTTTAGGAACTGAATGCATTCATGAATTATTAAGGCTGAGACATGAAACATAAGATGCTAGATGCTATACAGTAGCCATAAAAAAATACTGTCCCCATATTTCCTTAGTGCCAAGATTACATTTTATAGTGTTAATAATATTAATATCAAGTCAGAAAGTATAAATATTCACTGAAGGAACAGAAGCTCTGTGCCAAGACGGAGGAATAACTAGTTGAATTTTCTGTAAATTGAGACGTAATTCTATATGGATAGACTATATGAATATAATTATCCATTATATGGATAATTCTATATGGATAGTGGTTTCAGAGATGTCTAATGGGAGGGATGTGGGGCCTGCAACTGGAAGGACCATTGTCAGTGACCTTTCTGAGAAACCTGTGTTTCACAGGCATCTTGTGCAATCATGAAGTAGTCATTGGAGCCATATGTAAGTACATTAAACATTCCTGTGGAACTCAGTTCCTAATTTAGAAGAAAATAACAAAAAAACCTGCAACAATAATAATGCCACACTTCAGAACACAGAGAATTTGCTTTTGTGCTTGGAGGGTGCCTCCCAAAGCAAGAATCCAATTAAAAATGGTTGTACACACACACACACGTATGCACATTATTTTCTACCCCTTTTCCCTCTCATCCCTCTGCTGCTCCAAAGGACCTTAAGGCTGGTGGCTGCATTCTGGTGTTGGTGGGGCAGATTTCAGCAGCTGAAGTGCCTGTCTGAAAGAATATAATGTTCATGTTTATGGTTTCTTCTTCCTCTCTCCAAGATCTACCAGGGTCATTTTTTGCTAAGATACTCTTGCACCTTTGTCCTTTCTTCACCAGCCTGCAGCTCCACATTGTGTCCACATTTACTGTAAATTCTACTTTTTATACAGTTTAGATACTATCTTTTATTCTCTTTGTTACCCCTAAACCCAGTTTTTTCCAGTTTTGTCTCTGTATTTCTTTAACTGACCATTAGGGCACTAACTACAGTATCTCTGGTGACAGCCTACACCTCATCTCTTATCGTGCCTTGCCTGTGCTTCTCTACACTGCATCCCATGTCCCTGCTTCTCAAGATCTCTGCTGTTGCACCAGGTCTGTATTTCTCTGCACTACACCCAGTGCTGGAGTGGTGCATCTCTTTCAGTGCAGGCTGACTGCTTGTTACTCTGACTGTGTCACACAAAGTAAAAGACTTTAACCATAGACATCTGAACAGTCAGAGGAGTTGCTCTCTCAGCTTAACCAAGTAAGCCAGAGCTGGAGGCAGGGGAGGGAGAGCTCACACAAGGCAAGCCTGACCAGCCTCAGTCCTGAGGGCTTGCAGACTTGTATCAAAGCTTGTGGTCTGAAACTAGGGATAGCAATAGGATAGTCCAGGGCTGTGTGCTTACACAGTCCCCTGATATCCCAGTCTGGTGCTCTAGGGACGTGCTGCCTATGTTAGTGAAAACAGAGCAAAACCAAAAGCAATTGCAGAAGCAGACATGATGGTTTTTTTCCTGGTAAGACATGTGTGACCATCATGATGCTTAGCAATTGTCTGTAGGTAAATGCCTCTATAACCTGGATGGAGCAAATAGCTTGGAAAATTGCCTTAAGTACCACAGCCTACAAAGTCCTGAGGCACCAGGTCTTCCATTTACAGAATCACAGATCGGGTAAGGTTGGAAAGGACCACAGGGGGTCATCTGATCCAACCTCCCTGCTCAGTCAGGGTTGTCCTGGAATACATTACACAGGATTCTACCCAGATTATTCTTTCTTGTATTTATATTTTGTTACTTTTATTTTATTTATTTGTATTTATTTATATTTAAATGTGTTTGATCCCAGTCTTTCCTCCCATGTTTATAAATAATGATTTCCTGCTTTGCAAAGTCAACGATGAAAACAGAAATACTACAGAACAAACTAGAGAAAGATTAGTAAAAGGTTCCTCAAAAATATAGCTCTGAGCAACCTAAGGCCATGATTTATCTTGCACACACATGTTTTATGTAAATGTACCTGGCTTAAAGAGTTACTTTTATCAGCCTCCCCCGGCAGGCCCAGGGCTGTGAGAGCACCGTGGTGGTGACAGACAGAGAGTGGCATACAGGAGGTAACTGGCTATCAACTCCTCTTCATGGTGATGGGAAGGTTTCTGAATAGCATGGAGTTTCATGCTGTAGGCTGGGGACAACCTTTTGTAATACCTGGTATTACACATTTACGTAACAAAAATAAAGGAATGTAATAGCTGAATATCCTGGTTTTAATAGGAAGGAAAACCACAGCGATGTTGTGCAGCTGAACATATTCTGCAGCCAAACCAAAAATGTGAAGACTGCTTGAGCCAGCTATTGTGTTTTAAAGCAAAGGGACAAAGATTCACAAACCCCACCACAATCTGTGAAAATTTGTCTTCCTACAGGGTCAAATGAAATACAACACTTCCATAACTGGTGTTTCTTCATAGAGTATGAGAAACTTCTGAAACCAACTACTTGTCACTGTAATGTTTCCCATACCCTACCTTTGACTCACCCAAGACAGATCTGTATCTCTCACCACAGAAGTCAT
Source organism: Chaetops frenatus (assembly GCA_013400775.1). Taxonomy (NCBI): domain Eukaryota; kingdom Metazoa; phylum Chordata; class Aves; order Passeriformes; family Picathartidae; genus Chaetops; species Chaetops frenatus. Next base: position 124,048 of record VZTR01000017.1, on the reverse strand, counting down.
AACTAGCAGCAGAGGCATTTTTAAAGTTCCTCTCATAGTGTTTTTTGTCAAACATAATCATTAAGGGATCATTAGCAGATGAATGCTCCTCAAAATCATATTCTGATGCCACTAGAACAGCTTACTGCAACTTTTTGCCTATATCCTTGTAATTTTATATTTACCTGAGGAAATGTGCCAAATAGACCTTATTCAGTTCCCTTTAAAATTAAAGCTAAGTTTTTCTTATAAGGGAGGAAAATAAGCCCAGAAGAGGCCTTAAAAACACCTTAGCAGAAATCTGAGAAAGGGACTAGCAGAGAGAACTCAAATGAGAAATGTGCAAATTTCCTTGGTAATTATTTTGGTAGTGGGACAAGATGAGTTCAGTTATTATTCACACAGTCATTGTGTGATCCTTTGGAATGCTAACAGGTCATCTTTGCCCACTTTGTATCAAGTTTGACACTGGTTTGAACAACCCCTTGTAGCTCAAGGCAAAGCATATAAACCTGAGTAAGGTTTCAGGTCAAGTTAAGCTGAGCTCTGTCATAGTGCAAATAAAAGTAAGCAGTATTATGCTCAGGAATAGATCTCATTAGTTGCCTGATCCAGTAACCATGTAGTTGTGTGAATCTGGAGCTGGCAGAAGGTGCTGTTGAGAATACATGGGCACAGGTGAGGGCAGGGAAGAACCACCTGCCCTGGAAGCAGCCTGGACTCTGGCTGCAGAGCTGCACAATAAAGGTGAGTCTGCTCAGGGATTTCAGTGCTGTTCTGGGGACTTGGCTTCAGGCAACACACTGGAGCAGCTTGCATGTACCTCCTGAGCAACAGAGCAGAGTCTTGGTGCACAGGTAGCCTCAGTTTCTGCTAACTGCCCCTGTAAATATTGGATCCCCATTCTGCAACTGCATATAGTGACACATACAGCTGGCCTCACTCATAACACAGGTCAGGCAGGTTTTAAGCAATAAAGCTGCATTGCCATCTGATGATTTAGTTAAAAATGCTTTCTACCAAGTCCTACCTGGATTCTCTGTCTCCATTTGCAGGGGACACAATCTAAGAAGCATTTTCAGAATACACTACCCATACTAATGAGTGTCCTCATTTTGGTGTGTAACAATCAAATATTGACTGACCAGAGAGAAGCACCAGATCATGGCACTGCTAAACAACAGTTAAGATGCATGCTTTAGGCTCTCCTTCCACAAATCCTGCAGTTCCTTCTGCCTCTGCATTTATTTAATTGTTCCCATTCACGTCTTCATCCTGGCTTCACACACAGTTTCTTGTTCTGTGCTTTGTAGTAACACATGCTCACACATCTGTAGGTCCTATTGCCTAGAGTTCAGTCTAGAGAACAGATGGTCTCCAGCTGTGTGGCTGTATGCTCTGGTTTCATCCATCTTTCTAGAGCTGAGCTGTGTCTGTTCAAGTGGGATATCTCAGGGTTGGCAGGAGGCTGGCAGGAAAGCTCTGAGCAACAGAGCTGAAAAGCAGCACTGTCAATGTAGGATGTGGCCTTTTCCCACTGAGAACTGCTGCACTGATGCTATGCATGGACTTGTGCACAGCATTCTTCTAAAGGGGTGGATTTGGTTATGAGTTTGAAGGTGAGCCACTCTGGCCACTGGGCTATGTAAGAAATGGGATGGGAACTCCGCTGTCCCAGGCAATTGTATCTTCCTGGCAGAGGGGTCTCTGCAGGTTCAGCTGGGAAGAGAGCTTTGCACTGCCTGTCTCCATGTGAAGAGGCTGATGTGATTAATTATGTATCACTTATTGCTCCTACTGAGCACCCTCACTTGTACGTGGCTCATTTATGTCACTATGTTGTGCCTCACACATAAAAAGCACGAGGATTTTAGTAATCTGTGTTAAATTCAGTCATAGCATCTGACCTGACATTTCTATAATTTCATACTGTAGTATTATTGTATATTTATCATACATCACCATTATATTGTTTTATAATATATTACTAATATAATATATTGCTTATGAAATATATTAACAAATTATTTCATTATATTAATTCTATATATTTTTCATACATTGTTTTCTACACCTAGTCCTAACATGAAATTCATTGATTATAACAGACTTAGGATCGAGTGCTGTGAAAATGAAATCTGCACAGAATTTAGAAATCCATGGGCATGATCCATTGATTTTGGTGATATTTGTTTTGATTGACTGTACTGTGTTCTCTGCTTGTAGTTGAAGAGAGGAAAAAACTGCCTTTACATGCTCAGGCAACATGTCAAGAGCACCCCAGGAATTTCACCCACTCTCAGAAAAGAACTGAAACAGAAACAAGCCACATCATCTCTGGCTTTGCCATGGCATCACAGAAAATGCAGTTTGGGACCCTTTGGTGATTCAGAAGATATTTTTGGATCACTCCTAACCAGCTGCTCCTAAAACCTGCAGCACTGTACACCCTGCAGCTGAGTCATTGCAGCTTCTTCTGTGCAGGAAACTTTAATTTTCTGATGGGATACAACACTGTTGTAGCCTTACCCTGACCCTCTGATTTTGCAATGCTCAGTGGCTCATACATATTCCAGGCAAAAAGCCTCCAAACTTTGGTCCTTGCTTCAGTAAATTTATACATTTCTCAATGTACAGCTTCAATAACACAAGTACTTTAGGACAAGAATAGTCAGAATTTGGGGGGGAGTTTCTTAGCAGTGGTACAGAACATGTGCCTACAGAAGAACTTGTGAGATGCAAAGCTACAGAAAAACTGGAATTAGTTTTCTTGTTGCTGTTCTCAGATATGTTAAGATGGCACCAAAGCAAAGGGAAAGCAAAGGGAGCACAGAGCATCAGAAAGTTATAAATCTATTAAACTGTTCATTACAAACCTGGAAAATGGTATTTGGATTGTAACTTGAAATGAAGTAACTTGTAATATCCTTAAAACATCCAAGTGTCTTTGCCTCTGCCCTGTAAATAAGAAATCCCATAGTCATCCCATTTAAGAGGGAGATGATGACTGTGCAAGAGGGGGGGAAAGCACAGACAGGGAGAAAAATGGAATGATGATTCTGAATAGCAACTGACTTTTTTTCTTCTTTCTCTTTTTCCTGGGCAGAAATGCCTACCTGCATCCTTGAGGTACCCCTTTTGTGGGACTGGATTTTGCACAGTCACATTCTTTCGATGGGAATGACTGGCTTACATTTCTTTCCCTAAAAAGTGAACTAGAAAGAAGCCATTGTGTGTGTCTTTTCTCCAGTGGGTCAGTGGAAGGAGGTTTTGCATCAGTTCCTTGCACTATCTAAGGTTATTAAAACTAATTTTCCTTTTTCTTCCCCATAACATGCTTTCAGCACAGAGGAACTTGGGCAAGGGCTGAAAAGGGAAAGTAGCACATCCTAGAGCCCTGACCATTACAGCCACAGCAGTAAGAGGCAGCATCATGCCTGCAGGTTTTGTAGGATGTGCTGTCAGCATGTGTGAGACACTCAGTGCATCCCTAAAAGGAGGTCTCCAAGATGACTTTGGTCATTTGGTGAATGTTACCCTGATTGTTTTCTTGACAGACTGAAAGGATTTTCATGCACCATCACAGGCTGGGGCCCTGCTGGCTGGGAAGGAGCTTTGCAGAGAAAATCCTGTGGGCAAGAGGCTGATCATGAACCAGAACTGTGGCAAGGAAGCCAATGTATCCCGGGTTGTATTAGGTCAAGTATTGTCAGCAGGTAGAGGCAGGGGATCTTCCCCTCTGCTCAGCACTGGTGAGGCCCATCTGGAAAGATGTGCCCCTGCTGAGCTTCCCACTACAAGAGAGACAAGGACAGACTGGAACAAGCCCAGTGAAGGGTCATGAAGTTGACAAAAGAACAGGAGCCTCTGTGGTATGAGAGGTTGAGGGGAAATGGCTCAGGAAGATCTCATCTTGTATGAGATATATGTGTATGTAAATATCTCATGGTGAGGAGTGTAAAGAAGAGGATTCAGACTTAGAATCACAGGATCAAAGAATCACTTAGGTTGGAAAAGTTCAACCTACTTCTCCAAGTAGGAAAACCTACTTCTCAGTCCAACCTCTTCTCCAAGCTCAACTCATCTCAGTGGTGCCCAGTGCAGAAACAAGAGGCGATGGGGTACATTGAAATGGGAAATTCCTCTCCCACACAAGGGAAATAATATGTTTAGTGTTTGACTGGTCAAACAGTGGAGCAGATTACCCAGGGAGGTGGTGGACTGACAATGCTTGGAGATACTCAAATCTAGCAACCTGTGTAGCCAAACCTGCTCTGAATAGAAGGCTGGACTAGATGGTTTCCAGACATGTCTGTCAGCCTCAAGTACTCTGTTATTTTGTGCTTTTTTAAGGACCTGCTTTTGAAAAATCTTTCTTTCACATTATCTCTGCTGGGAAGCATTAGGCTTTTGTGGATGTCTCAGTGATGCATCACTAGTAGTCAGCATAGTTTTGTTAGCTTGACTTTGAATTATCTGGGTTCAGAGTAAGTAATTTGGAGTATGTGTTTCGTACCCCTATCTTGCTGATGAGCAGCTTTATCTCCATTTTTGTCTAGATATGTCTTTGGGTTTTAGCAATTAACATTGAGACTATAAATAAACACTCAACAACATCCCTTGCTATTTTTAATATTTTCTGCTATGGAGTCTGGTGGTAAAATCATTCAAATTTTTTCAACTTTTAAGGAAAGATTAAAAACATTCCATAGCAGGCAGAGTTCACTGGCCAGCAAAACCATGCTTGTGTTGTCAGAGCAGCAGACAACCAGCCAAGCATTACTTGTCTCTAGTTTCCAAATGTCTAATTTCCTTAGCACACTATTATGAAGACCAGTATTTTATGAGGGACAGAATAGCATTTGTTCACCTGTCCTTGTGTCACTACAGAAAATACAAGCATTGCAGGTCAATGGTAACAGTCAGACAGGAGAAAGCTCTCAGCTGTCAACCACAACTCACATAGAATGGTCATTGAAACAGCTACTGTCTAGAGTGCTTACAATGTAATGATTTTCTAAACCTAGTTGACACATAAGATTACTCTGACTTTAAATTCCAGTTAAAGTTTGGATAATCAGTGATTCAGACTCATTTGAGACAGATCCAAGACAAGGACAGGACATGCAATGAAGCTCTTAAAGACTGTAGAGTTGACATGAAAAATGGATCAATAGAACCTCATGGCAGTTCTCAGCTCAAGAGGTAACAGCTGATGGAACATGTGCTCTGTTTTGCAAACACTAAGTCCATCAAGTATCAGAGTTAGGATGTGACAGTCTAAATGGGTAGACAGCTAGATGGGTTAAAAACCGATTGTGTGGTCAGGATTAAAGGGCAGTGGTTAATGGGATATAATCCATGGAATTCTGGATGCTGCAGGAGTAGAGTTCAGGGGTCTGTCCTGGGACCTGTCGACTTAAACATCTTTACTGATGACCTGGTGGAGTTTGCTCTCAGCAAGTTTGCATTTGCCTTTGCTGAATTTGTGCTTTTGGCCCAATGGCACACAGCCCTTGAGCATGTTGGCTGATGCCTGCCCCCCATTTTGGTGTTGAATACAAAGTCCTGTACCTGGAAAGGAATAGTAGAATCATAATAGGATAATTCAGGCTGGATGGGACCTCAGTAGGACTTTCGTCAAGCCTCCTGCTGGAGAGGAGACTTGAGGGGGTATGGACATCATTGTACAGGTGATATGACCTGGTGGAGCTGGCTGGGTTGGGAGGGTCCTCAGTTTGACATGGCACATGTTTGAGAAAACACACACCTTTCATGGGATTCAAGTTCTGAAGTGCAAACTGTAGTGAAATTTAAACTTACAGGATTACTGCAGAAGTCTGTTCATCAGGATTTCTTACATATAATAGTTTGCCACAGGAATACTTCCTGGTTTTAGTATGGAAAAGGAGTTTTGAAACACTATAGAACAGAAGGGGTTTACTGGTGGTATTTTTAAGAGAGAGTCCATGCCAGACAGTCTAAATAATCTGTCGGCACTATTTCGCACCGACCCTCGTTACTCAGTTGAGAAGCTCTTTGGAAAGGTATTTCCAGAGCATTTCTGCAGCAGTAGGCAGCTACCTGGCATAAGGCACAGACTGTGCCAGGAGTGGGCTGGCACAGCACGGGCTGGGAGCTCAGGGAGCTCAGGATGGTGGCAGGCTGTCTGCAGGGACGTGGGTGCTGCCAGCCCAAGCTCAGGTGGGCTTTTCAGCAGGATCAGCCAAGACTGAAGGCTGGCAGTGGAGGTGGCAGAAGTGGCAACCCTAGGATCCCCAAAGGAAAAACTGGGAGATGGAAAGGACTTGAGGAGCAAGCAGGGACTTTGAAGGCATGGAGCTGGAGGATGGCGAGGAGGAGAGCTTGGCAGGTGTCTGCAATTCCAGAGCCCTGTGGAAATTTGTAAATACAGGGTAAGGGCCATGTCCCTCTCTGTGTCCCAGTGAGCTCGTGGGGGTCAAGGAGCACCGTGGGGGACTCCAGCAACCATGTGCAGCTCTGGAGGTGGCTCACCACCACTGGGCAGGTATCACTGTCCTGAATCCCATCAGACTGCTGGACTCCAGACCTGTCCTGTATTCTCCATGGACCCTAAGAGTGCAAACTGTCTGTACTGTTACATTGACCTCCATGGGAACTCCCTGTAAGTTGATGTACTTGCACTGACTTCAAAGCTTTTGCCTTGGAATCCACACCTCTTTTTCTCCAAAGTCTTTGGTTTGGTAACTCATGGATGCCTGTGGCATGGTGCCCCACCAGTCGTATTTGTGCTGGTGAAGAATCACTCAGTTTTTTCCCCTCTGACAGCTGGTAAGTGGTCCTCAGCATCACTGCTTGTGTTCTGCAGGATTGCTGGCTTTAGGGCAGAGGCTCAGCCTCCTGTCCAGGCTGAGTCTGCAGTGGATCCTTCAAATCCAAGGCAGACAGTATTTTCTATTTTTGATAAAGCCTATATTCCCTGTTACAGTGCAAGTTGAGAGCAGTATCCACATTGGTTTCCAGAACAGCAGGACAGCTTGAAAAATTCTCAAAATATAAACATTTACAGTGACAGCTGTAAATGATTTATAAGCCATTCTCCATCCATTGACAATTAGCATATGAATAATAAAGAATAAACTTAAATCATTCTGTACAATTACTGCTTCCTCAGATGGTCATATTATGTTACTTAGAAATGTAGTCTATTCTGTTGTTTAATTCTGCTCTGCTTGTGTTAACACAAATGACTACGTTTGTCATCAGTTGACTAAACTAATGCAGAGCTTGGAAAATACATTTCCTGAGCTAATGGCACCAACAAATAGCCACAAAAGAGTGAACCATTTACACATTTCTCCTTTGGGATACAAAGTTCAGCATAATTACCACAAACACAAAAGATGCTGTACTAGAGTTTTAATTAAAAACAAAAACAAAATAAAATATACACAATAATTTGAGTTTGGAAAAGAGAAACAGGTCCCATTGTTCTTTGCCACATGGGCTAATAGCTAGTTTTGATATCCTGCAATTGTGTCACCAAAGCCATTTAAACTCTTTTAAGTAAAGAACTTTAACTTTGAGGGGAAAACATCCACAGGGCATTTTATATGGTCTTTCAAGTATTGATCTGTAGTTAAAAGGAAGATAAATATATAAACTAAGTATTTCATGTCATAATTGCATTCGCTTCATAAATAAAATGATAACATTCTGCAAAAACCCCACAATTTTACAGTTATGCTGAAAATATTATTTAACCCTGGGTGGTTGACAGAACATATCCTGTCCAGCTGCATGGAGTTGTGTCTGCACAGAGATTTAAATCAGTTTAGTGTAGTTCAAGAACATGTTTCACAATCACATTCGGGTGAAGGATCAGCAGCAAGCTCTGTGGTACATTCTGAATAACCCTGATTTTAGATAGGAAGTCCAGTGGACTATTTTGCCATTGGATACCCCAGGAAGACCCTGTCTGCCCACTCAAACCTACCTCATGGCACTGTCAGTAATGGGAATCCCACTGGCATCCACCAGGTATGGTCAGCTGAAGAGGTGTTTTGCTCTTCTTATTCCTTACAGCTCTTAGACAAGTGGAAATGAGACATTTTAGTTAGGCTCTAAAAGAGACCTGTGTTTCTTCTGACACCCACAGACAGGCACACCCTGCCACTCTAAAACTGAAAAGCAATCTATTAAATACAAAGCCCTATGAGGAAAGGGCCATCAAAGAATAGCCCTGGAGGCTGGGTAAGTATTTTACTGACAAAAGGTCAAGTAAACTTCAACTGTGCATAGAGCTGTTACACAGCTTTACATGTGTGGGCAAAATCCTTCAAATGATGCTTGGGAAGCCAGCTCCCCACTCCCACCACAAGCCCAGCTGTTGATAGTCAAGGCTTGAGAGTTTTCTTTCTATTTTATGAAAAAGGAGAAATGTATCCTGGACAGGAAGAAAAAAAGCAAAAAAGAAAAAACAAACAAAACCGAAACCAACCAACCAACCAAAACCAACAACAACAATAAATCAACACAAAAAACTCAAACAAACAAAACATCTCCACCCAAACTGACACCCAGCTGTAGGGATGGGAGAGCTTCCAGTCCTGTCTAAAGAGGGAACTGTGTAGGAGATTGACTATGATATGAGAGTGGACCAAGACTATCAGCCAGGCTTAAAGTTCTCCTTCCTCCTCTGTCCCCAGAAAATTGTTAAAATGGTCTAATTTAGTTTTTCCTCTCTCCTGCCACCTTCCCTGTGTGGGAGAAGCACAGGAGAGTGTTGAGTGTGCTGGGTTGGTTCTGAGGAGCTGCAGGGAGCTGTTAGGGCTGGGTGCTGCAAGAGTGGTGCTAACTGGGCTTGTGGCTGGAGATGGAGAGGGTGACATCTGTGATGAAGCTGAAGGACTGGGTGGTCCTGCCATGCATGTCACAGCTCTGGCCCTGGAGCAGGGTTTAAGGAAATCTGTCCACTGTGGCAGATCTGGCCTGGATCATTTCACATGAGCACTGGAGTCAAGCCCATTTTCAGTCAGTTTCTAATGTATCCAGGCTGAAGAATACAACCACCAACTCTGCATGGCAATTTTGTAATCTCTAGCCAAATTATGGTGATATTTCCAGCTGAAGTAATGAACTGCCACTCATAGGTTGATTACTGAAGTAGCCAAATCTGCAAATTTTCTGCCTTCACCTTTGACTGAAATTTTTGGAAGTGGTGACACAGGACTAAAAGCAGACTTCTGCAAAGCTCTAAAACACTTCTGCTTGAATCTCTGGACAAGGGCATGACCAGACCAAGAAGGCACTGGGGTTGGCTGCTAGCTATGCCAAAGGTCTGGTGAGGTCAGTAACAACAATCTGAAAAGGGTTTTTTTCATGGCTTCATCCTGATATGATTATAAACTAAACAGAAAGGAAGTTTGGATGTTTTAGAAAGGGAGAAGAATATGAGAGGATATGAGATGCTCCACAATTTGAAGAAAATGCCTGGTGTGGAACATTGGGTTTGCTTCCCAGGGAGAAAGACGAAAGCCCAAAGCACAGTCAGGAATGGGGAAGCATGGAGGCATGGAAAGGTTGTTTTGTCTGCATTGAGGTTTGTTTAGGTTCATGAAGAAAGGAATCATTAGTGTATTAGAAATGTTAACATAGTTTGTGTGGCTATGAGACACCATGGGTCTTAATCAAAAACTCGATCTTCTGCTTGAATAGAGGACTAGAAGTGTAGGAAAAGGTCCAAGGTGGAGTTTTTTGCCAAAAAAAGAGGGCAAACCAATTGACGACCACCTACATAAATTCCACTAATGTGGATTAGGTCTCTCCCTTCTAGGGACACTGGAGCAGAGGCACTTAGAAAAAAAAAACGTTTTTCCTTTAAAAAAATGAAACAAACTAATTATATGTTAATGAATATTTAGCAAACTACAGGAAATACAGGGTTCATACATAACAGACTTCAATAGTTACTCATTATACTAGAGCAAGATTAAACTCTTCATGTCATTGGTGTTCTGAATCAATGGTAGGAAATCAATTTGACTAAAGATATGACAGGAATTTTTTCTTCCCAGTAAATAAGATATAAATCTTGATATGAAACTTAGGTGAAACAAGGAGGAAATTTACTGACTTACTGGAAAGACTTTGTTGAACATCCTTTACAGTCATTTAATCTCATTCATATTTAAAAAATCTTTATGGAAAAGATATAGAAATAAAGATCTTTCAGTATAATTGTGATGAAGAGGGAAGAGTTCCACTGAGAACTGGTAAATCAAGAAATAGGAAAAGTAATTACACTGTATTGAGCATCATCCTTTATTCTCATCCAATTTAGTAAAACATTTACAGCATGCCAAAAGCAAATGCAAATAATTATGTCATAGCACTGGTATTTTCTTTGGGAACACTGAAAATTACAAAATAGGGCATTTGCCAGCTGGGAGCAAGTTTTCCAGCAAGAATTATTGACTTCAATTATCCTGTGGTAGAGCTTTTAAAAGGTAGTATAATTTATATTTCAGATTTTGAGCACATCCTGGGCTAACTCTCTTTTCAAACTCTCTTCTATACTGCTGCAGGTTCCCACAGAGGAGGGAGGAACCAGCCTCAGACTCGCTCCCTGTCCTGCTTCCAGGAGGTTTGGCTGGTGTCTCTAAACAATCCTTAATAGTGTCATGGCTATTGTTGAACTCTTTCAGCGCAGTGTAATTCATCCCATTAGCAATTACAGCTCAACACAAAAGTGTCCTCAAGACAGCTACCTTTCCTACAAATCTTTTGGTCAAAATCAGTTTTTAACCATGTTTGCCTGGTGTTGGCGTATGATCTGTGTGTGTGAGTACTTGTAGAAAACTCAGGCTCTGACTGGCTGACTTCAGCTGGAAAGTTGTCTTTCTCAAAGCCTCCTTATCCCCAGTTTTCTGTCAAATGCCCTATTACCTGAGAAATCTTTCATGATGCAACCTGTTTCCCCCAATATTTCCCATATTTGCAGAAAGTTTTGTAGTTCCAAATTGTCTTGTCTCATCCCAAACACAATCTTTGCCTGATTGCAGGAAAGGAAATGGCTCATAAGCAGTTTTCTTCCTAACAAAGTACAAATGTTGACAAATGTTAATTGAAGTTTTGATTACTGAAGAAAGGGTAATATATGGGAAGTCTGAATGTTGCTTTCCATAAAAATGCACAAGGAAGTACATTGACAAGAATAGAAACTCCTTTTCTTATAAATCATGTACTTTACCATTTACTGTTTTATATTTTGCTCCATTTGATGCATGCTGTTTACCTGTAGCAATTTAAATAATTAATTGCAGCAATCACTGTACCAGACTTACTTCAGAACTTATAATGAATCAGTTTAAGATCCAAAAAAAAAAGTGTATAACCACAGAAAATTTCTTCCATTTTCTACTCTTTGCAGACAATTAGAAGTATTTATATCATCAATAAGAAAATGCTTTTCTTTTACTTTTTCACTACACCAAATTTCTTTTAAGGTGTCATACAGCTAATTCTCTGACTTTATTAGTAAATATTGGGGTGAAAAAAATTCTATAGAAGTCAGAAGAAAAGCAGGGTCCCATTTTTTAGTTTTTCACACTGGGAGCTCACTTTTTACTAGTGTTATAATATTATTTATAAATAAACATCTACTTCTCCATATTTGAGTTATCTTCATCCTGACCAGAACTGTCATGAGCTGCAACTTCCAATTGGTAGGCTGTGTGCCATCTCTCTTTACTTGCTTCCATAAGGAATAATATATTTTAAACCAACAGGGAGTAGATTTAGATTAGATATTAGGAAGAAAATCTTCACTATGAGCATGGTGAAGCATAGGTTACCAAGAGAAGCTGTGGATGTCTCCTCCTTGGAAGTGTTCAAGGCCAGGCTGGATGAGGCTTTGAGCAACCTGGTCTAGTGGGAGATGCCCCTGCCCATGGCAGGGGAAGTGGAACTAAATGGTCTTTAATGTCTCTTCCAACCCAAAGCAATAATTCTCCTGGGAGATAGCACATCTTCTAAAGTTACAGGGCAGATGGGAACCCTTAAATTAATATCTCATGAGAGTCTAACTATTTCCATAACTCCGCAAACTCAAATGTGTTGAGGTTTGTTTTACAATGCTCTGTGGGTTTCATTCTGTGTCTTCCCCTTTGTTTTACCACTTCTTCTTTCTCAAAATACTCTATTTCTATACTGATTTTAGTATCATATATTCATTGTGCACAAGAACTAACTTCATTGCAAAAACCACTTCCTCCCTCATAATTTCTTTTTAATATAAAGAAGCCATTCTTTAGCACAGCCATGTGAAAGAAAACAGAAGACAGAAATTTCAGTCTTTGGTCAGAAGTAGGGAACACAAGGAAAGGCTTTGGAAAGAACTATGCATGTATTGTCTTGTAAGCCTCAGGCTGCCTTATTTCTTCCCTTTTTTTGTGTCAGAAGGCACTTTCTTATTAGTCACTAACAATACCCAAACATCCAAGCAAGACTGAAAAATAATAATTTACTGCAAGTTTCAAGCAGGTTTAGCAAAGTTATAAGTGCCTTCAAAGTAACTGAGGAGTTAAGATGGAAATGCCAGACCTATTTTATAACAACATTGCCAGATGCTTTGATAGATCCATTATAAATTCAACTTACATTTTTCTAAGCTAAGATTGCTATCTAGTTGCTGTTCCTTGGATATATTATTTCTTTCCTTATCTCACTGACTCTTTTCATAGCATACAGTAAGAAAATTATTAGCAATGGATCAGATTTCCTGGTAAGATATGGTCCAACAAATGCTTTTATTATATCTTTCTCTTTTTTCCATATAACCATTTTCCTTTATCATTTTGTCAGTCTTTGCTGTTTGGGCATCTTCACTGGAGCAATGCTGGCTTCAGTTATCTGGAATAGCATATATTATAGAAAAATGAGATTGGAATTGTTTGGTATTTCATTACAGTGTAACTGTCTGGGGAAAAACTTTTTTGTGGCACATTCTATTTGTTTTTCATTTCCTTTGAGTCTTTTAAAGGATTCGATTCTTATGTCTGGTGTACTTTTGTTGTGGTGTAAAAGCTAATAGGATATTGAGTAAAGATTTGGATGAAAACACAAGGGAGAAAAAAGGGAATGAAAAATCAGTTATCAATGTATGAATAGTCTGAGGATCACTTGAAGCTGAAAATAATCTGGAAGTCACTTCTGGGAAATGTTCCTTTTGAGTATCCCCAGGTGTACCCCCATCAAGCAGGAGTGCACACTGCATCTTCAGCCTGAGAACTTCCTGTGCTCTTCCAAGTCCATTCCCATTATTGTGGCTCAGCAGAGAATTCTTCCACTCTCAAATTTTCTGGAATAATCTCTTGTTCACTCTCTAGCCAGTCTAACAGTGTCAAACTGATACGACTTATTTTAAGGCGTTTCTAAGCAGTGTGATTTTGTAATGAGTTAAAGCAGCAATAGATGAGCAGCTACGTACATAATGCTAAGGAGGGTGAGAACACTCAAGCCAGGGACTCACATGAGTCCAAAGCAAGCTACATGACTTATACCTTGACAAGGTACATGGCCCAAAAGTGCCCCTGAATCTGCTCAACAGCTCAGTCTGTGGAGTGAAGGGCAGGAATCCCACAGGCAACCATGAGCCAACCAGCATTTATTTCCAAATGTGGTTGTTGCTAGAGACCCCCGTAATCCAGGATCTCACAGATGCTGTATCCTGTTTTTGGAAGAGCTAGTTTGGCAGGTGCAACTCCTCATTATAACTGTGAAACTGCTAAAAGTGCTTTTTTAAACTTTGATTTTATGTTCCATTTGAAATGTCTATTCTCTCTGCATTTGGAGGTAGCAGCTGTAGCTGGCTCTATAATTTGTTGGAAGTGGCATCTCCTACATAGAAGAGGTTATGAAATATAAACAAAGTAAAGTAACTTACAGCAGCAAAGAGAGGCACTTCCAGCTTTCATAAAAAGAAGGATGTGATAAATCTGTGCCTTGGGCAGCCACTTCATGATATCTGTTGGACATCCAATCAAGACTCCATAGAGAGATATCAAAATCTCATTTTCCTGGGACCAAGTAAGAAGCATTTATGTGACTATCAATGACAATTAGTCAGCAGAAAACTCCCTCCTTAACTACTTCCCTGGAGACTTTTAGGAACCTTCCCTAGCTCTGCCTACTGGAATAGTTCTCTATAGCAAACATCCAGTCAGTATTTTCAAAGATTCAAACAATACAATATATAATATAAAGATTAGTTTCAACTATCAGCATTAAATACAAACTTTACCCAAGCTCAGGAGTATTTGAGTTGGGTTTTTCACTGGAGGCCCTCAGAACTGAGTTTCTACAATCCTGATTCAATCCCAGAACCATTTACTCGCAGCAGTTTTGTTGCTGGCTGCAGATATACTGCTCATCCAGTGGAGCTGTGCTCATTGGGAGTAACAATCCACTGTCATTATTTCATTTCCTCAGATATTTAGAAAATAAAATGCAATTGTCTTTTTTTAATCCAAATTTCTGCTGTAGGAGTAAAACAGAAACAATAATTAGAGCCATGACTCAAAAACAAGGGTGCAAATATTTACAAATGCATGTTTGTTTCTTTCCTTGCTCTCTGGAAGCCAGCCACAAAGAAGGACTATTTGTTGCTAGCTGATCTTCCTTAGGTAGGCGGAAGCAAAGCAGAATAGGGAGTGCTTTCAATGAGACGTGGCATTCAGAGCTCTGAACTTGCTTTGTTTTTGCCACACACAGCTGCCACAAAAGGAAGCTGTCTTCAGCACCCTAAAGAAACACTCATCCAGTTTGCATGCTACAATGGTTGAAGCACATTGTTATCCAAACTATGCTAATCACAGTAGAAATTAACACACATACTGTGTTGCTCACATCATTATCTGTTGAAATGCATTGAGGAACTGCCAGAATAGTAGGATCTTGAGCAGTGACATTTTTAATACCTTTTGTGTGCAAGCAAGTTTTGCTAGTCATTCTTTGGGGATTAAGAAGAAAATTGGGAAAAAGGTCATGAATGCAGTAGTTTTGAAATGATCCTCACTTTTTTGAGTGCAGAAGCATCTACACTGCACTGGCTGACAGAGCAGAATCAAAAACCATCAGCCATTATTGTACTGTTGTTTAAATTTATAAACTGTCATTTCCTCCCATTTTACAGCAGTTGACAAAGTCAGCAGGGAAGTCCAGGAACCAGACAGCCCCAGCAGCTGATATTTACTAGAGATAACGTTCCCCCAACAGAGGGAATATTATCCCCCCTCAGCCACCACCAGCCAGCAGGCACTCACCTCGATCCCAGAAAATGCGGTACTGACAAGAGTTTGTGAGGGTGTGCTGTGAGTGGGTCACTAAAATATTCTGTGTTAAAAAATCTGCCAAAAAAAATGCAATGACACCAGCACATCTGGTTGCAGCATATGGGTTGAGAAAGACCAGCTGAGGCTCTTCCTCAAAATGCTGTATCTCTTAAGGGAGCTATGGCCTTAGGAAAGTTCAGGCTGTGGGGTTGGTTTCTACATTATCTGTATGTACTTTAGAGCATATTTGATTCTCTAGGAGACACTAGAAATGCTACCAGTCACTGACAGCAGTTGATCCAAATTGGTGGGTATGGGTAAAACCTACCCATACAACTCATTGTTCTTGAAAATGTAAGGGGTGGAAATAGTCCATCCATGAGACCATAAACTCCTTGTGCCTTTGCTAGGAAGACCAGCCCTTAGGAACTCCATGCCCTTGAGACAAGAGCAAGTGTGGAGTAAGGAAGACTTACCCTTGGTGGAGGTGAATCAAGTTAGGGCCCATTTAAGCAAATGTGCAATCATGGGACCTGAAGGGAGGCATGCATGGGTGCTGAGGGTGCTGGCTGATGTCACTGCAAGGCCACTTCTGATAGTCTTTGAAAGGCCACAGGGCCTGGGAGAGGTTCCTGGAGAGTGGAAGAAAGCAGACATTACTCCCATCTTCAAGAAGGGGAAGGAGGAGGATCTAGGGAACTGGTCAGTGTCATTTTGATCCCAGAGAAGGTTACAAAACAACTAATCTTGTAAACCATTTGCAGTGAGTATTCAGCATGTATTTACAAAGGGGAATTCCTGGTTACTCAATGTGACAGACTGCAACGAAGTGACTGAGTGGGGAAGGGGAGTGCGGTGGATGCTGTTTACCTCACCTTCAGAAAGGCTTTCCACAGCGTCTCCCATAATATTCCCGTAGGCAAGCTGACAAAGTATCAGGTAGATAAATGGACAATGAGCTGGATTGGAAACTGGATGAACTATTGGGCCCAGGGATCAGCAACACAAAGTTCAGTTACACAAAGTTCACTAGTGGTGTGTCCCACTGGTTGATACTGGGTCCAATACAGTATAATATCTTCATTACTGACCTGGAAAGGGTGCACTCTCAGAAGCTTTGCAAATGATAATAACTTAAGAGAAATGCCTGATACTCCAAATGGTTGTGCTACCATTTGGATTGGCCTCAGAGTCTGGAAAAATGAAGAGGAATCTCAACAGTCACGAAATCAAAGCANAGACCATGTCCAAATGGTCCATAATCCCCATTGTGTGATTCTGTAAACATCTGCTATATGCTGCAGTCAAGGCTGAGATGCTGGGTTCAATGGAGGCTTGGTCTGACTTAATATGCACTTACCTGCATCCCTTGACAGAATATTCCCTTATTTCACAATATGAATGATATGTTCTGCTAAAAGATCATTTCATCCATTCATCCTATAATAATCAGAGACTTTCTCCAGTTATAGATGGTCCACTGTATCTAATCATAGCTCTACATTATGCATAATTTAGATGCCATGAACAGTGTGCTATGTTTATCTTTCTGTCTACCAGCTTTCTGAACTTGTTCAGCAGCTGCTTTTGGAAGAGGAGGGGTATGGCTGCTCTGTGGAGGGGAAACCTGGGCTCAACCTGCTACTTCAGTGCTATCAGTATCTGCTGGAAAACCAGCTGTCTGGAAAATTACATGCAGAGACATTTCAACCAAGGGCAAATAGATAATGAACATGCCAGCACTACAGTAGTTGCTGATTGGATTCTGCCAAGAGTCCAAGGACAGAACCAAGACTAGTGTACAGCTCTGGATCTTTGAAATCAGAGTCTAAATGAGAGTCAGTTTCCAATTTAGAATTCCTTACATGTAGCAGGTAACATCTCTGCAATGGACCAAAACACCTATGACATTTCTGAGAAAAATGAATCTGAAAGGTTAAACTTAAACAGTAAAACCATAATTGCAAGCTAGTCCTGAAAATGGCTGAAAAAGGCAGTGTATGAAGGATGTTTCTGAAAAGGTATCATAGGTATATAACAATCCTCTTACTCTTTTTGTTACCATTGTCCTCATGAAGCTGTGTATCAGCCTTTGATTTGTTTTAAATCTGTTGTCCTCTTTATCAGATGGTCCTGAGGACAACTGAGTAAAAGGACTGAAAGGTTCAATAGATCAATCCAGTAATTGGTAGGACATGTGTGACCCATTTCATGTGGAGAGTATGGGTGTCCAGAATTATCTTTTTCCTCTGAACACAAAAATGCACATGCAAACTGTGTCTGCAGAAACCAATAGTAGATTTAAAACAAAAGTTTAAGTGCCAAAGTGAAAGCAAAAGTTCCTCTGCATAGCAGTTCTACCCTCCTGAATATAAATTATCTTTACTGTATATATCTTGTGTCTTTATTATGTGCCTTACTCTAAGGACCATATTCTGACAGACTGTCTACAAAATTATTTGCACAGTTCTCAGTAGGAACATTTATACAGTGAAAATTTTTAGAGATTTGAATTTATTTGGGTACTGAATTTCTATTAGTTTCAAAGGAAGTACCAAAATAGCTAAAATGTTCTAGACCTAGGGCATTACTCAACATAATATTAAATAGTTTAAATTTGGGCCCTGAACTCATTTGCTGATATCTATTACTCTGCCAGAAAAAAAGGTGGAAAGTGGCACTTACAAATTATATACTATTCTGGTCCTGTGCATAAGTTACTTCCTCATGAATCTTTGTCAAAACCAGAACAATTTCAAAATTGTAGTGTGTCTGACTCATTGGGGGAGGGTATAGAAAAAAAATTACTCATGAGATTTTTTGCTACTGTCTGTCCTGGTTCCCCACCAAAGTCAAGAGACACACGGGACTGTGAGGAACCTTCAAGCGCTTTACAGCAGTGTCTGTAAGTAACATTCTAAGGTTAATATCAAGGAACTTTGGACAGTACTCAAGGACTGAGCTAGCTGTTCTAAGGTGAAAGGACTTGCTTTAAGTTGACTGATGTCAGCTTACTGATTGGAGAGTCTATTCCTAAAGTTTGTGAAACAATTTAGTCCTAAACTCTCCCAAAAATATGTATAGAGTTATTCTGTGTAGGAGAGGGACTATGTAATCTCATTATGCTCCCTTCCTTCCCTCACACTGGAATTTTCCGTGTTTTGTAGAGTTGTTTTTGGCAATAGACAAACTACCATTTCAGTTTCCCAAACTGTGCCTCCATTCCTTCCCATGCTTTAAGGGAAGAATATGTCTGTGGGTTTGTTGCATCAGCTTCCTAATACAGCCCATAGAGTTCTGAAAAGATTTGATTTCTTGTTCTATATCCCTTTCATAGCTGTCCATATTCTACGGCTGCCCACAACACATTTTCTGTGTCCTTCTTTGAGTGCCCAGCTTAATCAAATACAACCTGTGCTGGCAGTTAGGAAACACAGGGAGAGGTTCATCTCCCCAGGCTTAGGATAGCTCTGTCTGAGTAACTCAGACACTCTTCACAGTTGAACTAAAATTCTCATAGAATGCAATCCATCCTCTGTGAGGATGGACTTCTAAAACAGGTCTGAAGAAATGGTTCTGGGTGACTGCCCTTTTCTCTTCTTTGACACATAGACAGCTCAGAAGTGGACATCATGGGAGACTTGGGTTGGAAGAACCCTTCTTAAAGATTAAGTCCAAGTTCCAGTGCTACAGACATCTCATATTAGATGACATTCAATCAATCTGTGGCATTCTAAAAAACTTGTATTATCTTGCAGTGTTCAGAATTATCCCAAGCTATCTATTTTCAATACATGAAGAAAAAGAGATCTCACTCTGTTGCTATTTTTACTTGCTTTTTTTGTTTTTGCTTGGGTATAAATTGCTTTATTTGCATTGCTGTGTTGTTTAGTATTCCAAGTTCCTATATGCATATATATTATTAGATATTTTAGTTATCCCTTCTGTTTAATGTGTTTAGTACCATTTACTTTCCTTCCTCATGCAGTTAAAAGCAAGTAATGTGAACTTGAGAAATTATGAGGGTGTCAATAAAGCCCTGGGGATAGCAGCAGTAATGTTGCTGGATTTTTGATTGGGGTTTTATTTCTGCATTGACCAAAGGAAATAATGTGGGACCCTCTACTGTATTTTTGCTTTTACTATTCTATAGTTCAGCACTGGATTTTCTGACTGTATCCAAAAAAGGGATGTAATTTTCTTACATTTCAATGTAACTGATTCAGGCTAGAAAAGAAGGCTCCTGAAACTGCCAAAAAAGGAAATATTTGTTTTTATATTCTTATAGTGTGCTTTCTCTTCTTTAATTCCTGTATAAAATCCCAACAGAATTTATGAGACAAAGAACACTGTGAAGCTGGGCATCAATGAGATCTACGTTTTCCATTTAACCTAATGTTTCTCTTAATAAGACTTTGCTTTCATTTGTAAGGATCCTGAACACTATTCTGGGCAGCAGGCACGCCAAACTTCCATATTCCTCCTGAGATCAGCCCAAGCAGCACTGCTGTACAGAGAAAATTATATCAGACTTGGCGTGAAGGTGCAAAAACCGGATGGTACTTCAGTCCTAACTCAACGGCACTTGTAGTCCCCAGGCTTTGCCTGACTTAGGTCTGTATCAAAATAGAAAGTGGACTTAGAGATCTGACTCCTTTTGTCATGCTTTGCCAAGTCAGCTGTGTCTCTGTTAAAAAAACACTAATTATCAGTAAATCACATTCTTTTACTCACTAAATTTTTTTAGGAGATACCTGCTTCTTCTATTGTATTAAAAATTGGCAAGGTGTTTGCATGGATGATTAATCCATATACTGGACATGTAGATCTGCTGTTCACCTCTAAGCAAGCAATACCCTAGGTAGAAAAGGTTTCACAAATACTCTCTGCAAATATTTAGAGTTTCAATCAATTGCAGTAGGGCTGTTTGTTGTTGGCCCCTTCCAACTCGATTATCCTATTGTCATGGGTTTGTTCAAAACCGGGCAGAAACACCATTTAATGTAGCGGTTTCACATTCACCTGCTCGCCTGCTCACACCAGGCGAGAGTGCAGTGTAGTGGTTTTATGAGAATAAGGATTAAGAGAAATGCAAAACAGGCCTAAACTTCAAAGATAAAAATAGTTTATTAACAAAAGACAACAAAATCAAAATCAACCCGCAGGTGGTTTCTTCTTCCTCCCCCAGCCCCCCACCCAAGATGGTTCCTTTCTTCCACCTCATTTATCTTCCTTTACCACCATCCTTCTCACCAACAACACAGAGAAACAAACTTAGAAAACCCCTGGTCAATTTACCACTCTTGAAATAGGCTTTCATCAGTCCAATTGGAAGAAGAGTCTCTCTCGTCTCACCATGGAGATTTTTCCCACAAGAAGCATAAGTCTCTTGTAGAATCCATATCACTGTGAACTCCCGCCCAGAAAGGATATTAGTT
>VZTR01000017.1:48254-102738 GCA_013400775.1 Chaetops frenatus | reverse complement strand
AAAAAAAAAGTTGTTGTCCTTTAAACCACAACACCTATTCATTCCATTCTATGTCTAGCAAGCCATCACCAGCTGCAGGGTGAGCAAGGGACTAGGACAGGACCAAACTGGTAGCAGAGGCAGCCACAACTACTTGGAGGATGAATATGGAGGACTCTTTGTAGAACCAGGGAAGAAATCATACATAGCATAAACACATACTATAAAAAAATCTTCGCATAGTTCTAGCATAGGGCTCATGGCTGAGCTGGAAGGACATTTTCTAGGGACTCTTGATGCTATGTACTTATCTTCTGCTTCCTCAAATCTGTAGCCGTATCTTAAAAAGGCTTTTAATTTTTTTCTTGTTTATTTTAAAATGAAACTAGAAAAATACTTTTTAAATCTGTTGCATTAAACTCACAAGCCTTAAGAGCTGTGGCCCAACCTCCTTGCCAGAGAAGCTCCTTTGGGGAATTTGTTTTTATAATTACTCCAGCCAGCAGGCCATATGGTAGAAGAATATCATGCTTCCAGAGCTGAGTAAACATTTCCTAGACAGGGAAACTAAAGCATAGAGAGGTTCCCCTTGGACCCAACTAAAAAATCAGTTACAGAAGCAGAACTAGAGCACAAGAGTTTCCAGCTCCCCTCTGTGGGATGGGAGTTTTTCATCACTAGAAACCATGATGGAAAGAAATTGGAAGTTCAGAGCAAGAAACAGCTTTCCAAGAATAATTCTTTCCTTATGCTACATAAATAATGGTAGCAACCCCCACGTTAGTTCATGTTACAGGACAGAAGAAAAAGTACTTTGTTTCAGACTGCAGTTGAAACAAAGGTTTTGTTCTTATCAGCCTCCTGTTAGAATTCCTAAGGGCACCGAACAGCTCCAGGAAAGCTTTTGTGATCTATGTTTTTAAGAGGAATCATTCCAGAAAGCTCTCAAAATTTACTATTTCTTTAAGCTCTGAATTAGACTTTTTAGTGGTGCCAAAAATTTATTTCTACCTCTAAGCCAGAGTATTATTTTCCTTTCCCAAGCATTTACAGCTGTTTAAGTGCCTAGTGACGTAAGAATGTTCAGCCTCTGAACATTTTTTTGAGTTTAGAGTTTTCATCCTTTGAGTGATTCTCCTGTACTCAATGCTAAATATCTATGCCTGTTGCTGATGCCTTCTGTGGGGAAAAATGAGGTGTCAGACAAGCCACAGAAATGCACAAAACTGTGAGCCTGACTCTTTCCCTGGAAAAGTCTAAGCTTAGAAATGGGCTCTGGAGGGGATGGCAATGCTCCCTCTGCAATCTTCAGTGACCATGGAGACACCTGAGCATCCATGCCACAGGCTCAAAAATTCACTGTGTCCTTACAGTGCCTTTCCTGCCTCAAATCTCTGGGTTCCTGCAGGTTAGGGACAAACCTACCATACATATTCTGAGTACTGCAGGGATCTCATGTAACAGCACTGAATCTGCTCAGAAAAGGAGACCTTTTGATTCAAGTTATGTCCATATTTCACAAGTCTCCACCCTCCTAGTCCAGAACTACTTTTGTTAAATCTAAGGATGCAGTCATGGCAAAATCCCAGTCACACATTGCAGCCATTTACTGAATACTTATAAGCATTAACCCAAATTCACCATACCTGTAGATACAAACACTCAAAAACTGTGCCTGAGAACAGCTGTGAAACTGATGTTGCTGAAGAAAACTCAAAATGTGTTATTTTATCACATGAATGTTTTGGACAGTATTAGATAAATGCTAGCCTTTTCATATTTTATTTTGTGAAGGTTTCTTAAATCAAGAACAGAATGCCATATTTATTCACTGTGCAAGGCAGTTTTTCTTAGACCTACAAAGAAGTTTTGGCAGCACACACTGTTTAATGATCTGATCATGGAGGTACAGGATTCACTGACAAGGTTTGCTGGCTGTTAGGTCTGGTTCTGCTTGATTTCAGGATCATAAACATCTCCTTTTTGATTATGTTTCCTAAAAATGTCTTTCAGTAGAAAGAGGACAAAGCAGACCATCCACATAAGCAGAAGGGCAGCTCTGCTCATAGTAGAGCTGGAGTCTTGTGGCTCGTGTGCTGATTCTCCTCCCCATTTCACTTGCAGCACCTTCCTAAATATGGTGACTTCCACTTACTTCTGGGGCATTAACTAATTTTGCTCGAGTGAAGGAGCTGTTAATTGCTCTTGTACTTCATTTGCAGCTGAGTTCACTTAGACCCTGGGGGGAAGCAATTTTCTCAGCTTTCCCAGACCCTGTGATAATTAAGCTCACCCTGAGAACCTACTGCCCACCGTTTGCCTGTGCTGAAGTGGTTAAACACAGAAAACACTCAGCATTTTTCAGGACAGTTCTCAGCACTATAAAGGATCAGGCCCAAGTAAGGCCAAGGAAAGGCAGCGCATCAGTTCAAAAAGGTCCCAACTGGGAATGGATGCTTGCTCCCATAATGTTGAGCTCCTGTTGCACACAAAGGAGATAATGACACAACTGATAACTAATTACAATGAGAAGAAGGGGAAAATGATGCAATGGATGTTAGCAGGATTCATAAAATCTAATGCTAATAAAATACAGTATGTGTACAAAATTATAGTTTAGTTCCTGGCTACCTGCTGTGTTCAAGCTAAGCAAAAGACTAAGTAATATCTTCAGGATGTATTTTACAAAGACAACTGTTCCCTATTTAAGATAAACTTACCACTATCTATTTTATTTAACTAGTATCTAATTTGTTCTAGGATGTTAACATGCTAATATGCATATAAATTGACCTTGCATCTTTGGAAAAATCGCAGTATAAATATTATATTATCAGAAAAATAAGGAAAGATGTGAGCACTGAACTGTCTCCCATCAAATGGAATTGAATCACAGAAATACTCTGTAATTTACATAACTGGCATGCTGGTAAGCAGGAGAGATGATGCACAAACTATTAGAGTTAAGAAGGGTTAAACACAAAATCACAGCATGGTAAGGTTGGAAAGGGCCACAGTGGGTTATCTGGTCCAACCTCCCTGCTCAAGCAGGATCATCCCAGAGCACATGGATTGTATCCAGGCAGTTCTTGAGTATCTCCAGTGAGGGAGATTCCACAGCCTCTCTAGCAGCCTATTCCAGTGCCTGGTCACCCTCACAGTTCTGAGAGGCCGGAATGATTGCTGTCTCGAGACATTTTGGGGTGCATGAGTGGGGGGAAGGGGCAGGCTGGGCCTTACCCTGGTGAGGCAGTGCCCTGCCCTATGTGCCCCTCCCCAAGAGCCTGTATCCCAGCCTGGCAGTGGCTGCCAATCACTGCCACACTGGAGGCAGTGCTGCACACCCCATCCCTGGAGCCCCTTACCCAGCTCCTAAGAGGCCAAATGACTGGAAGTCGCACCTGGGGGAAGGGCCAAGGAGTGTTTAAAGCAGAACATGAGGCAAGCATGTCTTGACTCTACCTCCTCTTGGAATTTCTATCAGCTGCACACCACTGGAACCCAGGAGTGGTAGTTATGTGGGTCCTCTTCTATGTATTTTCTGTCTTTTTCTCTTTCTTCTCAGAATTTTTGTGTAACTTAACATCAAACAGGCTTAGAGTTTGCTAAGTTAATGTTTTGAGAAGTGTTTTATGTTGATTGAATGTTGCACTAGATCTTTTGCCAAGGTTCTCTGATTTTCTAAAGTAGCCAGTAAAGTTTTCTAGTTGTTTTGACCTCTTGAGAATAACTTGTCCATATTTGTCCCATGCATCTAACTCAGAGTACACGAACAACTGTAAGGCTTTTTAAGAGCCATGCTGAGCAACGTTTCTGGGGACCTTACAAGAGTAAAGAAGTTTTTCCTCAAGTTCAGGTGGAACTTCCTGTGCATCAGTTTCTGCCCATCGGCTCCTGTCCTGTTGCTTGTCACCACTGAGAAGAGCCTGGCTTCATCCTCTTGACACCTTACCTTCAGATACTTGTATACATTGATGAGATTCCCCTGTCGATCATCTCTTTTCAAGGCTGAAGAGGCTCAACTCCCTCAGCCTGTCCTCCTAAGAGAAATGCTCCTGTTCCCTCATCATCTTCATAGCCCTTCACTGAGCCAGTTTCAGGAGCTCCATGTCTCTCTTGTACTGAGGAGACCAGAGCTGGACACAGAACTCCAGATGTGCCTCACCAGGGCTGAGCAGAGGGGCAGGATCACCTCCCTCAACCTGCTGTGAGTGTTTTTCTTAATGCCCCCCAGGATACCATTGGCCTTCTTGGCCATGAGGAACACTGCTGGCTCATGGACAGCTTGTTATACATGGACCAGTTTGTAGGTGTGCTATCCCAAGAGAGACCTAAAGAAGGAATGGTGCCTCTGAGGCCTACTTTCTTTGCTCTGAAGGAGCTGTGCTTCACTCCCTGTCCCTGGGCAGTGTGCACATGCTGCTTTACCAGTTCTTCCTCCCTGGCAGCTACTCTGGCTGCTCTCCACAGATCAAGCCATGCTCCCCCTTCATGGGGGTACCAATAGGAAGTTTCTGTGCTCCTCTCTTTCCCTCCTTGGTGCCCAATAGGCAAAGCTAGGGAGCAGTGGGTACTATAGGAGGTTAATGTCTCTTTTATACATACACTTACACCCACACACACATACATGTGTATGTGAACCATTATCTCCACACAGCTAATGAGAAATCAAAGTGTGCAAAACATAAAAGAACAAAAGATAAATATCCTTTTAGAGTCACCTCTTCAATATTTATATCGGTGGCACTGGGGACAAATATTTTGGTCTCATGTGTGGCAGTTCAGCCTCATATGAGTCAGACCTGCATATTTTGCATATTTTTGAAAGTATCAGACAGCCAGTTAAAAGCACATCGTTGTCAGTAGTGTGACCCTGAAAATAACAGTGTTTTTCTTTTCCTTTCCTTTTAGTTTGAGCCATTGCAGTGTCAGCAACAATCAGAAGAAAATGCGAAAATTCATCTCAATAGCTCAGAATGCATGGGAAATTTTTATATCTGAAAGGAAGCCTGGCTGGAAGCATCAGATGCAGCTTTTTGCAGTTTGCTCTGCAGTTGGCTTCCTCTCCAGCTTTCTTTTTTTCCTTAGCATGCACTTCTCCTTGGCACACCACTCTCTGGGGCCCCTACTGATTTCTGGATTCATCTGGATTTTGCTTTCTATCATGCTCTTCTGTTTCAAGCACCTGCGCTGTTTTAGTGTTCTGTTCCTCCTTTCTTGTGGACTGAAAAATGGCAGGGATGCTCTTATTACTGCTGGCACAGGTGTTGTGGTGGCCAGCAACATTCAAAACATTTTTCACAATCTAAAGGTTCTGGCAGACAGTATAACCTGTCATTTAAAGCATGAGCAATTTGCCTTGATAAAATATTATGTTGAGGCAATAAAATGGATTTATGAGGTGGCCAAGCTTCCTACTGAGCTACCTAAAGAATTAGTGGTCCTAAGGCATGAATTCACACCATCTTATTCAATTTCAGATGATGCATTAAAACAAGAGCTAAATGACACAGAGCAAGAAATCCAGAGAATTGCTAACCAGATATCTTTTATGTTGACTATACTGCCATATATAGGTCAGAAAGTATTGCCTATATTTGGGGTTTTTCTAGTTTCTTTTGGAACTGGCCTCTTTATCAAAAAATTTGTGGGTTCTCATAGTACCAAATTTAAGAATACTTATATCACAAAACAGTTCATTGCATTTGATGAGCACCAAAAGCAACAGCGAAGACCCTGTCTTCTGCCATTTAACAAAAAAGAGAGAAAAGATTATGTAACAATCCCATCTTTCGTCTTTGCAAGAAAGGACAGGAAAAAAATGTTGTGTTCTTTTCTCCCTGTAATTATTCATCTTTGCATCTGGCTCCTGTTTGCTGCAGTAGACTCTTTGTTTTATTTGTTAATTATTTCTGTGAACAAATATCTCCAAGAAGTACCGGATCTAGACATTCAACTCAGTCTCTTTCAGAATGTAAGTACCTATCAGTACCATATATTTCTTAGTTTAGTGTTGAAAACTTTCCCTTCATCTTCAGCAGCTGCAAGAGCAGACATATAGCAATGAGCCATCAATTCTTTCCTGGAATATCACTCATTTCAAAAAAGGCCATTGCCTCTACAGATACATATGTTGGACAGAACCAGATTCTTTCCAGAACATTGTCATATTTCTAGAGAATGGTAAATTTTAGAAGAAGGACTTTCATTCTTCCATTTATATATATGAAGAAAACCAGAAGCTTAAAATTGGAAACTCACAAAACTGACATTCGTGAAGCACTACTTTTATAGTCAAAAGTCCCTGTGACACTGATGTAAGAGATGCCTACCTTTCTTTAACTGAGTAGTGTGAGGGGCTCATCACTTGTGTGCATGGGATCATACACGTGAAATAATAGCTTTTTGCCAAAATCTCCAGGTTCCTCCAGCAGGAGCAGCAGCGACCTAGAGAGCCATAGATTAACTAGGTTGGAAGGTAAGTCTGGAGACCATCAAGATCAACCTCATTCTCCAAACAAGGACAACTGGTTAGAGCATGGTGCTAGTAACACCAAGGCTGTGGGTTTGAGCCCCATATAGTTCTTGTGGGTCCCTTCTAACCCAGAATATTCCATGATTCTGTGGCAAACTTTAGAGATAGATCAGATTGCTCAAAATCTCATCTGAATATTCTTAAAGGTGGAGATTTCACCATTGGAGTGATGCCTTTAGTGCAAAGTAAATCTGCCCTGTTTGACAGAATTATTCATCCCAAATAAATCAAGCAAGGGCAGCAGGAGGCCAGCATGGGTGAACAAGGGGGTCCTGAAAAAAGCACAGACTAAGTGAAAGAATGGACAGCAGTCCCAGGAGGAATGGAGATACACTGTCTGATTGTATAAGAATGGGGACAGGAAAGCCAAAGCCCACCTGGACCTGAATCAGGTGAGGCAGGTGAAAGGCAGCACAAAGATCTGGAAACAGCAAAAGAAAGACATGGGGAAATGTAGGTCCACTGTGAAGAGCAGGAGGGTCTTAGTGGCAACAAATGACACAGAAACCCCAAGGTACTGAATGATATCTTCTGCTGTGCCTTTACTAGGAAGACCAGCCCTTAGGAACTCCATGCCTTTGAGACAAGAGCAAGTGTGGAGTAAGGAAGACTTACTTTTGGTGGAGGATAATCGAGTTAGGGCCCATTTAAGCAAATGTGCAATCATGGGACCTGAAGGGAGGCATGCATGGGTGCTGAGGGTGCTGGCTGATGTCACTGCAAGGCCACTTCTGATAGTCTTTGAAAGGCCACAGGGCCTGGGAGAGGTTCCTGGAGAGTGGAAGAAAGCAGACATTACTCCCATCTTCAAGAAGGGGAAGGCGGAGGATCCAGGGAACCACAGTCTAGACATCCTCACCTTTATCCTTGAGAAGGTGACAGAGGGTATAATCATGGAAGCCATTTTCATTCATGTGAAGTTCAGGAAATCTATTAGGAATATTAAGCATGGATTTATAAAGGCTAGATCTTGCTTGACCAATCTAACAGTTTTCTGTGATACAAACATGAGGTTGCAGAACGAAGGGAGAACTGTGGATGCTGATTGTACTTTTATTAAGTCTTCCACACCTGGAACACTGGAACACAGCATCTTCATTGACAATCTGATGAAGTGTGGGCTAGATAAATGGAGAATGATGTGAATAGAAAATTGACTGAACCCTTGGACTCAAAAAGTTCTGACTTGTAGTACAAAGCCATTTCTGATGTCCTCTAGGAGTAGACATGGGGATCTACACTATTTAACCTCTTCGTTAATGAGGTGCAAAGACAAACACATTAGAGCCACACAAGCCTGCAGACAATATAGAACTGTGAAGGGTGTCTGAAACACTGTGCTGCCATTCAAAAGGTCTTCAGAAGGCTAGAGAACTGGGCCAAGAGGAACCTCAGCAAAGGAACATGCCATGTCTTGCAGTCCTTGAAGAGAAATAATTCCATGCACGTTACATGTTGGGAGCTATCTGACTGGGAGGAGGCTTCGCACAAAAAGGCCCTGAAAGTTGCACAGCAAGTTGACCACAAGCCTGCAATGTGCCCTTAAGGCAAAGAAAGTGCTAATTTGGGCTGCATTGGGCATTGCATTGCCAGCAAGCCGTAGCATGTCATCCTTCCTCTCTGCTTAGCACTGCTGAGACCCAGTACAAGAAGGGCATATACTGGAGTGAGGAGTCAAGGAAAAGATCAGGAAGATGATTAAGGGACTGGAGCATCTGTCACATGAGAAGAGGCAGGGGCTGTTCAGGATGAAGGAGAGATGGTTCAGGGAGATCTTACAAATGTGTGTAAATAAATGGTGGAGGGTAGGTGTAAGAAAGAGGAGCCAGACACAGAAAAATTTCTTCAACAAAAGGGTTGTCAAGAACTGGAATGGGCTGCACAAGGAAGTAAAGGAGTAACCATCCCTACAAATATTCAAGTAACAACTCAATAGTTTATGGTGTTATTTGGTCAAAGATTGGACTCCATGATCCTGGGGTCTTTTCCAACCTTAATGGTTCTATGATTCTGTGACTTCTCAGTGGTGCACAGTGCAGGAAGAAGAGAAAATTAGGACAAATAGAAGAAATTGGTTTTTTGTTTGCTCTTCAGGTGATGAAACAATAGAACCTGTTCTGAGACAGGTTGTGGGGTCTCCACCCTTGGAGATATTAATAAGCCAACTGATCACAACCCTAATCAACCTGCCTCACTATTTGCTGTGTCATTTTGCCTGTGTTTCTGTCCTTTGTACCTTGAGGGCAGCCTCTTATCATGACCTGCCTTGGGTGTGACCCAAGGAGCTTAGTCCCATTATCCATGGACAGAAGCCTGACCATGTCTGGCAGATTCATGGGTCTGTAATATGAATTTGCTCTCCTTATGTGCATTGTTCACTCATGTGGAAAGCTTCAAAACAGAAAACTAATGGCATCATCCTATTGTTTCTAGTTCCCCAAGGAAATGTAATTACATTAAAATGTAAAATTTAATCTCAAGAGATTTGTTATATCAAGCCTCAGGGCTGCTGATCTCAGGGAGTCCAGGAAGCTGGGTGAGCAGGACAGACTCAGAGACTTGAAATGTTTATTAATTAGCATGAACAATAAAGTTCTTCATGCACTGTTACCCCTGTTTCATATTGAGTTCCTAATGAACATTTTCATTGCTTATACATCAGTTCAGTTTAGGGATAAAATATCCTGAGATAATTTGGAACAGGATAATGTCAAGGAAAGGCTAACAGGCTGAAAATGGGTTGCATGCTTTGGGAACTTGATTTCTCCAATGAACATCTAGCAGAAATGCCTGGCCTCTGTAGGGTGATTAGAAAAGCCACAAGGAAGAGCTTATTATTCCTCTGACATGAACAGAAAAGAGGCTGGGTTATTCTATATACTGTGTCCCCACAGTACTCCTACACACAGAACAGAAAGTTGCCTGCCAGTATGGTCTCAGAAGCACGTCTAGTTTACCCTTCTTGTTAAGCATTTCAGTCCACAAGCAGTGAAAGGCATCAGCTAAGCAAAGGCACTACAAGAAGAGGTCATTTGTGTGACAGCCTTTGGTAGAGCACTGCCTGGGCTGGTGCCTGGCTGCAGAGAGGGAACTGGGCTTAGTGCCATGTGGGCATGGCTGGGTTACCATCTATACCACCCACAATCACTGCAGCTGTGGTTTCAGGTGGAAGAAAGGGTGAACACCCTTGAATATGAAACATTTTTACCTCCCTCTCTCTATTGGGAAGGTTGTCAGGATCAGCCGTGCTCCTGCCTACCCCATCCTCTGCTGCCCATTGCCTTCTGGTTTGTCCGAGACTTGACTCAGGCATGTGGTGCTGAAAAGCAGAGCTGGTGTGGGAGGCAGCTGCAGGGAACAGAGTGGTGGAGGCAAACCTGAGCCCAGCCAAGTGCGAGCTGAGCTGAAAGGAGTGGGGTGGAGCTGGGCAGAGCTGGGTGCAGCAGTCAGCAGCGCCAGGGCCCGTACTGGAGGCAGCTGCACATAGTTGAGTCCAGTGCCCAAAGAGGTGGCACAGTGTGGTGGGGAAAATCTTGCTTTCAGAGGTCTGTCTGTCATTGTTTTCTGCTGTCTCAGGCTTGGGGACAGGGACAGTGCCGTGGTGAGTGCCTGCCACCTTGTTTTTGCCTGGGGAAAGCCATGTAGTGCCGGGCATGGGAAGAGCCACCATCTTGGCTCTGTCCCAGGGCACGTGTAACTAAGTTGAGGTGGTGGATACGTTTTGTGGGTAAACCACCTGTTCTTTCTTATATACTTCTGTTACTAATATTGCTGCTGTTACTGTGCATCTCTTATCCCATTTGTTGTTGCTTTCAGTGACTTGTTATCTCAACTCATAGTCTCTGCCTTTGTGCCACTCTTACCAGAAAGGGAGAGGCTTATCTGGAGTTTAATTTCTGTTATGTTATGTTTCATGTTAAACCGCCATGGTGTGAAAGTACTGCTGAGCATGTGCTGAGACAAAACCAAAGGGACAGACACTCTGCTCTGCAGTTTTACTGCCAACGAAGGACCCTCCAACAGGGCATCTGAGCAGAGTCATAGGAGTGGAAAAATTTTAACCCCTTATAACCAGCTTAGCTAAATACTTTCCCATCAGAGCCACTGAGAAGGTAAGTTGTTAATGGTCAAAAATGCTGGGCATTGTTCCAAGATAAATGGTGAAAATAGAGTCCAAAACGTTTATAAACAGCCAGTAAATATATTGTTTTGAGCATACAATATATAGACACTGGATGGTCTAAATGATTTAGGGTCCTTTGTAAATCTGAATGTCCAGTGGGAGAAATATTAAGAAAGGAGGGAATCAGTATTATAACTATCACATTTTTCCCCCTTTTCTTGTGCAGAAGAATGAGAAAAGCTATATAATTTCTATGAAAGAGCATATTGCAAAGACTGATTCTTTCAAGATCCATTTGTTTAAGCATAACTGCATCCCTCATCCAGAGCTTGCTCTCTCCTCAACATGGATCCAGCTTGGAGTCATCATCTTCTTCTTAATAATTTTTGGGTTATTCTCTGGCCTCTTGACCCAACTTAAAATACTTGTGTCAACTTCCTTTTATCCTGATACTGAGATGAAACGGATACGTTATTTACATGCAAAACTACTCAAAAAAAGAGCAAAGCTACAGGAGAAAACTGGGAAGAACATGTTTGCAAGAACGGTAAGCCATCAGCTCTGGGGAAAAAAATAAATCCTCTCACTGGGTGGTAGCCAGATTCAGGAAATACTTAAACACTTGTTAACTTCAATTATGTGCTAGTAGACTTTCCCCAGTGCTCAGGAGCCACAGACAGGTTTCCTAAAGGTAAGATTAGGTCATCTAATTGTTTTGTTCTGTACTTCAGCACACAAACCTCAGATATGACATTGGTATGCTCCAATTAATATGTGCTGGCAAGAAAATACTTCTCAGATTCAGAGTCCTCCAGAGAGGAAACTTAGTTTTCATGAATATATGAAAAGCACTGAAGAGTATTCCTGCAATCTAGACAGCAAGTGCTAGGCAGTAAGAGCAGCCCTAAACGTAGAGAAAGATGTTATGGTATTGCTTAGCAAAAGGAAAGGTGATATATTTCTGTTTTAAAAACACAGCGTGACTGCAAATACCATTAGGGAACAGAACTTTTTGCTTGCAAAAACATTTATCCCATATATATATATATATATATATATATATATGCACACACTAATGGAAATAACTAACACACATGCATATACCTATGGCAAATCCAGATAGATAGCTGCAGACATATACTGTTTGTTTTTTTACAGCCTTCAATATACAAGGTATTAGTGTCTGGGTGACCTTAACTCAGTAATACTACCATATAGATCATATTTCTGTCTTTTCAGGTTAACTTTTGGTTTCCACTGCTCAAGGCAAGAGAGGCAGTGAGGAAGAAGGAAAGGACTGTAGCAGAATGACAGGATGATGTGAAAAAGACCAAGTGAATCTTTGGATATGGCTGAGATGCTTTAGCTCCACCCGTGTTTCGCGCCATGTTTCCTATAAGATGTCACTTCTTGTAAAAATTTCACACTCAGAGGCTGAGCAGCAGTATTTTGGAAAAGATGCCATTGTGGATAGCGTGCAGTTCACCACAGATTGCTCTGGATTGCGTTAACAGTTGTTTTTCAACTTGAGGTCTTCATTATTTGGTACTTGACAAAATCATGGATGATCTGTTCTTCTGTCTAAAGGCAATAAACAGTTTGGAGCTTTTAGGACTACAGCAGAAACCTCTTTGGGTTGAGCTAACAGAGGATGTCATGGCAGCAGCAGGTTTGTCTTCTTCACGTTTGCCAGACACTAAAGATAGAAGACACAGCAGAGGCTGTCGATTGCCCTCTGGGATGGCCAAGAACCAGGGCTTAGATGTTTCTAAAATTTTTATCTTTTTCTCAAGCTTCAAGCTCTTCAGCCTGGATCTTTATCATCCCTAGCTTCTAGTCTCCTACCTAGTCTCCCACCCAGAATTCCTTACTTAGGCTTGGTCTACCACTCTCACATAGACTGCATCACTAGCACAAATTGTACGATGCCTTTGATAATCATGAGACAGCTCATTTAACAAATAGAAGGGAGAATGGTCACAAGAGCTAGAATAGAGAGGAATCAGGTGCTGTGGGTGCCAACAAGGTGTTTTTAAAGGGTGGAGCACATATGTAGAGATGAACAATGTTTCAAATCTTGCAGACTGAGGAAGCTTGCAGAACAGACAAAGATGAGCTTAATTATACAGAATAAGCACCATTGACTTCAATGAAATATAACTGAGCCAATACTGAAGTGCTTCAGCTGTTCAACCAACACTGGTGATGTGACCTTCATATGATACAAGAACAAACGCAAAATACCTGAAGATGTTCAAATGACTGAAGTAACTTTAGAGATTTAATGTAGAGCTAAAAAATGTACGCAACAGGCAGTGTATTTCTGATTTTCAGCCACAGCCAACTTCCTTTTTTAGGCTGGATAATAGGAAATTCTGCTCTCTTCCTCTATAATACATGCATGGTTTCAGAACAGCCATTGATCAATGTCTGTTATCTGAATGAATTAAGACTTAAAACTCCCTGGTAGGAAGTGTCAGAAGTTATTTTCCACCTAAACCACTGAAAAACATGGAGACTGTTTTTCTTTGGGCCTTCCAAAATCTCGGTTTTCCATGGATGCAGTTGTTTCAGGTTGTTGGTGTGACAACATTTTGTCTCTGGAAAATGGTGCTGGATTAAAGCCATGCATTATTAAGTGTTGTGCTGAATGTCTCTGAGAGACCTGACTATGTCCTTTTTGCTAAAGTGGGACAGCCCTGAATAGTAGCAGAATGTCAGCTTGTATTTTAGGTGCTACTGTCAAGCACCAGTAGCAAGAAGCATTCTGGTGAGAATGCTTCTTACCATTAGAAGGTTGCTCTAAATTTGGACTCACAGAACAGAATAGCCATCCAGGCACTATTGATAAGAGGATATACTCTTGTTACCATTGCAGATGAAAGGGGAAGAGTTACATGTCAATAAGAGCTGAATACTTTTGTCAGAGTTCTCACAAATGGCTGTCTGGTGTTGGATGTGCTCCTTTCAATCCCAAAGGACAAGCTGGTGAGAAGCCCAAATATGGGTGCAAGTCTGACTGACAGCACTACCACAAAGCTCCACCACCTGCTTCACTTGTCATCAGGAGGAAAACTGTGGTTTAGAGTTTCTTGCCTTTCCTGTTTGATGGTGTTGCCACTCAGAATACCTATTCTCTCTGTTGTTCTGCAAGGAGCAAGAGAAATCTTTGCAGCCCGTGGGAATGGTTCATCAAAATGACTCCGATCTTGGTCAATCACTGGGAGAGATGCCTAAATCTGTTAGGATTCTGAGTTCTGGAGTACATTCTTGGGACAATGCCATGTCTGCATTTTTCATTTACTTAAGGAAATCCAGCCAATGTTGAATGTGGATGCTCCCACTACTACCTGTAGGACAATTAAGTATTGCTTAGTTTGCCCTTCAAACTGACAAAAGACAATCCTTCTTGGGTAACTAATTGTAATTCTGTTCATGTTCAATTCTGGTAAATACTTTACCAAGATGCTTGACCCCATTACCAGTGACAGAAGACATGGAAAAGCCCAAGGTATTTCCTTGTCTTGGTCTTTATGGGTAAGACTGATCTTTAGCCATAGCAGACCTCAGACCTGAAGGAAAGGCTGGAGCAAGGAAGACTTACCCCTCCTGGTTGGAGAGTGCTCAAACACCATAAGGCATGGTGGGACATATCCATGGGTATTTAGGGTGCTGGTTGATGTCACTGAGAGGCCGCTCGGTCTTTTGTAAAAGGTCATGGTGATAAGGAGGGATTACTGAGAACTGGAAGAGAGCACATACTACTCCCATTTTCAAGCAGGGCTAGAAGGAATACAGATTTGTCAGACTCATCTCAATCTGTGGGAAGGTGGTGGAACAATTTCCCTTGGTAGCTGCTTCCAAACCCAAAGGCCAGGAAGTTGACTGATATATCACTGAAACACAAGAAAAACATTTTTACTGTGAAGGTGGTAAAAAAGTGGAATGGGATGCCCAGAGACATTACAGAATCTCCATCCTTGGAGATTCTCAAAACCCACTAGACATGGCTCTGAGCACCTCAGAGCAGCAGGGCTGAGCAGATATCTCTAGAGCTGCCTGACAGCCTCAGCCATTCTGTGATTATTGACTTTTAACACCACACATTGCAGAAAAAGTACTAGATATGCACAGCAAAAGCTTGTTTTAATTTGTGAATATGCTGTGCCAACATCAGGGTGCCACCTGACAAATATTTTTACCATTACACTCATACAAGAGTTACATATTTGAGTGGACTAATGCACACTTTATTTCTGTGACCATACACATGCACACCAGTATGCTGAACATGAGCTGAATGGCAGGCAAAGGAGGTAAGTTTGCTCTCCCCCATCTCCCTAAACCTGGTTTATCAGGGAAAATGGCACATTCTGCACCTATTTTTTTATATATATATATTTTTTAACCAAGTCCACCTTCTATGCCTCAAGGGCATTGAGTCTTATCCTGGTGTTAGGACGGTTCTTACCCTGATCTATTCCTTCGGCTGCCCAGTGTCATTCTTTAGCTGTACAGATGAAAAGGCAGGTCTGTTGCTCCCCTGAAGTTACACAGAGACATACTTCTCATTCTCTCCAGACCTTATTTTCTTTTTGTTTTCTCCCATTTGTTTCTGTCTTATGAGCAGGGGGGAAGTCTAGGGGTTTGTTTATCTTCAGCTGTCTCCTCTGCAAGTGGTTCAGCTATTTCCTTGGCCTCTCTGTTTACCTTAACCCTCAACCACAGGATTCAGTTGTTCCTTTTTCTTAAAAAAAAAAAGAAGTCTACAAGTTACAATAAAAAAACCAGCATTCCACCCACAATTATTTCTGTTCTTCTTCTTGCCTAGCCTCTCCTCAGACTTCCTACATTTTATTTTGGCTTCTTTTTTCTGTCATTCATAGTCTTCTTTCTTCTTTTAGTAAGTTTTCTTCATCTCCAACAGATAATTCTTTCTCATACATAAAAGTATGCAGTGCTTTCCTTTCTGCTGAGCACATGGGAACTATAGGTGCAGTTGAGATGAAGGATTTTTATTCGTTTGTTGGTGTAATAGAAATTTTTTGTATCTATTAATATCATGTTACTGGGCTTTTTCTCTAAATGACTCTCTTGGGCTTGTCAGAAACGCATTCAGCACTAAGAACAAGAGTCTGAGAAGTCTGGATTTGGCTTTTGACTCAGTCCTCCCTGTCCTTCTCTCAGCTCACAGCAGAACTGAGCTTCCTTTTTAAATGTCCTTCGCTAGTGTAGGAGCTGTTTGATACACTGTGAAAAATCTTCCAATTGGATCAAATCTGGTTTGTAATGAAATGGCTGAAGAAAGGCTGACCTGATTGCCTTGTGAAGGTAATTCAGAGAGACATGCGAGTGCTCCTGACCCTCCTGGAGTGCACCACAATCAAGGACATTTCATTTCAGCAACCGTGTTTATGGACCTCTCCTTATCACCTCCCCATACCCCCAAACCCTAAAGCCAAGCCAGGCTAAAGGCTTCTTTTCCTCTGTGCTAGCATTCATTTCCTTGTTGCAGCATTTCTTGTGAGCACCTGGGTGTGCAAAGTCAGAGGATGCTGAGTTTACAACGGCTGTCACCGTGACCCCTCCTCTGTCAATATTATCACATTGACTCACTCTTTTCATCACAGTTTAAACAGCCCAGAGACGCAGTTAAAAGGAAATAAATAATCAAAGCCTTTCCTCTAATTCTGTTTTACATGGCAAAAGTGGAGAGTAAGGATCAAAGGATCACTGTGTAATGCTGATGAAATAACCCTGAAAACAGGGTTTTTTTGTCGACTTTAGGGGCACGGATTTTAAAACGTGAGCCTGCTTCACGGGTGCTGCTGAGCGTGAGAGAGCCTTTTTCCTCGTTTCACTGCTGATACACTGTACCTGCCCTGCCCTCCAGTGGCCCAGTGCAGCCACAGGGCCCAGTATCGCTGTTCTGCACAGATTCACCACCCGCTGATGCCTCAGGCTGGAGTTCTTGAGGCCTGAGTTCCACGGGTGGTGAACTGAGTGCCAGCAGTAAACACATACTGCCTATACCAGGCTTTCTCTTGCTAATGATGGGGATGAAAGCAGTATTGTCTATGCAGGGATCAGATCTCCCAAATTGCTTTCCTGCTCCTGTCTCTGGAATCCATGTCACCACAGAGAATGGAGTACTAAAGATCCCAAGTTTCTGTCTGGTGGGGAGAGAGATGAAAAAATGATTAACAGAGTTTTTTTCCTTACTTTAAGAAAAAGTTTGAATCTTCAACCTTTCCATACAAACAAGAGGTGGGAACCAGTAGCATTCCAAGGAGGAGTGCTAAGCAAGGAAAGGATGTTCTGTGTTTTAGTCTTAAGAAAACAGTTCCTTGGCTCCTCTGCACAGACACTTCTCCAGAGAAATAGGGTTTCAATGTAGCAGTATCACCTCCCAAAGTAATCAGTGACCAATAGACTGAAGAAAGAGTCAAAGAAAGCAGACCTTTTTCTCAGTAGATGGTGGAGAAGCCTGAGGATTATGGTTAAATGAGATAGGATTCAAACATCTGGGAAGGCAATCATTGTCTTACTTTCCCATGAAAGGCTCAAGAAAACTGTGTGGGCTACAGAAGTCATTTCTAAACCACCTTTCCAACCTGGTGTGTGGCATCTGTTGTTTTAGCATGACAGCTATAGAATAGACACAGCAACAACTTGAGAATGTAATGAACAAGTTATAACTTAGGGATGAGATTGTGGAAAAAATTCAGAAGTCTTGTCAGGGTCTAGAGACTGAGGTACAACTGAGAGACCAGTCAGTGCTCCTTCCAGCACTCCAGTTCAGGACTTGTTCTGACATAATTCTGATCCCATTGAATCCCAAACTGTATGGCTACTAAAAAATCCCATGCTATTGTTTTTACAACTGCTGTCACTCCTTACTGGTGTTTTGGAATAGAGACCTAGGCAGTCCCAAAACTACATTCCTATGAAGATCCCTCTAATATAGCCTAGCCCATGTAAATGGAAAAAAGATGACAGAGATTTGCAGTTTGACAGTTTCAACTTTAGTAGGAGTGCCTGAATGGCACAGTTGAAATTCTTTTGATGTCACACAGTTCCTCAAGGGCTATTACTTGGCACCTTGTGGCTTGAGGCAGGATTCAGGTACTAGGGCCAGCATGTGTCATGGAAAAACAAATATTCATAAATATAACAAACCTGACAGGCTCAATAACTTTTTGCACCCAAGGATGTAAAAATAGAGCAGATGGTTTGGTATGAATCCCAGTTCACAACATGCAGGTAATTTCTTTCATCTGCACAATAGTTAAGACTCACTGGAATTAAAAAGTAAATATTTCTTAACCAAAAAATGTATAACCCTGTAGGAAGAATAGTCGATGATACAGAGCGGTAAGTACCAATGTAAGGAACAGAAGTTTTGTTAATTATGCAGGAGGAAGTTCACTCGTTTCTAATCTAATAAAAATTAGTAGGAAACCTAAAAATATCACACTTTTTCCATGGAAAATGTATGTTCATAGTTTGGAGATTACTCTTATCAAATTTCTGCTTTTCCTCCAACGTAGCAAAAGATTAATTGGAAAGAATGGATTCATGGTTGACCTGCCCTGTTGATGAGACAAAACATAAGAAAAGACAGGTATCCTTCATACAAGAAAGTTCCAGTTCTGAGAGGCAGAGGGGCTGAGTGGAAGGCAGCTGCAGAGTAGAAATCTGGACCACCGTTACACACCCTGTATAATCTTTGTAGCCAAAGGAGGCAAACCAGCATTGCAAGAAAATCCCCACCTCATCCCAAAGAACAGCTCCAGGCAGATTCATCTAACCTGTGTGACATCTTGGTGCAGAGACAAATAAAGTTGCAGAGGTATGTCTTTCCCTATTGATTGCAAAGGGAGACTGGACAACAGGGATGCAGAGCATGACAATACAAAAATCTGTACTGAGCAGTGAAGTCCATTTCCTTGTAATAATCATTGTAATAGTGCTGGATTGTTGGTTCTGCTGTTCTGCCACCCCAAAGATAAACCTGAGAAATGGTGCTAGATCTTCTTGACCGAACCCATGACTATCCTCCCTCATCTTACAAAGAAAAGCTTTTTTTGCTGTTTAGAGACACAAGAACTACTGACCTCACAGGAGTTTGTTTTTTATACAATCTCATACATCACTGTATGCCTATGAATAGAGGAGGAGCTGCAAGTCTGCTTTCCACTGTCAAAAATAATAGTAATTATCATATGTTTAATGTGTATATCTTAAAATATGCAGCACTTTCTGTGCCTTTTTGGCCTGTGTGTTGCACAGTACAGGTTACATTTTTTCTACACATAGGACAGTCAGCTCTGCACAGGTGATTTTTGTGTTGGCCTCATTTCTCTCAGTGCTGTTTTTGGCTGGGGTAGAGTTAATTTTCTTCACAGTGGCTAGTGTGGTGTTATGTTTTGCATTTGTGCTGGAAACAGCATTGATAATTCAAAGATGCTTTCTTCATCAATGAGGAACACTTACACAGCATCAAAGCCTTTTTTGCTTCTCACCCCATCCCATCAGCAAGAGGGCTGGGGATGCACAAGGGGATGGGATGGGACGGGACAGCCAGGACAGCTGACCCCAGGAATACTCTACACCATGTGCTCAGCATGTAAAACTGGGGGAAGAAGCATGGGGGACACTCAGAGTGCTTTCCTGGAGGTGCCTGAACACCTGCCAGACAAAAGGGAGTGAATTCCTTTCTTGTTTTGCTTGTGTGCATGGCTTTTCCTTTACCTATTAAACTGTCTTTATCCCAGCCTAAGAGTTTTTAAAGTTTTACTCTTCGGATTCTCTTCCCCACCTAACTGGGAGGGGATCAAGGAAGTGTCTGTGNACAGCCAGGACAGCTGACCCCAGGAATACTCTACACCATGTGCTCAGCATGTAAAACTGGGGGAAGAAGCATGGGGGACACTCAGAGTGCTTTCCTGGAGGTGCCTGAACACCTGCCAGACAAAAGGGAGTGAATTCCTTTCTTGTTTTGCTTGTGTGCATGGCTTTTCCTTTACCTATTAAACTGTCTTTATCCCAGCCTAAGAGTTTTTAAAGTTTTACTCTTCGGATTCTCTTCCCCACCTAACTGGGAGGGGATCAAGGAAGTGTCTGTGTACTTAGCTGCCAGCTGGGATTAAACCATGACATTCTCTTAATTTTTTCCCAGTGGCAGCTGCTTAAAAAGAAGATCTATAACATAAGAAAGTGCAACTTCAGACAACATTCAAGTTCTCCAAATCAAAATTTAGTCATGGTAGCAGAATCATGCTTCTGAAAGTACAACAACCTCTGAAAAGGGAAATCAGATAAATTGAGCAAAAGAGATTTATTTTTTTTTTTAAATAGGAATCCTATTCTACAAAAAACCAAAGTATTAGTTACATTGGAAAAAACCTCACATTTTCAGTTAAAAAGGTTTTTTGACATTAATGCATTATTTGCTCTGGTGATCTCCCTTCAAAAACCTTCAGGTGATGTGTGTGTGTCTCTCTATAAAGCCAGAACACAAATTATTACTGTAGGTGAGCTCATGAGTATGGTTAGCATAGGTTTGCCTAGGATGCAACAAAAGGTATACTTGAACCCACCAAAAAAACCTGGTGGTGCATTTGGCAGGGACAAAATATATAAAGTTATTTAAAGACAGTGACATGGAGATGTGGCAGCAGCTCCAAAATAGTGAGTGTTCTCCTGAATCAGCATATTTCTCAACTGATCCCTTCCAGATAGGGAAAACTAAAAAATTAAATTCAGCATCTGTTCTCAGAATACTCTGCATTGCCAAGCACAACAGATGATTTGGTCTAAATCTCAGTTCACAATATTATTCCTAACATATAAAATTAGAGAATTAGGATTAATCTCCTGGGACCCAACAGAGCAGGGGTTTAAAAAATGTGCTTAAATACCATTGTTCATTGCTTTTACTTTATTGGGTAGCTGATACCTTCTAAAGATAAACATTCAGAAATACCATCCCAAAACTTACATACCTTTAAGAATGTACAGACCTGCTGCCACATTATAATTGTAGGGTTTTATTTATTATTACTCCATTTTCTAAAAGGAATTTTCCAATTCTTATAGCAAAAGCCTTTTCAAAGATAAATTTCAATGGCATTTTAATGTAGGAAGCCAGGTATAATGCTTATTGGTAACTGTTGTTTCATGTTGGCTCTTGAGAAGTTGATTGTAGATTGATTCCTGGACCCAGAAGGCACTGCTGGTGGGGGCAGAAAGGTCATTTTCATTTGCTTTTATCTATAGAGAAGAAAAAGACAATATGGTATCATCTTTCAAAAGAAAATCTCTTCTTGGCAATTTGTCACTCAGAGGTAATAATGGAGAAGGAGTGCTAGGAGCTAGAAAGAATGATTATTGCTCCCTCACTCTGCTGAAGCTTTTAGCCTTTAGTCCTCTCTTTTATAAAAGCTTTTCCCTTATGACAGAGAAAAACAAATAGGATCCTGCTCTCTGTTGCTGCTACTGATCCCCTGAATGAGGTTCACTCTAAGGTAGCTTTAAAGGAACGATACAATGAAATGTGGAAAAGCTAATTTCACCCTCCTACCATGGCAGGTTTGTCCTGTCCTATATTTAATTGGCACTAAGAACAGACTCATTTTATGTGAGGTGCAAACTGGGGCTTTCTGTTCATCTATTGGCTAATAATTTCTCAAACTATCTGATCTCATTGTTGGTACACATACACACCCAAAATTTCAGCTTGGATTTTGTCATGCTTCCTGTCACTCACTATTCCCCCAACCCATGTTAATCAACCCCCCTGCTGTAGCAGACATAATTTCAGCTGCAGTTGGCACACAGCAGCACCATGGCTTGACTGTACTTGCTGAAGGGCTTGCCAGTTTTTACCTTTTCCTGAAGCATTTCCTCTGCTTAAACAGTTAGAGAGTGAGGTGCTGTATCTAGTCCTTGTCCCCAGCTGCCTCACCCAAGCTATATGCTGCACTGCATTGATCTTTGCTAGGTTCTTCTAAGAGACACTTCAACTCACCAAGGCAACAGAAAACTCACCCAGAAAACAAAGGTAATTGATTTCTGCTCACAGAAAGATCTGCCAAGCACCAGGGCATATACAGGGACTGTCAATATCTGAGTTACACACTGTGAACACTGGAGAGGAGGGAAGGGGAGATGCTGGGTGTTATTCCTCTGTTAGCAGCAATGAGCTCTCACTAATTCAAACACTGCTGGCACCAGCTGCAACACCTCTATTCGTGGAATCGCAGAATGGCTTGGGTTGGAGGGAACCTTAAAGATCATCTAGTTCCAACCCCTCTGCCATGGACAGGGATGCCTTCCATTAGACCAGGCTGCTCAAAGCCCCATCCAACTTGGCCTTGAACACTTCTGGGGATGAGACATCCACAAACTCTCTGGGTAACCTGTTCCAGTTCCTTACCAACTTCACAATAAAGAATTTCTTCCTAATATCTAATCTAAACCTACTCTCTCTTTTGGTGTAAAGCCATTCTACCTTGTTCTACTACTCTATGCCCTTGTAAAAAACATCCCTCTCCAGCTCTCTTACAGGCTCCCTTTAGTACTGAAAGGCTGCTCTAAGGGCTCCCTGGAGCCTTCTCTTTTTGTGAAGACAGCTTTTGTTTTTGCAAAACAAATCTGTCAGTTTAACCCAAACAGCACATTTGTTGGGAGGTTATTGTCTGTAACACAAAGACACTAACAAATTTAGTTTTTCATATCAAGCTGTTTTCGTTTGTGAGTTTGGTTTTTTTCTGTAAATTCGCAAGTCAAACAGTCGTGCTCCATTTTGTACTCCTGTAGCTAACTCAGCTCAGGTTTTGTATGAACCTTCACATCCATGTTTCAGTCTAGCAGTTAAACTCCATCAGTTTCTTTCAATTGAACTTTTAAAATGAGGTTCCAGTCAAAAAAGGTTCTCCATACCTGGGCTGCCACACTTCTTCATCAAATTTACAGCTACCAAGACAACTCAGCTTCTGAGAGGGCTTATTGCACACAAGCCTATCACCAGATAGACAGCCTGCTACACTTTTGTTTTCTTGAAGTTTCAGAGAAGCATTTGGTAGTTTTCACTAACCAAAAGAGATGGTTACCTGCAACAGCCAAAACCGGGGAATGAGCCTGTTATTTTCGCGTGACAGATGTTCCTGAGACCGTGTCTGTATATGGTGCCCTCTTGACAGGAACAGGCTGACATACCTGCAATAAAATGTTTTAAATCTTTCACTGTTTTGTCTTCTTTTGCAATTGCTAATTGGATGAAGTTGAAATAGAAATCCTATGATAATCCGTCTTTCTATGAAATGCATCCCAATACTTTCATCTAACCTTTCTGGAAAAGATCCCTTGCACTGGGATTAAAGTGTTCGGTTCTCAGCTCTCATCAGGAGCTGGTGGCTAAATCTGTTCAACACTGTAACAATCCAATTCTAAATGAATTTTTTAAAGAAACAACAACACGTTCCACCTTATTTTATGGATTATTCTATTTGTTAGAGTATTCACATTTTGCAGTGATGTTTTTAATGCATCAGGTAAGAGACCCAAATAAATATCAATGAAACAAGAGCAATGTGTGGATATCTATCACCCACTATTCCAGCTGCTGGCTACAGGAGGTTGAGCTGGTTGAAAAATCACTTCTGAAGACATGCTGCATTTGATATTTAGGTTAAGGGAAAATTCTCTCTAGCTTTGATGGGAAATGGAAACAACTATGTTCATGAAAGACTTCCAGAATTTTGTAATTCTTGAATTTCTTATAAATTTCACTTTAGTTTAGTTGTGATACTGTATTATGTGTATTATGCCTACTTACAGACAGCTCACTACCTCCTGTAAAACTATGGTCTTTGGAGAAAAGTATCATTCAACCACTTTTACATGACCTTCTCAGTCCATCAAGACAATAGCAGAAAGAAATATACAGAATTATCTTGGGGGCATTTCACTGGGCCTTATTTCACATGGATGCCAGTCTGATTCAGTTTTTAGATTCTGCAGTGAATCCCACTGATTCAGGTGGTGATTTTAAAATGTACTTACTCAGTGTGCTTTTGAAAATCCTATTCACAGTACACTAAGGATGCAAAAGCATAATG
This sequence comes from Chaetops frenatus, assembly GCA_013400775.1. Taxonomy (NCBI): domain Eukaryota; kingdom Metazoa; phylum Chordata; class Aves; order Passeriformes; family Picathartidae; genus Chaetops; species Chaetops frenatus. The sequence goes on along the minus strand of VZTR01000017.1, from coordinate 78,977 downwards.
AATGCTTGCACCGTAAACAGGCACTGAAAATTCAACATTTATGCATTTGAAATATTTTTCTTTAAATAACAGAAGAGAACAAAAGCTTGAAAAGAGCTATCTGGCTTGGCCCAGCAGTGCCCTTTGCGCATGTTCAGCTTTTAAAACATTATTGGTGGAACACAGCAAAATGTTCAACACTCTGCAGGGTTTAGCTCAAAATATCTGATCCATGAGAGAATTAGAAAATTTTTGATTTCTTCCTTGGTGGAAGATTTTTCCTGCATATGAAATTTAGGCAATCTGATTTTCAGTGAAATCAGTGAGGAAATGTAGCAGTTAGATTACTTAGAAGCAAAACTTTGTCCACTTTTATTGCAAATAGGACATATTTATTTTAAAAAGTGTTGAGACTTAGTTCACAAGCTGTGCAGACTAGTGTAAGAGCAGGAGGTAGTCTACGATATTTTTCTGTAAGATAAAGAGCAATAAAAATCGAGTCCTTCATTTCCTTTCCTCCCACCTTGGCATATTTTGATTAGTAAGGAAAATTACCACTGAATCCCCAAACTTCTCTTCCCAAGAGCTAGTTATCCTCATGTTGTACAAGGCATTACAGAGATTTATTCGTTTAATTAACCTGTTCCCGCTGCCTGACTCGTTTGTAGACATATGGAGGGAATGGTGGACGGGAGACATATTTGCCTTCTCCTGCTGTGACATTGAAAACTCCACCTTCATAAACCACTTTGCCTCTTGAAACTGTCACAACTGGAACTCCATGGCAGACCATTCCTTCAAATATATTGAAGTTATTTGCCTGGTGATGTGTCTTTGCAGATATTGTCCTGTGTTTACAAAACAACACACAAAATTACGATGATCCTTGCATTTTACTTCATTATAAAATTTTGATAAATTGATATAGGAAGAAAATTTAGCAACATTATTTAAGTACGACACTGTACAGTACATCATAGAGCAGCTGTTAAAGTAGGATAGTGCAATAGAATTTCATTGAATGGTAATTGCATTTCAAAAGAATGAAGAGGGAGTCAAAAGAAGAGAACTCAGCAGCCTTTAAATGCAAAATCTTCCGCTACAAAAGAGATTAGTGGAAAAAAAATCAAGTTGTAATATTGTCTTTGGATAACATGATTTCATTTTGCCTTGTCAAGCAAATATCTATGCACAATTTGATCAAAAAAAGCTCTGACCTTTTAGCTGGAATGACTTGCAATTTCAAGTTTGAAAACATGGCTGCAATGTTTCAAAGATTGAGTCTCACAAATAACACAAAGACCATTTCATTGGAAAGTCAGTAGATGGTAATGATTTTTTGTAATGCTTAGTGTGAGCTAGACTGATTCAATGAATGACTGCCCAAATATCTTAATACTGCTAAATAAAAATGACAATACACTTCTACATACCTTTCCTCCAAGAGTATTAAGTAAATTATAATTTCAGACATCAACAGTACTCATTTGAATGATGGTATTATTACTTCATGTATATATGGACCTCATTCAATATGATTTCCATTTTTCTAGACAATTTTTCCAACCCTACTGGCTACTTTAAAGGCAGAGCCAATGCTATAGCTGACATTACTATCTGGAAGTCTAGGCTGTGTATATGTCCTTTATTGTCTGTTTTCCCTACTAAGCTACTTACTATGCACTGTAACTACAGTGGATCAAAAGACTTTGATTTCAGTTAATTATTTATTAACTTCCTGTATTCAAGATTATTTAGAGTTTTCATATTTATGGTCGTTTCTAGTTTCTGAAAAGAAGGAAGCTTCATGCTTTTGGCTACCAGTCAGGCTTTGTCCAGTTTGGGTGCTTACAAAATCAAAAATCTATCATGCATATATTATGATGCATATACATGCATTCATATTATTCTAGAGACCACATCTTTTTGCAAAGGAATTATCAAAGTCAAAGCAATATGGAAATATTAATAGATAAAAATATTGATCAATTTGGAGAATAATTTTTTTTTAACTTTAGTCAATATCCTTATCCAAATGAGAAAAACCACAAAAAATATGTACTTTACTCGAAGTATAGCCATTTTCAAAAATAATCATGTTAAATATTTGAAGTGATTACTTATACAAAAGAAAAAAAAATTAATGGAAGGATACTTAGTTTCCTTTCATATCATTCTGTTGAACTGAGAGTAATTGGTTCTGGTAAGGGCTACATTTAAATCTTGGTAGTAACTGACATTTCAAAGGCTATATATATGTAAATACTGTCTATGACCAGTCTACCCATAGGAATAAAAACTTTGACTTATACAGCACACCTTGGACAGAAAACTTATGCATGGCTGCTCACCAATGTCAGCATCACCTCGTAGGTTCACATTGGGAAAAGTCAAACCTCTCTTGTTTTCACTGGTCCTGTTGAATGCTGTGAAACAAGTTTATCCATGGGTGTTATAATAGCCCTATTAGGAGTTTGTGAACAAATTCCTTTTTCTTATTGCATTACCCTTATGGGTCCAATTGCTAGAACAGCAAGGAAGAACAACTGTAATATAATAATTTTAAGCATTCTTGGAGTATATATCCTAGCTGTTTGCACACTAGCACCAGGATATAAAAACAAAAACAGAGAAGATAATTTGAGGAAACACAGAAAAATAAGCAAAAACCCTTCATCAACATGTGAGCTGTTTAAATGTGCTAGAACAGGATCACTAGAGATAACCATACCTCAGAGGTATGTCCTCCATTTAAAGATACACAATGCATGGAAGTTGGCACATTTGAAAGTAATATCCATTTGTACTGCTAAATCTTGCAATATGACAAAACACATTTCCAGAGCTTGCCTCAACAACAAACCTCTATAGAACTAATTTATAACTCTTCTGTTGGAACAAGCTGTAGGTCACACTGCCCTTTGCGAAGGTGACGTGCATTTTCCCTGATGGAAATCACCAAAATTTGCCTGTGATTTTAACCCTTTGACATTATCAGTGTCAGTAAAAGTTTCAGGTAGCGAGCAAGCAACGAAACAAAACAGAGCTAGATGGTATGTTTGGGTCTGAAGCTCACAATTCAGCAACCTTTTCGGTTCTCTTTACAGGTGTATCACCAATTTCAGTAACAGGCACCTTAGCAAAATTCTGGTGTTTGCTCTCAACTAATGGCAAAACCAATTGTAACCTACTAATAATCCAAGAAACCAAGACTGCCACCATAGTAGAGTACAACTTAACAGCTGTCTACAGCATCCTAAGTGATGCCTGACATAAGGGATTACTCAGCATGAGAACAGACTCTGAGCCCAGGTTTCAAAAATTTGTATTGCATTTTTAAAATAAAATTTTTAAAATTTTCTAATTCTGGTTATAAATTGCAGTGGTTCTTGTTTCAAACAACCTTTTCTCAAATGAAGACTGAGATCAGAACAATTACTTCAACATTTAAAAGAGCATTCTCCTCTACAAAGATGATAATGTGAAGACATCAGGTTCTATGTTGTTCCTACTTACACCAGTGTTTCCATGCAGTTCACTTCAGCTGCTTTTGATACACCTGACTTGCAAAGCAATTTGAAGCTATTAATATTAACATTGCCATTCCTCTAGTACCCAAGAGGAAGACATGCTTCTGAAACTGTCTTTTTTCATCACCATACTTCCGTCCAACTAATTTAGAGTCAAAGAATAATTTAGTCTAAGAACAACTGACAGATTTTCTCTGACTGTGTGAAGATTCAGGGACTAGTAGTACTGAATTTATTTATGCTCTATATGAGAAAGGACTTTAAAACCTGTCCTAGAATATTGTAACTAAATAAACTACAGACTGCATCTTGAAACTTGGAAAAGACCAGCAGATTAGAATAGTGCAGCAACACATAGGGTGAAGCTCAAGACTATATGGGTTGTCAGCTCAAGTTATGACCTAAAGTTTTGTTAAGGAGTTAGAGGCACCACTTCGCATCTCAACAAACATGTCTATGCTTCAGTCAGAGATTGAAACAGTAAATAGTGAGTTACAGTTGGGCAGGACGGGGACATGGATAAAGGGAAACCATTAGACATTAGAGCGATCTTATACTTTTCTTAATGCATAGGACATGAAGCTACATCAGCTCCAGAAGCAAACCTTTGACTACCGTGAGGATTATCTCTTTGATTTTCAAGGTCACATAAGGAAGCAAATGAAGACTTTAATTACATTAAATGGAAATGGCTACATACCTCACCCAGATTTCTTTAAAAATTTGAGATACAGGAATATGAAAGAATGCTATAGATGACAGCCCTTAGGCAAGAATAGCTGTTCAACATCTCAATAAAAGGAGCACACCTATTTTATAATCAATTAATTACTTGACTTAAAACATAGTAATAAAGTCTGTAATTGAAAGTAACTGCTTTGTTGGCAGCTGCCAAAAAAACCAACTTATGTAGGGGTGAGTATTTGAGCTGTAAGCATCTTCTCTCAAGGCTTACAGTGCAGTATCTGAGCTTTTCAGATCAGGGGGTAGGTGAGAAATACCACTTTGCTGAGGACACTATGAGCCTTTGCAAGTTGCCTCTTCTCATCACTTTCAGATGAACTCTACATATTGTTAGCCTTCTTTTCTAAAGTCTAGAAAAAAAAATTGTTCACCTTTCTGTGTTTTCTGAGTCACCACTCATTTACAATGATAATTTAGAGTTTTGTTAAAAAGAAAAGCAAAGAATAAGAAAAAGAAAATAGAGGAAAAATAAAAAAGTCTTAAAATCAGTGAATAAAAATGCTAGCTATAAGCAGATAATGTGGATTTAAAATCTCATGGCCTACTTTATTAAGGAATTAATATTCCTTATATTAAGGAATTGCAATAACTGCATATCCAAATATATGCAGGCCAGTATCAGTAAAGTTGTGTTCTTAGCCTCTTACAAAACATCTTCAATAAAAATTACTTTTAAGTAGTCATATGCATTGAGAAGATTTGTAGATAAAAACAGGCGCAAGAAGAGTTAATGTTTGGGAGCTTCAGATCAAAGTGACTTATCTGAAGGAGTGGGATCTTTATTTCATGCAGTCATATCTCCTGAAGTTCATAATTTTAAGAGGGGTTGAGAATGACAACAAAAATTTTTTTATTATGGTAAGTAGCTCATTTTGTGGACAATACTATCCAGTCTGGTTCTACCTATTGCTCCAAGCTGGTACAGGATGGAAGTGAACATTTGTGACAAACTGTGGGCAGCAGAGAAGCAGTGATGAGAAATTGGCTTTCAGAAAAGCATGCAAAAAGAGAAAAACAAAAATTAGTCTATTAAATGACTAGAGAAGATCTTGAAGTGTTTACAAGGGAAAACAGTCAAAATTGTGTAAGGGGGAAAAAAACCCCAATTATTTAATTTTTTGGTAACATTTCTGAGAGCCACTTCTCTAAAGAGACCAAGTGACATTTTGGAGACAGCAAGTTAGTAGGGAAACATACATCATGCACCCTTAGAGAGGCTTATCTTGTTACAGTTTACAGAACCAGAGCGTCACTGAGGTTGGAAAGCATCTCTGGAGATCATCTATTCCTGATCTGTTCTGATCAGGGTCACAGTCAAAGTAGGTTTCTCAGAGACATGTTAAATTGGGTTTTAAGTGCCTCCAAAGAGGGAGATCCACAATCTCTGTGGGCAACCTGTGCCAGTGTTTGATCACCATCATAGAAAAACAATATTATTTATCATGTTGAAATGGAATTTCCTGTATTTTAATTTGTGCCTATTGTTTTCTTCTCCCCATTTAATTTGAGATGTCTTTGGGAGGATTCTGGTGAATTAGTGTACATTCATGCATGCACATGTTTTCACTTGTGCAAAAGAACATGGGGCTATTGAAAATGCCAGAACATACTTGTCCTATGCATAGATATTTGGATGCTGCATCATTTCATTTTGTCTCATTGTGACTAGATGCAGTCATCCATATATTCAGTATTCAAAATTATGCTCATTCATCAAAAAACTAAGACAGTTGCAGCATTATTTATTCTAATCTTCTGCTAACATCTTGGTTTCCATCTCCTCTCCTATGGTACTAAAAATTACCGGCAGTTACTTGGTAGAGTGCTTAAACATTGTAACACCCTCACTTAAGCCTCTGAGACTGAAGACTTAACTACAAATGAGACAGACATAGGCTGTAGATTTTGGTTCTAACAAATGCAAAAGATTTAACCATGAACACACCTACATGCAAGCAAAGGCATTGAGGGAACATATGCCAGCAGACAGTGGAACTCGGACTTTTTGCTGATTCACATCCAGTCACTGTTTCCTTTAAAATGCAAAAAATTCTAGAAACAAACTAGAAAACACATCTTCCTGTGTCATGGCAGGCAGGTAGATTACAGAGTAACCTGTCCATTTTCTCCCTCCCATCCCCACCTCAGGCTTCCCACATTTCCAGCTGGTCAGGAGCCCCACTCTGGCAGCTGTACCACTGGGGCTGCAGCCAGCACTGCCCTGCTCAGGGCCTGAGCCCAGCTCCACCAGCACATGTGGGGCACATGCTGGGTCTGCCAAAGAGGGCCATTCCAGCAAAGCCCAAAGAGGGTGGTGCTACCTGCACAGCCAGCTCTGCTCTTCCAAACAGAAGTATCTAACTTCTCAGCTGTATTTAATGAGGGAAAAACCCTGGGGAGTGTGGCTTCCCAATTTGCATGTCGTTATAATTAAGTGGCTGGACTTAGAAAGTTAAACTCTGTTTAAGACAGGTTTTTTATCCTTGTGGGTGTTTTGTTTGATCTTGCCTTTGGGACCTGATCCAGAGTTTACTTGCAAGGCTCCGACAGGCTACAGTGAATTAATTGAGCCCTAATATCTGCTGGGAGCTGGATGTCTCTTTATGAAATCGTTAGGACCTTCTGCCCCTACTTTACAAGGAACGCTCAGCTCTTTCCACTGCCTGAATTGGGTACTGCAGTATTTAGATTCCTTGCTGAGCATTTCTGAAACAAACCCTAGAGATTTTATACTCTTGCTTGCTTTCAAATAGCTAAAGGCATCAGCTGTAGAGGACACTGTCTTGCTGACAGGTGAAATTCCCTTTCCCTTACTTTGCTCTCTCCTCCTGAAAGAGTCTTTATAGTTGCTTTTGTTTCACAGACTCGGGGCTTTTATAATATTTGTGTGCAGCTGAAAGAAGTCAGTGAACAGTCTTTATCAAAGCACAGATTAAAATAAGATGGTACAGTGAGTACACTTTTGCTGCCTACATGCATTTTCCCAAGGAGTTTTTACAGAACAATCCTGTTTGCACAGACTGTGCTTGGGATGCTGAGGGTGGTGAGGTATGCAATATGATATTTGTAGCATATGGCTTGCAATAAACCAACAGATCCCTTTTGTATTTGGTCTTTAGTGTAATGAATGGAATAAGTATAAGGAAGCTAACAAAAAGACCTACTTTGGCAGGACTCACAACCCATCTTTTGTAACACGGTTTCTAACTAATTTGTACATTTAATGTTTCTTCCCAAAAATGCTTGCTGTCATGCAGACCTGCTAAAACCAGTATTCAGATGCTTTTAAATACAGTAGCAAATGTGATAATTGTTGATACAGTATTTTCTTCAGAAATTACCAGAAAATGCTACAGAAATAGGCCAGTCAATGAAGCTGAAGATAAAGCAGCAGACTGCTGGAAACAGAACCTTAAGTTGCAATTGCTCCCAGCTTGCAGAGCTGTCACGTTGAATTCACTAGGGTTTCGTAACCTAGAAAGAGAAAATCCTGAATGCTCAGATAGCACCCAACATGTTGTTATTGTGCAATGATGTGGGCAGAGAAATGCAGGAGATTTTGTAGGGATACAAATTTTTATATTAAAGAGCTGTATTACCTTTCTAAATGACTCTAGAATCTTCTGTAAAGAACTTCCTCTGACAGATTGTGATAATATCAATTCCTCACAGCCGTACTTCAGCAATCGTCTAACTCTTTAGGCTGGTATCAATCAGTATTTCAAGACTACAGCAAAACAGAACTGGAAAATTACATTTTCCTCTTGCAAGTCTTGGAGTTACAGACAAGAAAAAGAGTCATGCACAAAAGAGGAAGAACTTAGCAAGAAAGAGGAACAAGACTATTGTGAAACTGAAAATCACTCCCCAGAATCAACAAAGCACACGAGGCTGCACCTTGTGTAACATCTTAAATGGCTGAAATCCATTAGCTAGATCCCTTTTTTTCTACTGGGATGTTTATGCCCTCTTCAGGATTTGTAGTGAAATTAATAGACAAGTTCCAGTGATATTTATTTATACATACTCATATAGTTTACACAATTGTGAGACCAGAAAGACTGTTCCCAGCAAAGCCAGATGGATAAACAATAGAAACAGTACCAGATTAGGAAGAAAAATCCTGGCTGAATTTAAAATTAGCTTGCTCAGTAAGAAAATACAGTTTAAATGTTTAAAAAACACTTAGAGAAAAGCTGCACCTTCACAGCTGCAGTGGGTAAAAAGGCAATTAGAGCATTCAGGAGAGAGTGAAGGGAAGCAGAAGGAATGTTTGAGAGGCAAAAACGATAAATAATTACAGGAGCTGATGAAGCACCCTGAGAACATTGTCAGAACTCTGCTATCCTTCTAGATTAATTTGTCCCCAGGCAGAGCAGAAGAGAGTTCAGAAAACAATCCTTCAGGGTTTTTTTAAAATCACAGTTTGTAGCTTTACTCTCCTGAAATAACTCAGTGCTGGTATCTCAAAATATGCTTGCTCAACATGCCAGAAGGCATAAAGTACATGAAAATCTCCCTGACCCAGCACTGGGCAGGTCTCTATATTTATTTGGGTTGTTGACACTGCTGTCAGTTTTTTTGTTGGACTTCTCAATATCAACATCCATATCCTCAAATGCTGTAGCTTAAAACACATCAGACTTCACACGTGTTTGGTACTCATTAATATACTGAAATGAGTGAGTATTACATATCAAAAATTTAAAAACCAAAATACTTGTCAAAAGACTTGTTTGTTTAAGATATATCTAGGATTGGGCAGAGGGGTGGGGAGGGAGTGGATTGTATGGTCTATTTGGCTACCAAAATCAGACATGTTCAGTTACAGAAATTCTCTACACCATGAGCAGAGTATTCAACTTCTTTCTTTTCAAATATCAAAGGCTCAAAGCACAGTTGTATGGTCATAGTGCTCACTAGAGCTGAGCCCATGAAGAAAACTGCCACCCCAGAACACTTCCTGACCTGCTGCTGCTGCTGTGTGCATGTGTGGTCAGAGGTAAAGCTCAGCTGTTAAAGTTCCTGCAGACTTATGTTACCCTGTGCAGCACCGGAACAATGGAGATGTGTTCATAGAGCTCATTGGCATCTCAGCTGAGAGACAACTCCCCAGGTGATCTGGCTCTGTGACAGACAGCTGCCAGACCATTTCCAGGCAGTTTAAACAAGACCAGGATGGGCACAAGAGCCAGAGCAAGATTCAAGACAGAATTCCTGGAATATTTATAGTCCTGGCAATGGAGTTGGCTGAAGGTGTGAATATACCCAAGGACAGGAATCAGCTGTAATGGACAGCACACTGTGTTAGTTGAGGCTCCTAGAAAGACACTTCATGCCCTTTCTAGCAAAAATGTACCATGGTATCAAGTTCTGCAGGGTGAGATGTCAGGCATCTGTTGGTGTGACAAGCTCTATTCTAGCAGAGTTACTATGCACACAATCAGAAAACTCCTTAACTAAAAGCATAAGCATGAACAGATTGAGTTTCAGAAGTAAGTTCAATCCATGTTTGAACATTTTTTAAGTGGCTCTAAGTTCAAAACACAAGTTTGTAAGGGGTCATGCTGCAGCAGGATCTTCTCCCCGCTCTTTGCAATGGAGGCAGTCAAACATACTCCAGCACTAAAAAGAGTTGCTCTAAAATCTCAAAGGAGTTATTTTTACTCTTAGGATACCAAGCCCTAGTTGCATAATGTAAAGACTTTTTAATTTTTGCACTTGGTCAGCAATCAGAGAGAATGCTTTTTCATGCATCTAGAGATCAAAGATGTCTCCTTACATACACTATTGTGGAAGACAAAACCCTTTAATTAATTCACATGAGGTGCTATTTAAAACCACCATAACCTCACCCAAAGGCTTTGTGATGCTTTTTTCCTGCAGAAAGGCTGGATAGGGGTAGGGGGAGTGGGGAGGGAATAACTTCCCAAACATACCTTGTAGCTTTAGGATCCCAAATAACGATGTCAGCATCAGAGCCCACAGCAATTCTCCCCTTCTTTGGGTAAAGGTTGAAGATTTTTGCTGCATTTGTGCTGGTAACAGCTACAAATCTGTTTTCATCCATTTTTCCACTGTGCTGCAAAAGAGTACACAAAAAACTCATTACTTTTTTAAACAAGGAATGAAAAACTGCTCTTCTGTTTGAAAAACTAGGATGAGTGACACCATATCAATTTTTTTTTAAATGTCATACTGAAGAGTTTGGAAGTAAAAGTAACTATTTATTCTTAGATGTCCATAATGCAATGTACTTTCACTAAATACGATAACTTTATCTTACTTTATCCCACAGCAAAGAGAAAAAAACCCCAACTTTAAACTAAACACTCTGTGGATCCAGCCTCAAGCCAACTGAAATCAAATGTTTTAGCTGGCTTTAAATCTGTAGTCCTGCTCAGCAATTTCCTCAGGAAACATAACCTTTCTCGAGTATCTTGGTTTTAGAAAATGGTGACACAGTGTTAAGGGGAGTCTAGAAGGTGATAACAGCAAGGCAAGGTACAATGTGTAATACAGGAAAACTGATTTGCAAATTTCTTTAGCAATGACACAGAGTATAGCAGTGATCAGTAAATGCTGCAATCAAGTAGTATAACAAACAGATTCACTGATGTGACATTTCAGCAAAATAGCAAATAATAATGGACATACATGTGTCTTGGGATTGTCCACTGCTGTGTAACTAATTTAATCCAGCTTCCATGACTGTTGTTTGTTTGGAAAGCCACCTACACTGGCAGTAATATTGTGCATAGACCAGCCTAGGAATCAGAATGTCATAAAACCATGTTTATGGTGGCCTGTGAGCTGTCACCTGAGAAGAAAAGTATCATGAAAATGGTGAACACTGCTCTTCTAAGTAAGGGTTGGGTGGGAAGGAAGGGAAGCTGTTCAGACAAACTCACACAGCTGTGCAATATTTTACAAGTGAAAAAATGGAGGATATTATCAATTGAAGAACTTGCACTGTTCAAATCCGCACTGATGAACACATTCATGTCTCAATTTCTTACAAATCACAAGCTAGATTTCCATTTATACCTTAAGAAATCTCACTAGAGCTGTGCCACAGGTGAGTAGGGGCACAAGTGTGTGTGTTTTGTACATACCAACTGGAGCTGACTCCCAAATACAGATAAACAAGAGGTATCATGAATCACATTCTTACCAAGTGGGTGAGGTAAGTAATTATACTGTGACAGATGAATATGCTTCACTGTGCATTATCAAAGTGATTTCACTACTGCAAGAGAAATTAAATAGAACTGGAGCTTCCAGAATGTGATAGTTTTGCATTAGCCAGAGCAATCATAACATCTAGTATGCAGCAGATTCTTCGAGCTATTTCCTTACCTCCCCCCTCATCAGACATTATCAGAGAAGCACTGACCATTCTTGTGTTGCTACTGAGCATCTGAAGACAGTGGGACTTGAAGGTGCTCATTTCACCTTATCACATGACAGAACCACACATTAGAGAAGCATTTCTTAAAACATAAATTAGAAGTTGATGGGCACACCACTGTGGAAATTCCTCCAATAGCTAAGTTTGAGAGACATCAAAGAAGAAAAGATATACAGCTAATAAAGTTGAAACTGCAGGCACCTCTTTCCTTTCATTTTCATTTCATGAGCTGAAAGAAATGCTTTGAGGAAATGTACTTGCAGTACCACAGAAACAGTAGCTATCCCTTACTGATAAAAAATAGAAATGATTCTTTAGTGAAATATTTTAAACATCAAGAATCTTCTTCCGTCTTCCAGGAGCATAAAGTGAGAGCTAATAAGGACTGTTACAGTTTTCAATTGAATGAGTTATCCTATGATAAACACACTTCATAAAACTGAAGAGTTAATAATTACTGAGAAATTATGTTTTGTTGGAGAAATCAATTTATCTCTATGTTTGGACATTTTGATATACTCACAACGCCTTTTTCCCAAATGACTGACATCCTGTCCTCCACACCATTCACTCCATTAGGGATTTTGGTGAAGTCATCTTTGCCCAGAGCTTTCTGGCATATGTCAAAGGTGCAATTGTCAGTCCCTGTCACAGATAGGTCACCACTGCAGAGAAACAAAGTTTAATATGATACAGAGCATGTACCACACAGTACCACAGAGAAAAACCAGTTGTAAGGCCAGGTAGATCAAGATATCCATCCTTCAAGACAAAAACTAATATGCCCTGCCAGCCTGCCTTCAGTCCCATCCTCCAAGACTGGCTCCACAGTAACAGCCAGTTGCTCTATGAAGCAGTTTCCTCTTCAGAAACCCCTCAGAGGAAAACAAGCACCAACACTGACACTTTCAGTCTGGATATGTCAAAGCTTTCCCAAAATTGGAGGACTGTCCACTTTGCCCAGAGCAAGCAGTTTGGTTTCATCCTCACTTTGGGCGATTTTAGTCTGTGTCACCCCATATGACCTCTGAAATTACTACAGATCTGCACAATGGTTAGCCAGTGTTCAGGCATACCTTTACAGGCTCTTCAGTCAAATTCAACCCTTTTGTGGAGTAAACCTTTATTGGTAATTAAATACCTGCAAACCACACATCTTGTTAAGTGCAGGTATCCAAAAGATACTTTTCCTCCTTCCTTCTGAAATAGACATTGTGAAGTGGATACCTTATATGTACCTTCAGTAGTTAACTGGCTTCGTTTTTATGCAGTATTTGAATTTCAAGTGAAAAAGGCAGCTGACAGTAAACACCAGAACATCTAGCTGTGACTTCTTTCACACATTTCCCACTGACTTACAGCCTTACTCTCTTCCTGGTCATGTTATAATTTTTGCTGTGGTATAAGCAAGGCAAGGCTTATTGAAGAAAATCATATGTGGACAGAAGACTGTAAGAGTTCAGAGAAATAAAATATGAAAACAGAAATGTTTTTCTTCTGTAATTTCACCTTCCTTTTCTCTTATCTGATAATGTAACATTTTTTACTCCAAAAATCTCCGGAGTATCACCCTGCTATCATGTACTCCTGACAAAATTTGCTGTGCTGGGTATCAGTGGTCACTGTTTGTTCATCTGCTTACTTGGCCAGTAAGTTCATGAGGAAACCAGGAGTAGATGGATCTGGTCTCAGTGGAGGTCCCATCACATATGCTGCAGCATGAGCCCAGTCTTTGTTCCAGTAGTTGGTGCCATCGGTGCCAAGACTTGCAGCAATAGGCTCGCCATAAACTACCTTTCCTGAATGATGTAAAGCAAAGCTATCATCATCAAACAACATAAAAATGTATAACTTGTATTTTCTCTGTTGAGGATCTTTTTGGCAATCAATTTAAATTTGAATGAGGGTTTCAAATAAACACCAACATATGGAAGGACATAATAAACTAAGCTATAACACAGCATCTTTGTTCTGAATATTCTGCTAGTGATTTCCCAATATATTTCCTCCGAAGAACATTGCTTGGGTAAGTTTTTTAATTAAATTGTTGACAGATATACTATAATGGGTTTCACACATTGTTTACTAGGAATGTGATTGAGATTTCAAAAGGAATGCAGTCCTCAGTTGCATTAATTATGTTTCAGATTCATATACTTGGTAGCACCTGTTTAGTGCTCTGAAATTACTGACTACATAACACTGTAAGTTAATGTATATAGCATACAGACTTTGCAAGATGGTACTTTTAATTGTCAGGCTATAATTGTGCCAGAAAGAAGAATACGGCAGGAGATATAAACTAAGAAGTATAGAAACATTTCCCAAATCAAAAACTACAAATAATTTTATTTTAAAAGTCACCTCCCAAATTTTAATCTTTTATCTTTTGCTGCACAGTATCCTATTTTCCTCAGAAGAGTACACCTACCCAGACTAGCTGTTAGCCTTTGCACAGAGCTATCATATTTTGACTACTTTTTTCTCCTGGAAAACATGGGTTTGAAACCCATCAGAACAAGATGTTTTACTCCCTGAGTGAGTGGTCCAGACACTTTGCAGTTCTGTAGCTGGCAGGTGATAATGCCTCCAACTGCAATGGTCACTAAAGAACCAGAATGAGCTGGGACCTCCCACACCCACTCAGTGGCCACTTGGTGCTGGTTAAAGCCAGCCTCTGCTCAGTCTCAGCAAGAGCCTTCTCCCTCCCCTGATCCCTACTGTAGACAGTGGGTATTTTGCTACAGATGCTCCAGGCACAGTTTATTAGAACCATCACTGCATTGCCCCAGCAAGGCCACAACTGGTAATTGCTTGGTGATACAAGACTGTGACCTTTCTCTGAATATTTGTGAGTAAGTCATTCGATCATGGTACTGCTGGAAAACAACAAAGCAAACCTTGCAGATTTCTCTCTGTACGTTAGACTGCTACTTCTGTGAGCTACTGGATTGTAACTCCTGCACTGGCAGAGGTAGCTACTGAGGAGCTCCATAATTTTCAAAATACATTTCCTATTACACTGGGGCATTTCTGAAATCTTTGGTGCTAGATTTGCAAAGAGGCCTCATACAATTTTATTTCTACATGGTGTCAAGGTCTGCTCTGGTGTTACTGTATGGTACATTTATTCCAATTACTACCTAACATGGCTTCATCCACAGTGTAAAGATTCCCTGTTAATATTACTAATTTCCTACAACCATCTCAGCATGCTCTGACATGCTGAATATGCTCATATTATATTGATGCTTTGGCTTGGAACATTCTAAGTTCTCAGTCCCACTTATCTACATATGTTATAGATTAATGCTTGAGCTCAGAGGGTGACCACCATTTCTTAGACTTGAAAACATGAGTTTGGCAGTTATTTACTCGTTTTTGCATCTTATTTTCAGAACTTAAAAACACTGATTATGAGGCTATGCATGCAAGGGATATGACCACTCACTGATGAAGAGATTTGAGCAGATAAGTGTTTTCTTAATTTAGATCTGAATGATGAAACTTAAGAAGAGAGCTGGATGAAACCAGAAGAGCTGGATGAAACCTAATTCACCTTAGTTCAGGATCTTCCTTGACTCCTGCAGGAGTTCTTGGCCTTCCCTGGGCAACTCCAAACACTGTATTTGAGGGTAGGTTGCATATAGCCTACCAATCTAGATGTATTTAGAGAAAGTCTGGTATATATAACCAATCTGTCATATTTACCTATTAATCTTTTGACAGATTTTTCATGATCAAAGCCACCAGAAAGAGGAGGGAGAGGGAAGTGTAGTTTACGTGTCTCCTACTGCATTTAAAAAAGATTAAGAAGTTTCATCCAAAGTAAGCCTGACCTATGAATAATTAGGACATAGCTACAAATTATTAAAGTTAAAATTGCAGGAAAACAATAAATTTTTTGCTTAACAAATACTTTAGAGAATAATAAGAAAATAATTTTCTCATCATAGTCTTACAACATGAAAAATGAAAAGAAGTTTCCAAGCTCCCTGTTGGATATGCTGAACCTAACTCATGTACCATAGCTGATGACTGTATTTCTGCAGTTGGAGTTTGAGTTGACCAGCTCCCTTTGTTCCCAAGAGTGCGGAGGAGTAGAAGCTATTCCCTCAAGTGATTTTGAGTCTGAACACTGCATTTCCAACTACAAACTACCTCTGGACAGTTCTGTTGAATATGCAATTTTTTGCTTTTCATTTGGGCCGTGACTAGCCAGACTGAAGGATACAATAATATCAAGATTCTGCTTTGAACAAATAAAAGAAAAATTCTACACTGAAGCTCTTTTAGCTCAACTGGCAACAAGGAAATTCTGCATTAAAGTTCTTCTAGCTTGATTGGCTTCTGCCTATAGGCATAAAAGTTAAGTGATGCAGCAATAAATCATGTCTGTTATTTTTTGCAGCGTTCAATAAAAGAAAGGAACCAGCAAGTGTTCTGCTGTTAGGTCTTCCTGGCGCTTCTGAGCAGCTGGTAAATAGCTGTGTATTGGATCACTTTTTTTTGTCAGGTGCCCAGACTGTCTAGCAAGAGCTATTTTTAATAGATTACTTTTTCAAAAAGAAGAGCATTCAACTGCAATTTTTTTTAGCACCTACGAGAACTCAAAAAGGGTTGCAATACTGATAAACACCAACTAACATTTACAGGTTTGAAAACCTGGTCCGTATGTTCTCATTCTAGTAGAAGTTTTAGAAGTACTTAAGATAAGGTCATATGGGGCAAAGATACTCACAAGCTATGCTCTGAACAGAGCAGAACTGCAAGGACTGCAGAGAAGAACTGCAAGAACTTGCATCTATTGGGCTATAGACAATCTGGACCTGAGCTGTCCTGCATGAGACAGCTAGAAAGTTGACATTTTTAGTTGCACTCCTGTGCTCAGAATTGGCTTGAGAGTTTGTATACCCTCAGCAATGGTCCTGCCTTTCCTCTCAGAAAGAGGAGACATAATCCATGACTGATGGTAGGAACCAACCTTGTAAGTCTAAGTCAGCTTCTCAGAATCTGGCCAAGGACATATTTTTCTATGCACTTTTTAAAAAAAGGAGAAACTTTAAAAAAATTGACGTTTTCAGTAAGATTTTGCTCTCCAGGTCTCCACTAGCAAGTCCCATTTTCCTGGCTGTAGCAACACATTAAATGAGGAAAGGCACGTGATCTTTAATCATCACACAGGATGATCATTAAGGTCCCTTCCAACCCAAACCATTCTATGATTCTGTGGTCTCCAGCTTTAGCACACTTAGATTGAAAGCATTTTTTAGGGGGAGACAGTATAAATCATATACCCCTAAATCACATTTTATTAGCCTTGCTCTCTCCACAAGTATTTCTGGTGGCAGGAAGGGGTGACAAGGCCGCATTAACTCTCCCCAGTAAGCTCACATCAGATAATCCTAATAAGGATAAGGAGCTGCACTGCCTGACAACAGAGCTCTACAGCCTTGTATTCTCACTGGAGGGAAGATTTTACACAATAGCAGGAAGAGAATTCCTTTTGTCTTCCCACTTAAGGGAATGAGAGTGTCATGCACACAAATATATCAGAATGCCCTTCTGTAGAAGAATACAGTTCCTCTACCTACTCTATCAAGAGTCAAGGCTGTGTTTTGCACAGGGATGAAGAAACAGCCCACTGAGACAAACAAGGACAGTTCTCACAGAGAAGTGCTGTCTTTGACCCTCTTAGTGGAGAACTGAGGAAGCATTGGTTTTGGCAAACAGGCTGGTAGGCCCCTAAAAAGAACAGGATGGGGGCATGAGTTAGCCTGTCCCTCTCCAAGATGGTCATAGCATGGAACTTTGGATTCCCTGTTGAATATCCAGCAGCTATTACAGATGTAACTCTGGCATGGAAGAGACAAGGAAAACTTCCACTCATCTGATTCTCTTAAAGTTTGCTTAATCTAGAATAAGAACTATTACTCCTTTACAGTGTGCATGACTGATTTAAATCTTTGAGGTCTGAGCCATAGCTCACAGAAGACAACAGAATTATGTGTACTGTCTTGAGCAAGCTCTATCAGGCCTTCAGCCTCTAATATTAGCTCTCACCATGTATAGCTAAATGAGGGACAAGGAAGAATTGGGCTCTGACTTAGACATTGACTAGAAAAACCACTGTCCCATAGAATTTGAGAAGCAATGCTTCAATTCTGGTATCTCACTGTCAACCAGAAAATAGATTTGACTCTCCGAAGATCAATTTTTCCCATCCTGAGATCAGTGATAGAATTGGAAGGGATATCAATCTTCCTCTGACATGGGCAGGGATGAATATGTACACACACTTTGTATTTCATGCTAAGTGCTTGGAAAGGAACATGACATATGTCACAATTGTGAATAGTAGGAAGCTAGCATTAAGATATGGAGAAATGATCTTGAAAAGATGAATGAACTGAATTAGAGTGAATATTTCAAATGCTTGAGAGGCTTCCAGTACTTAAGAGTTTACACAACTTTCAGTTTGGAGTGGTTTTTAACCTGTCCAAGTTGAATGTCCTCCATCAAAATACTTGAGTTTTATTTATGTCATTCGTGCAATACTTTGAGAATATGGCTTTTTTTTTTTTCCTGGAAATCCTTGCTTTCTATTACCACTCTTTACTGGAGAATGGAAAATAACTTCTACTGAAACCAAAAATAATAAATTTCCAATGACCAAAATTTATACAGATCAACCTCATTGAAAACTACGATTCTTTGTGCTACTTCAGTTATCTTTTGAAATTTCTTAATCAATCTTAGGTTTCTATTTTCTAAACAGTACACTTCTGTGTAGATAGATATGAGTTATGAAGATATATGTGCACAAGGGCAAGTATTGGTGAATCTAACTGCATCAGCCTAGGAAGATATAAAATACAATTTTCACCACAATATACATCAACTGTCCCAATTTTTTTGTAGTACATATTAGAAAAGCTTATATCTATCCTCAGTAATCAAGCTAACACCTCATCAATGTTTTACGGTGTTTACTCTCAGCATAAAATCCTTTACTTGAACAGTGCATTATAAAACACTGTCTTAGCTTTTTTATGTTCATAGCCAGTGTTTCATCTTTAATCTGGGTATTTCAACTGTTGTTTTAGCTTCTTGTAGTTAATGTTCACATGATGCCTGTGAATGTACGAACAGCTGTGCACTGATGGATATAATCCACATTCCTGGCAGCACTGGCATCTAGTGGAAGAATCCAACATAGCACAGTACAAAAAGATGTGCTAATAAAATAAATTCTGGTAAATTCTTTTACAAACTTGAATTACTGCTTAATCTTACTAGAAGTCGTGGTCACACATACTGTGCATTAACATATCCATCTGTGCTAGCACAGTGACATCACACTGCTGTGATTTATCAAGATCTCATACTCTACATTTTAATATTAATAATCTATGCCCCCTGTGTAGGCGTTATCTAAAGACAAGAAATAGGAAAACTGAGGTCTGTATGAAATTCACATCAAGTCAAGTGAAATCAAGCTGTAAATGCAAAAGATGTAAAAACATAATAAAAAAAAGATGTAAAAAGGTAATGAGAGCAGATAGTTTTAGATCCTCCAAATCATGGGCTTCTGTTCTGTTCCTTCCATCTTGATAATGTCTCCTCACAGTGTTATTGTTCCATGTGCTGCTCTGGATGAATGTATAGATTGGGAGATAAAACATCCTGAATACCTACAGCCTTCAGGCTGCTTCTAGTCTGCCTAACAGGTGGTCAGGAGGGTCAGGTCCCCTTGGCTGACCAGAATTATTTGAGAACACTGCAGTCAGTACAAAGCTGAGCAACCCTGCACTGGTGGGAATCAAGGCTTTCAGACACTGTCGTTTTCACCATGACTGTTAAGTGCCCAGTGAATAGGAGTCATGGTCACAGCATAGCACTGCCTGTAAAAATATGGTGTGGTCTTTGTTGTAGAATTTTTCATCAAGATATCTGATGAAGTGTTGCAAACCCTAGAGAGGAAAATAGTAGAGTATTTATTGTCTTGAACTGGTCACATAATTTTTAATGCAATAGCACTGTCCTGGCCATCCCTTTGACCTTGGAGGTACAGTACAAAGGCAAACAAATTTTGGCCTGGGGAGAAGGGAAAGTCTCAATTCTAGTTGCTGTTCTTCCACACTGCTCCCCTTGGGCCCAAGAACATGCACACACACAGTTTAGACATCCAACTCCAAGAAATTCACCCATGGCTTAAAACACCCATGACAAGTAGGACAGTAATGCTGTGTTTGGTTTTCCATGACCCTTCCCCCAATGCCATTGCCCAAGCATAAAACAATTAGGACTTTTACCTTCTCTTCGTGCATTACTTATCACCTTTGCTGAAGATTTACTCATTACATGGACTACATAAAGGGGGCAGTTTACAGCATTTGCTATGGTAATCGCTCTTTGTGTAGCTTCAGCTTCCACCTCTTCAGGACGACACAGCTCATGACCCTCAGGGCCAGTTATTCCCATTGCCAGCATCTTCTTTGCACCCTGAAGACCCCACAAAAACATGTAAGAGTCAGTTAAAGTGTAGCTATGGTGTCATGAGCATGCTGTCAGTCAAATGGATTCTGAACCAGCCACTGCAGGCAATTCAAGGAAAAAAAAACTAGACAGTTCTATTTGATTTTTTCCCAAAATAAGTTACTGTAGTTTTTTCTGAAATCCAATATATGTCTTAATAAACTAAGGTCTCAGAATACCTAAGTAAATTCAGAGAACACAGTCTACTGGCTTGCAGGATTAATTCACTGCTCTTGAAAATCCTACCCCTCTCTCAATATATATGCTTAAATATCACAGCCAGTGACATCCAATGATGCTATTAACTCTCATTGGAAAGAAAAAGAAAAGGAAAAATCCTTACTAAGCACAAAGATGCATATCCAGAGCCTCTGAAAAATCCAAGGTTTTAAGAGGTGAAAGGTTTTGTCCCTACTTTGTTCCAGGAACTTGATTTGCTGATTTGAGATTATTTAGAAGTGAATTAATTTCCGTTATGGGATCTGGGGTAGAGTCAAAGCGTTGTTGACTGGGACAGTTGAAGAAACTGTTCTATGGCAGCCACTCGAGTTACCAGTGGTGTCTAGTATAACCAGTGTAGTTACACTCAGTGCCTCAGAACTCTCAGTGCCTCCACACAGCACTAAGATGGCAGTAGCAAGTGTGCAGTGTGGCTAATTATGCATTGAGGGATAATGAGACTTTTGTGCCCAGTCAGTGAAGCTTTCTCCATACTTCTGGATTTGCTCCTGTCCCATCAGCTGACAATGTTTGGAGAGACCTAGGGTTAGGACCATCTATATTCCTGGCTTTGATAGACTAAATATCAAATGTGCACCTTTGCAATTAATTCCCCATTCTCCGCATGGACTTGAGCGACTGCCCCAAGGTCCTTACAGCAGGAAAAGGCTTCATATAGCTCCTCATCATTGACCATGTATATGTCTTTATAGGCCATAAACATCTTGAAGGAGTTGACACCTTTGTTTTGAACAAGACTTTCCATTTCTTTCTTCACCTGAAAAATACAGAAATTACATTTTACACATTAATAATTTTGTATAAAGAAACTGTAAGTATAAAGGGTGAGCCTTTACTCACCCATCAAATGCATGTTCAGTACAAACAGCCGAAGTCATATTTAAAGAATGACTTAGACTATTCTTCTTGTGTCAAATTAATTCTGAAAGTATATAAAAGAGTAGCACTGCAGTTCAAATATTGAAAGCACAACTTAATTGCAGGAAGGGAATGCTTTTTACAAAAGGTAACGAGGCAGAATTTTATTTTGAATAAAACTTATGATGCTGAAAACACCCATTCTAATATTACAGTTACTATATCCAACTCAAACAATATGGACATTTGTGCAAAACTGATTTTCAAAATTAGATAGCAAGGCTGCACCTTCCAGCAAACAATACAGTGACAGAAAAGATTTCATCTTTTAGAGCTTTGTCCTAACTCTAAACAACACACACAGCCTTTTGAAACATTTTGTTGTCAAACAAAACAGCTCCAAATACTAAGTGCAAGACTGCTTTTTTGTTTGTTTTGTTTGTTTTAGTGGTGGTTTGTTTTTTTTTAATATTCACTGCTTGATAGGATTCCCTTCTTCTGCTAGAGCCTATGAAGTCCAGCAAAACATTACATCCCAATGAAAGAAAGACAGATATTTTAGTCTCAAGGCTTCTTGCACAATTGGTTAGCTAAAACATATATTACATAACTTTAGATTTCCCTTCCCAGTAAAATGATGGTTACAGTAATTGACATGTATCTGTAATGCTATTACAATTTCCATGGGATTAATTCCTTTCAAAAAGTAAAATACTATTTTTCATCTCCTCTCTAATAATTTGGTTGGGTCTGCCCAAGGAGGGTAAGATTTATAAAAGACTCAGATTTTTTTTCACTGATCCAGAGGAGGATTGGGAGCACATCTTGAGTGGGAATTATCAAATAAATACCTGACAAAAGGCCCTGCTCTGGCACAAATATAGAGGCATGTCATTTATCCTCTTCTTCACTATTTAATATGACTAACAGAAGGCATTGTAAAAGAGTGTATGCTTTTAATTAATACTTCAGATCCCAAGGAGATGAGAGCTGATCAGATGGGCATGAAATACAAGCCTTCTTCACCCAGGTTTTTTACAGCTACAAAATGCCCAACCTTTCTATTTCTTTCAATCCTGGCCTTTAAAAACAGTTACATTTTTAATATAAATTAGAAAATTTTGTTGATTTACACCTCCCTAGTTTTACTGGATTTGTCAGTACAATTCCACTCTTGTCTGCTGGGGCTGTTTCAAATGCACGTTACTCAAACTTCATTGGAGAATTTATTTCATGTCTTTGCCCTAAGTTAGAAATTGTGGTCACCCTATTTTAGCACTCAGTACACAGATACCGAAAATGTGTTGTTTGCAGTGAAGGCTTTGGTGCATATATTTTAGAATTTAAAAATCAGAAGAAGTACTTATACATAAAATAGGAATTTACTTGATATATCTGTGTACTGATGCATAGTTCTCCAAGAATCCAAAGTCATCTTGTAAAACATGGGTCACATTCAGGTAGATATCAAACACCTGGAAAAATTAATTTATCAGTAAAGCTTTCAGGCTATCAACAAACATTCACTCAGGAAAGATGATTCTCCCATGTGTAAATTCAAAAAAAGGTTTTTTGTATTATTCCATATTCAATGTACTATTGGTTCCAGTCCTGCTTTACTTTAAGAGGGTATTACTGCAGCCACCCAGGAAGAGAAGACTTCCTTTACAAATGGAGTCAAGTATCATGTTTTTCATGTATACCCTTATAAAAAAAAATCCAACAACAGCAACAAAAACCACCACCAAAAAAACAAACAAACAAAAACCAAACCCCAAACAAAAACCAACCAAAACCACAAAAAAACCCCACCACCAATAAAAAACCAAACCAAACCAAACAAAAAAAACCCACCAAAAAGCAGCAAAACTCACCAGGAGCATAAAATATCAAATGTTCAAGTAACAAAACACAAAATTACTGTAAGCACCTCTTTCCCCCTCTGACCGGCCTGGTCTTGGTCTTGCACAATCACTACCTTGAAGTTTGTGCAGTATTATCCAGAGATATAGGCTATCTGAGGATTTGTTTTATTTTTTCAAATACATGTACTCTCAGAAGGATGTGGGCTACTTCAAATGTTGTTCGTATTCACAAAAACACTAACCAGCAAGATATATTTAGCATGTGAAGACTAATTCAAAGCAGGTGTGGTGCAAATTTATGGAATTTAAATCAGCTCTTGTGTCTACCTTGTTGCTCCACCATGTAACTGCCACATGCAATGAATAATCACAGCAGACTTTAGGGTCGGCCCAGCTTTTCCATGTATCAAAAGCTTCAGTAAGAGAACATCCTTTCAGAGGGATGGCAAAGTCAATGATCATAGTGGTTCCTCCTGCTATAGCTGCCTGAAAAGAAGAAATTTATTATTTAGAAATCAGAAAGAATTTCCTCCCACCGTCCTCAACTCCTTTACAACAATTACTCTGGATACACTAAAAAGCCAAAAGCCACTGAAGAGTTTACTGAGTAAAGTCCAGACTCGCAAAATGATTATGGAGATTACTTCCATTTGCTTTGAGAAAAATGTTCTCAAAAATAGGTTCATAAGAACCCAAGTGAAATTCTCAGGCTGAAGGAGAAGCTTCTTTTCATGTACAAAAACTCATCAGAGATTTGGAGATATGTCTGTAGTGTTCATGTAACAGTGAGTTCCTCAAGTGTGTGGAATCACTGGGGAAGAAGAGCACTAGAAGAGCACAGTCAACTTGAGACATGATTCCTCAGTCTATGTAGTAGAAAAAACAAGCCTGAGTGACAGGTAAGTATTAAGGGGCAAATACACAACAACTGTTGCCCCTACAGCACCCGGTCACGAAAGAAAGACACAGATCCCCCACAATTAGGAGAACGGCCAAGGTCCCCAAAAGGAGCCCGTTTATTTTTGATACACACTTTTATAGGGTTTGCAACGTGTGAGAGGATTGGAAGATGAAATCCCACCTCTCAACCAGACTGGTGAAGTGACCAATCAGTCAGCTTTCCTTCTCCAGGAAGGAATGTAAACAAAACCATTGTTTTTAGTACAGTGCATGAGAAAAATCTGACTCGAGAACATAAATTTTTCAGAAGGCTTTCAAAAACAGGGCGACAAACAACAACAAAAACCACATTGAGTTTGAAAATACAATATGAAAATCCCCAAACTCTTGTCTAACACCAAAAGATTTTCAAACCATTTAAAAGTGTATTTTTATTAGTAACAGGGCACCATTTAGTAAAACTGTATAGAGGGTTTTTTAAATAAAATGAGGAATTTACACCTTTTACATAAATATTGTCAAGTAAATAGAAAAACTGCAACCTTACTTTCTATACATATGGTAATCAAAAATTGCTTTTGAGCCAACAATCTTCACTGTCCTTTATGGAGAATTGAATTATTACATTTTTTTCCTTTGGAAGGAAAAAAAGTCACTCAGAAGCCAGAATCTTGACTAAAAGAAATTGATCCAATACAGAAAATCCTTTGTTGAAACTGTTACTGTCTTCCAGATCAACAAAAGAAATCCTCTTTATTGCTCAGAACAACGTCCCTTTGCAAAAGAGTTACAACCAATTCAGATCAAAATATGCAATTTCACAGGATCAGAGAACCACAGAATTAACCAGGTTGGAAAAGACCTTTGAGATCAAGTCCAACCTGTGACCTAACACCACCTTATCAATGAAACCACGGCACTAAGTGACACATCTTTTTTAAGTACCTCCAGGGACAGTGACTCCACCACCTCCCTGAGCAGCCCATTCCAATGCCCAATCATTCTTTCTGTGAAGAATTTTTTGTAATGTCCAGCCTAAACTTCCCCTGGTGCAGTTTAAGACTGTGTCCTCTTGTCCTACCACTGGTTGTCTGGGACAGGAGACCAACCCCCAGCTGGCTGCACTCTCCTTTCAGGGAGTTGTAGAGAGAGATGAGGTCTCCCCTGAGCCTCCTCCAGGCTAAATAGCCCCAGCTCCCTCAGCTGCTCCTCACAGGGCTTGTGTTCCAGGCCCCTCACCAGCCTTGTTGCCGTTCTCTGGATGTATTTGAGCATCTCAATGTCGTTCTGAATTAAGGGGCCCAGGACNTAAGACTGTGTCCTCTTGTCCTACCACTGGTTGTCTGGGACAGGAGACCAACCCCCAGCTGGCTGCACTCTCCTTTCAGGGAGTTGTAGAGAGAGATGAGGTCTCCCCTGAGCCTCCTCCAGGCTAAATAGCCCCAGCTCCCTCAGCTGCTCCTCACAGGGCTTGTGTTCCAGGCCCCTCACCAGCCTTGTTGCCGTTCTCTGGATGTATTTGAGCATCTCAATGTCGTTCTGAATTAAGGGGCCCAGGACGGAACACAGCACTCGAGGTGTGGCCTCACCAGTGCTGAGCACAGTGGTACAATCACTGTCCTGGAACTGCTGGCCACACTATTGCTGATACAGGCCAGGTGCCATTGGCCTTCTTGGCCACCTGGGCACACACTGGCTGAGGTTCAGTGGCTGTTGACCAGCACCCCCAGGTCCCTTTCTGCCTGGCTGCTGTCCAGCTGCTCTGTCCCCAGCCTGTAACACTGTAGGGAGTTGTTGTGGCCAAAGTGCAGGAGCTGGCACTGGGATTTATTAAACTTTATATTCTTGGACTTGGCCCAAGNAAAGCCACTGAAGAGTTTACTGAGTAAAGTCCAGACTCGCAAAATGATTATGGAGATTACTTCCATTTGCTTTGAGAAAAATGTTCTCAAAAATAGGTTCATAAGAACCCAAGTGAAATTCTCAGGCTGAAGGAGAAGCTTCTTTTCATGTACAAAAACTCATCAGAGATTTGGAGATATGTCTGTAGTGTTCATGTAACAGTGAGTTCCTCAAGTGTGTGGAATCACTGGGGAAGAAGAGCACTAGAAGAGCACAGTCAACTTGAGACATGATTCCTCAGTCTATGTAGTAGAAAAAACAAGCCTGAGTGACAGGTAAGTATTAAGGGGCAAATACACAACAACTGTTGCCCCTACAGCACCCGGTCACGAAAGAAAGACACAGATCCCCCACAATTAGGAGAACGGCCAAGGTCCCCAAAAGGAGCCCGTTTATTTTTGATACACACTTTTATAGGGTTTGCAACGTGTGAGAGGATTGGAAGATGAAATCCCACCTCTCAACCAGACTGGTGAAGTGACCAATCAGTCAGCTTTCCTTCTCCAGGAAGGAATGTAAACAAAACCATTGTTTTTAGTACAGTGCATGAGAAAAATCTGACTCGAGAACATAAACTTTTCAGAAGGCTTTCAAAAACAGGGCGACAAACAACAACAAAAACCACATTGAGTTTGAAAATACAATATGAAAATCCCCAAACTCTTGTCTAACACCAAAAGATTTTCAAACCATTTAAAAGTGTATTTTTATTAGTAACAGGGCACCATTTAGTAAAACTGTATAGAGGGTTTTTTAAATAAAATGAGGAATTTACACCTTTTACATAAATATTGTCAAGTAAATAGAAAAACTGCAACCTTACTTTCTATACATATGGTAATCAAAAATTGCTTTTGAGCCAACAATCTTCACTGTCCTTTATGGAGAATTGAATTATTACATTTTTTTCCTTTGGAAGGAAAAAAAGTCACTCAGAAGCCAGAATCTTGACTAAAAGAAATTGATCCAATACAGAAAATCCTTTGTTGAAACTGTTACTGTCTTCCAGATCAACAAAAGAAATCCTCTTTATTGCTCAGAACAACGTCCCTTTGCAAAAGAGTTACAACCAATTCAGATCAAAATATGCAATTTCACAGGATCAGAGAACCACAGAATTAACCAGGTTGGAAAAGACCTTTGAGATCAAGTCCAACCTGTGACCTAACACCACCTTATCAATGAAACCACGGCACTAAGTGACACATCTTTTTTAAGTACCTCCAGGGACAGTGACTCCACCACCTCCCTGAGCAGCCCATTCCAATGCCCAATCATTCTTTCTGTGAAGAATTTTTTGTAATGTCCAGCCTAAACTTCCCCTGGTGCAGTTTAAGACTGTGTCCTCTTGTCCTACCACTGGTTGTCTGGGACAGGAGACCAACCCCCAGCTGGCTGCACTCTCCTTTCAGGGAGTTGTAGAGAGAGATGAGGTCTCCCCTGAGCCTCCTCCAGGCTAAATAGCCCCAGCTCCCTCAGCTGCTCCTCACAGGGCTTGTGTTCCAGGCCCCTCACCAGCCTTGTTGCCGTTCTCTGGATGTATTTGAGCATCTCAATGTCGTTCTGAATTAAGGGGCCCAGGACGGAACACAGCACTCGAGGTGTGGCCTCACCAGTGCTGAGCACAGTGGTACAATCACTGTCCTGGAACTGCTGGCCACACTATTGCTGATACAGGCCAGGTGCCATTGGCCTTCTTGGCCACCTGGGCACACACTGGCTGAGGTTCAGTGGCTGTTGACCAGCACCCCCAGGTCCCTTTCTGCCTGGCTGCTGTCCAGCTGCTCTGTCCCCAGCCTGTAACACTGTAGGGAGTTGTTGTGGCCAAAGTGCAGGAGCTGGCACTGGGATTTATTAAACTTTATATTCTTGGACTTGGCCCAAGTCTATCCAGCCTGTCCAGATCCCTCATGCTATATTACTCTTCATTTTTCTGCAACAATTAGTCTCTTTCTTCCTTCTGTTCACATAGAAATCAGAACAAAAATTGTAAATTATGGCTGTATATTTTGCAAAAAAGAGAAGTTTGGAGAGTGACACAAGTATTTGTAAATCTCTAATGAATTGAGCAAAACATTTTCTCCAGGAAAAGTTGTTCAAACTGTCAAATATTTTTCAACAAGACTGACTGCCTTTTTTGTTTAATAGGATTTAAATAAAATTTAAAGACTTAGAGGTAAAAAAGTTATGGGTTCCACAATTCCACTCAAAGTCTCTTTCTATCCCCTTCATCTTTTTTCCCTGCACTATTTGTAAAGGGAGGTGCCTTTACTTATTCAACTGAATGGATAGCTAATCTTTGTAGCATATTTCACAATAGTTAGAAAACAAATCCATCTCCCTGAATTTCTTGCCAAAATTTGTCAGATGATGACCTTCAGTGAATAGGTCTGGACACTTTCCACACTTTGACCTGGGTTAAGAATATCCACAATATCTAACTTTTGGACATCTGATTGCTAAGTTGGATCTAGAATCTTCTTGTAGGCACTGAAGTGACTATCTGGACACCCCGTTTTGTGTATGCAGCCTCTGTTTTGTAGCTTCCCTGTCCTGTAAGTACCTCAGAGTTACTCAGAAACTCTTAAGAACTTATTTTCTGCTTTTTAGTAAAACCCTACTTCTGCTGCGAGAGGAGCTGGGTATGACAGTCTCTGTGAAGGGGTTGGCTAGCAGACAAACCAAGTAGGTCAATGTGTTTGTTTTTGTGAACAAAAAAAGAAACAACAAAGCTCTTAAAAAAGTACCTTGAAAATTTTGGGTATAGAAACTGTATAGAGATGATGCATAATACTGTTAATATGAGTAATTGATACACTATTCATATGCAGGGAATATAAGATCAGTTAAAAAGCTGAAAAAAACCCCTGCTCCAAGAGTAAAACTGAGAGAAATTAGTTACTTCTAGAAAGTGTGTTTGAAGTGGACTTTCATTGAGAGACACAGTAAGTACTACAGTGAATAACAGAAGAAAAGCCTGCATTCCCTCATGCTTATAGAGGAGAAAGATCAGATTATCACAAAAGTGCTCAAACTGCACTGGGGAATTGAACTGCTGCTTTAGTTAATCTTTGCTCAGAAAAGTATGAAGCTCAATATATGTACTAATAATGCAGGCTGTAGTCTGCATGCTGACAGCCAGGGTAAATGCCTGCCCCACTTGACCCCTGCAGTTGCAAGGGTTTCTGAAGGAGCCCAAATAACATACTGGTTGAAGGTAGAGCTCTGAGTACCCCAACTGCTTTATGGCAATGTCCTAGTCAAAGGGACAGGAACAATTGCCCATGCTTGATTCACACTCTATTCTCTCTTTTAGAAGTAATAATGGATGACCAGCAGACATCCCGCTCTGAGAAAGCCCAGATGCACACACAGACATGCAAATGTGCACTCACCTTGGTTCCAGTATAGAAGTCATCTTTTGACCTGCTCCCCATAAAAGGGAACTCCATGTGTGTGTGAGTATCGATGCCCCCAGGGATCACCAGCCTGTTGGTGGCATCCAGCACAACAAGTCCAGTCGAGGGCTTCGGGTTTAGGTTTGGTCCCACCTGCTGCACCACTCCACCTTCCACGTACACATCAGCCACCATAGAGAGGTCATCATTCACAACTTTCCCCCCTTTGATTAAAAGTCTCTGCTGAGCCTGGATTTGGGGTGGCATGCCAGCAGGTGAGAGTGAGGCCTCAGCTCAGAAAGTTGCTCTTGCCTCTTACTGCCCCCTCCCCCCAGGACAGCACTTATCTCCAAATGGCCCTAAGCACACACCACATCATGCTCTTTAAACAGACACTGCCCCCTCTGCCCCTGGCAGCTCCACCTCCCACCTCCGATGCAGCCCAGTGACACGGATGGGAGCACAGCACTGGGATTGGGCCCTTTCTGCTCCGGACTCTGCCCAGACAAAGTGAGCCAGACTTTCAGGGGGCCTGGGGTGTTCTCATGGTGCTCACTCCAGCCTGCTCTGTGCACCTGGGGGTTCGCAACTCACTGAACTGCTTTGAAAACGTGGCCATTTTATCACCCTGTGATGCCCAAAAGCAAACCAAGCTCTTTGCGGCTGCATTTGAGGAAACCAAGAGTGACCTGAGCTCTCCACAGAAGCCAGAGAGCTCAGGGGTGACCTAAGCTTCCGTCAGCCATGTCTGGGGAGCCTGTGGGTCCAGCCTGTGCAGAGGGAAAGGCAGAGTGCAGTGCTCTGGTGATCCAAGTGTTGCACCCTTCTCAGCAGAGATGGTGGGGTCCACACTGCTCCCAAGCCATTTCTCAAAGGATTTGGGACACACCGCCTTCAGGATCCAAACACAGCTCCCCCCTGCCCCTGGAATGACACTACATGGACAGCACTCTGGCCTGAGGGGGAAGCCGGGGTGTGTGCCAACATCCAAATCCAAATTTCCAATCCAACATCCAATCCAAAAATTCCCACATCCAAATGTGGAAATCACATTTCAGTATCTGATGCCCTGCGCCATCTACCCCATGGCCCGGTGGTGCCTGCCCAGCGGCCCGGCCTGTGCTCCCCACACCCTCCACACTGCTGCTCAGCCTGTGCTCCCCAGATCCCCACACTGCTGCCCTGGCTGTGCTCCCCACATCTCCACACTGCTGCCCTGGCTGTGCTCCCCACATCTCCACACTGCTGCCCTGGCTGTGCTCCCCACATCCCCACACTGCTGCCCTGGGCCTGTGCTCCCCACATCCCCACACTGCTGCCCTGGGCCTGTGCTCCCCACACCCCCACACCCCTGCCCC
>VZTR01000017.1:34781-48221 GCA_013400775.1 Chaetops frenatus | reverse complement strand
CTGTGCTCCCCACATCCCCACACTGCTGCCCTGGGCCTGTGCTCCCCACATCCCCACACTGCTGACCTGGCTGTGCTCCCCACATCCCCACACTGCTGCTCTGGGCCTGTGCTCCCCACATCCCCACACTGCGGGGCTGGCTGTGCTCCCCACACTGCTGCTCAGCCCCAGCTGCAGCCCCAGGCTGTGCTGGCGTCTTGAATCTCCCTGCCACAGGGGGTCCTTCCCGAGGGCCAGGGGAAAGACAGGATCTTCTGTGGTGGGTTTTGCACAAGGCTGGTGTGACCTTGGCAAGATATGGCTTTTGTGTTTCAGAAAATAGACCTGGAAAAAGAGGTGGGAAAGTAAAACGAAGACAACTGGAAAATGAGCTAAAAGTTTGGAGTAGAAGATGAAAGACCTTCTCCTGTACCATCTCAGAGGCAGTAGTTTCTATGGGTTTTCCCACCTCTTCCATTACTCTGGATTTGCATAGTCAGCAATGACATTGCTCAAGTGTGTCCCTAAATCTGCTGAGCACCTGCATCTTCATCCCCTCACCTCTTCCAGTTCAGTGGTGATGATTTAGCAAGACAGAACATTGTCTCTGAGGGCTGTAAGACAGTGCACACACAGGGTACCAAAAAGTCATTTAGACAAAGAACCCAAGATTTGGAAAAAACTCTTCTCATCAGCGTGTCACCTTTGTTACTTCCCTCTTGATGGGTTGGAGAGCATTACCATACATTTGCCTTTCTATCTGCTCATTCCAAAGTATCTTGTCTTACACCTCACTTTTGTGCAACGGGACAGACACCCACTGGGATTCATAACCTGACACAGCAACAGAACAGGTCAAAACGCATTTGGAAAAGCAGTTTCACTTTGTATAAATTAAGTGACCTTTGTTAAGTGAGGAGAGGAGGTAGCAAACTCAGCGGGTCATTTGATGATGTGCAGTCATGTGGGGTGTAGCAGTCAAGCTCCTATGCCCACACAAGTGGATAGTTAATGATTTGATGTAGAACAGCATCACCAGATTTTTCAGTATTTAATGGCAAAGAGGCTTCACCCTGAAGTTTCAGCACTACTTCAGCACCTAAAGTGCCAACCTAAAATAGTAGTTTTCTTTTTATTTCTCCCTGGCTGATGATTACTTGGTATTTTCTATGAAAGGACTTCCACCATGACAGACCTCGTCATCTCTGAGTATGCTCTTGGGCTAGTGGTAAACTGTTCCTGCTCCAATCCTTCTGCCAAATTGGGCAGAGGGAGATCTGAAGTCAGATTTGCCACATCACAGTAGATTGTAGTGTGCACTGGGATATCCAGATCCCTTTTTGTGTGTTGCACAGGAAAGAGTTGATACAATTTTGATACATAAATACAAGAAGAGTAGCACAGCTCAAAATTCTATTTATGTGTTTCTGAACAATAACAGGCTTGAACTCTGTTTTCCCTCCTCTGATTTCCTCCTGGCTAATTTATACTTTGTGGATCCTACTCTTAAATGTCTAAACCTTCCTACCTGTAACTTCATGCCCAGCTCAGAATTGCAGAGCTGCCCACAAACCAGCAACATAACATTTTACAATGCTATACCTAGGAAAATGGAATTTATCCCACAGGTGATATTGAATACATTAAATAATGTGCTGGTACATAACAGCATTCTATATAAGCAGCCCTTTTATTTAATCCAATTGAACCAAAAAGATAATCTCACATCAGTTACATTTAATGTATATTTGGTAAATATTTAGTATTTCACAGCTCAGCTGTCCCTTGGAAAAATAGCTTGAAATACCACTGGTGGAACAGAAATAATACTTAAAATACTGAGAGAAGACAACTGGCCCTGCATTCTTAGTGATCATTGAATATCTTCTGCTGCTCGAACAGAGCTCCTGGCTCCTAATTGACTTTGTACTATTTACTCATCCACAAATCATTTTACATTTTTATCCTTCTCTTTGCAGAGTGTAAAGCAAGTCTTTGCTCTGTAAACAATGTTTGACTCTGTATTGTTGTAGTGGCCAATAAGAGAGTTAAATTCTGTCATAGCACCCAGTATTGCTCCGTGTTTTGCATCTGCGCTGAAAGCAGTGTTGGTAACAGAGGAAAGTTCTCATTATTGCTGAGCAGCACTTGCACTATGTCAACGGCTTTTCTGCATCTCGTGCTGCCCTGCCAGCAAGGAGACTGGGGATGCACAAGAAGCTGGAAGAGGACACAGCCAGGACAGCTGACCCCAGCTGACCACGGGGATACCCCAGGCCATATGGTGACATGCTTAGCTGAGAAAAGATATAAAGCTGAGAAAAGAAAAAGGAAGGGGAGGGACATTCAGCGTATACAGCACTTGTCTTCCCAAGTTGCTGTCAGTAGATGGTGGAGGCCCTGCTTTCCTGGAGATGGCAGAATATCTGCCTGCCCCTAGGAAGTGAGGAATGAATTCTTTCGTTTTGGTTTGCTTGCAAGTGAAGATTTTGCTTTACCTATTAAACTGTCCTTATGTCAAACCCATGAGTTTTCACACTATCACCTTTCCAAATCGATTGAGTGAGTGCCCGTGCAGTGATCAAATACCAGCTGGCCTTAAACCACAACCCTGCAGATCCTAAAATGTTAAATAACAATTTGAGAGCCATTGCAGAAAGTCTTCCCAAGCTCACAAATCTGAAGTTGAATCATGTGTTAATGCTTTTGTTGTGTCTAGCAAAGCAAATAATCCTAGAAATCTAAACATGGAGTGTCTTGTTTAGTGTAACTATTATAGAAGTACAATTGTAAGAGGTTTCTCAGTACCCTAATGATTAACTGATCCCATCTGAACAACCCTGAAGGAAACAGAATCCACATCTATGATTTACCAAATGAAAGTAATTTATCAAATTCAGGAATAAGTTTGCAAGAAACAAAGGACTGAAGTTTGGAACATCCAGCAGACCTTGAGGACATCTTCTAGAAGTCATTATAATGCAGACACCATCAGTTCAAAGTCTTCTGAGACAGACATACTCTCATCCACTTCATGCTGGAACCTTTAACTGCTACCTGCCTGCATAAAATACTATGTATTTTTAACTTCTCGTTTAATTATCACACCTTACTCTTATCTTCCCTTTGCTTCTATTTTCACATTCTTCTTACTATACCCTAGTGCTGTAAAGCTCTTCTATTGACAACAGTCTTCAGCTTTTTCTTAACTCCAGGACTATTACTGGCATTAACCTTCAAATTAAAGTTGGTGAAGCTGAAATGTATCTCAAAATGCAGGAGTGGCAAACAAACAGGCTTTTGCACAGACATTTTGTGAAGGAAACTAGAGATTGATAATGAGCAGCAAGAAGAAAGCTCAGCTAATGAAGATGTGCTATTAATAATATTTATTTTTGACAACTTTGCTCCAAGAAAGATTGGATCATGAACTACATTTGCAACATGAGAAAATCAGCAAAAACAATACCAACAACCTTCAGTAATGATGGATAAAGCACTAGGTTTTGGAGAATCGGTACAAAAATGTGTCAATTTAAGGTGCACTCTGGATTTGCAAAAAGGAAAGAATGGTTATCTTTCCTCATATTCAGAAAGTCAGAAGGACTGAATACTCAATAGGCATTTCTTTGCAACTCCTATAAAGAATCCATAATGTCTGTTCACCTGGGATTTACTTTCACACTCCTCTGCAGTGGGAATTTAATACTCATTCAATAAAACCAGATGATCTAAATATAATTGCACCTGTAAAGTCTTCATAATTGTGAGACTACTCAGATGCCCTTGTCAAAACCTCACAAGTTTTCAGAAGAGTCTGGTGCTGACTACTTTCATGAAATACACAAACAAGTGGCGAGGTTTCAAAACCTAATCTCTAAAGCTTTCTTCAGTTGTAAAAGCTTTGCAAAACTAGCAAGCATGCCCCATGGTTTTCTATAACAAAACAAGGCTAAAAAACATAAAGAAAGGAGTTCAATCCTCTAGTTCCACATCACCTGAACTATTATAAATATGCTCTCCTAAGTACTGGGCTGCACCCAAGATCCTACTGCAAGTCTTTCCCTAAATACATTAGCAGTGATGCAGCCCATTTGCACCCAGCTTTGGGTCCCACATGTTTGACACAAAGGAAGGCAGCCAAAGGTGTGTATGTGTTGAAAACCACCCTACTTTTTAGAGCAACAAGCAGTGACTGTTCTCTCATTTTTGTAAGGCCAAGTGCCTCCTACTCTTTAATCAATGAAAATGGTGAACCATAGACAGTACAGCCAATAAAGAAAAAGAAATAACCAGGAACCCAGCAGAGGACCATCTAAGAAACCCTCATACTGTGCTCTTTGCACTATTCATTGGCTCAAAAATGGTCCAATAAAATGTCCACTTCCTAAATGTGTGTGTGACAGTTCAACTCTAGCATTGAAGTTCTAAGTCTCATAATGCTCTAGGAAAAAAAACCTCATCATACCTGTCAGTTACTTCCTGGTGTATAATCTCAGCCAAAGAGACTAAATTCTGAGGTGGGATTTTTCCAAACTCCAAGAAACATAACCACAAAAGCACAGGGATTAGCTATCTTTTCAAACTGTTATTTTTACTAATGCATTATCTAAAAAAACACTGCAAAATATTAGCTGTATTTTTTCTGACTCTTAAATTCAACATCTACTGAAGGAACACAAAATCAGAACTGTAACTGCTGGCCAACAGAGTAGGTGAGAGAAAGCAAAACTGAACATCTCTGTTCCTTGCCATGCCACTGCAGAAATACGATGTCAGTTTAAGACATTCTTCACCATCCTGTATATTGCTTCTGTTTTTCCTCTGGTGCACTAGAACCTCTTCCTCCAACTGTGGCTGTCCAAGGTGGTTCTTAACTAACCAGAGGCAAGATGACAGATATAAACCAATAAATTTTACCAGTTGTTTTTCCTCAATTTTATACACCTGAAGAAGCAGATAAACCTATTTCATTTCTGTTGGCATACTTTTAGATGCATGATTATTTCACTGCAAAGGTACAAATGCAATTCTACTAAACCTCTGTAACACCACCATCAGCAATGGTGTAATAAAATCTGAGATTTCTGCTCTGAATTCAGATACCTGCCTCTGTTAGATAGTATGCACAATGTAGGCCTATTTCAGGGATCATGTCCTTATTTCTTAAAACAAGTTTATTTCTTTGTCCTTTACATATTCCGTAATAAACCCTTATTACTTGTTAGGAAGTCCACACTGAACCATAATTCCTTCTTTCTCTTACATATTCCTGATTTAACATGTCCTACCCATTATGGCTTATTTTTGGGAAGGTCTTCTCCAACTGTTTGTCTCATTAAAAAAATCGCTTGTGCAATGTAGTACAATTATATTCCTTTAGCATTTCTAGTCTCTTTTCTTACCTTTCCAAAATTCAAATTCAAAATCCAGTGACTCATCCTTTCATCTTTTCTTCTTTTCTTCCTGTGTTTTCCACCCATTTCTTTCCTGCACAAGCAACATACAAGGTAACTGTGATCTGAAAAAAAATCTCAATCTGAAAAACTTCACTTGCATTTCAGTCTTTTCTTTGGTTCTTTGGTAATAGGATGCAACTTGGTCACAAGGAGAAACTAATGCTAGAAGCTAAATTCTTCTGCTAGATTTCAGTGTGCATGTAAAAATATCACAAACACTAATTTGTGCCTGGATACTCACAAAGATTAGCTAAATTTTGTTTACTGCAAATGCCCTTTCTCAAAATGTGATTAGGAATCATTAACTGACACTGCTCAGAGCGACGTCTCTTATTTGCACCACTGGTGATGTGGGAAGTCTTGTCCATCCGAATTCTTAGATAATACTTCAGTTTAGTGAACACTACATTCTCTTCCTCCAAGTTACTACTCACCAGATAGTGAATACTGCATATGAACAGAAACCTCAATTAGATATATTGACATGAATGTTGTACTATAAAACTTCTCTGTATCAAGTCCAGTAATTATGGACTTTAATTTACTTGGATGAAAGAAAATGTTGCAGTATACAGCTTGCTTTGGTACCAAGTAAAACTGTCTGTCAAACACCTCTGCCAATCAGACATAACACATGTCACCAGTCCAGGGTATTGTTCAAGCTAGAACTCAATCCAATCAGAGAGCAAGGCAGGAGCTTCAAATTCCCCCTATATAAAAGCAAAAACGAAACTAAATAAAGAGTACTTTCTCTTTCTGCTACACCATCACCACGAGGCCTTGGTGTTCTCTTTGTCTGCCCCGAGACCCCCCAAACCCACAGGAAAAACTAACTACAACAGTGAAATCCAATGGAGGATAGAAGGAAAAGAGTTTTAACTACCAATCTGCTTATCTCTTTGTACTTTTGGTGACTTGGCAAAGGGACAAGACAGACTTCTCTCTTGTTCTTTTAGAACACACCCCATTTTGGGCAAGTGAGTTGTAACTTGTCCTGGAGGAACTCAGTTAGCAACTGCATACTTTCAGAAACTCACAAGGCAGGAAGAAAAGGGATAGTCAAAAAAACCCCACAAACTGACAAAACACTTCACAAAAAGCTTAATCACAACTGGAGGAAGATTAAAACTTTTGACTTAAACAAAGATTTATGTGAAATGCGCAGCACTTCCTCAGGACAACTGTCAAGGTTGGATATCTGGAGATGTACATAGGAGAATAAAATACTCACTTTTCAGAAAGGAAGTAAAATCTCATCCCGACAGGAAAAGCCATGATTTGATCTACAGTGAGTATTTAATATATAAACTTCACTGAAACAGTATTTGTGTCCCAACTTGAACTTGATTTCCCTGGACTGAATC
Source organism: Chaetops frenatus (assembly GCA_013400775.1). NCBI lineage: Eukaryota > Metazoa > Chordata > Aves > Passeriformes > Picathartidae > Chaetops > Chaetops frenatus. The sequence goes on along the minus strand of VZTR01000017.1, from coordinate 41,419 downwards.
CAAGCTTTGGCACAAGTTCACACTTTGGCATTCAGATAGAAAGTGGAACACATAATACAGTAACTAATTCCAGCATCCTCTCCAGCAACCTGTTTCGAAAGAAGAGTTATCAGCAACACTTGCTGAACTTGTACTGAAAATGAACTTTACTTTGGAAACAAAACAAGCGTTTGCACCATCTGAAGCTCAGTCATGCCCCCGTAATGTTTCAGTGCAAACCAAGTGACAAAATAAGTGTGGTATGTGAAAAAGAATGATGACAAACTCTTTCCATGTTTAAATAACTTCACATGAGAAAACTTGCCTCACAATAACCTACATTCTTCAAAGCTTGCAGATGAAAGTGATTTATTACAGAAAACAAGATAATTCCATAGTAAATAATTCTGACTTTTGTTCAAACTATCTTAGTATTGTACCACAGCTAAATCAAGAATCAATTAAACAAAACACTAATTGAAGCTCTCCAGCATAAAAAGAAACAGTAGTAGTGTCTTATCAGAAACCTCAATAAAACTAAACAAATGCAACCAATTACTCACACATTACTCAAAAGGAAAATCAATCACTCCTTTTAGTATCACTAAGAAAAAAAAAACACTGCAACAAATTCACCTCATACAAATATGAATTTTATTTACAATTTTCCAAATTATCAATCAAATCCAAGTTCTCAGTTAAATGTGTAGCATTTGTCCTTTAAAACAAAATAAACATTGTGTTCTTTTTACATCTGCAATATGGAGTCCATAGGTACATGCTATTTGGGGCATCTAATGGAACAAATTTAGATCACTATGTGTGTTAAACACCGAAGGTATTCTGTGGAGACTCTTTCTTCAAAATTTATCTGCCTTAGGGGCAAGCATTTCCACAACCACTTTCTAATGACAATTAATTAGGAAGGTTTAAAAACCCAGTATTTTATACCAGGACATAATGTTCACATGTACTTCAGGGTGTGTTACCATGTTCCTATTGCAAAGCTGCCTGCTCTATAAGCAATGCTACTGAAATCAGACTAAAGATTACCCACAGATTTAGATATTATTCAATGTGAATAAAAATGGCCATTGATGACTTTTACTTGAGTATGTGTAATTATGGGCCAACTTGTACCTGATCTGGTACCAGTGTGATGTGATCTGTTCTGAAACTTGAAACCACATGGGTCATTATAATAAAATCTTTTACAACTGTATTGCACATAAGGTTCCTCAAAAGCACAAATCTATATAATTGCATCCTGAACTCACAATTTATCTGCTAACTCTCATGAAAAAATCAACCAGATGGTAAAATCATTTATTTTTCTCATCCCAGTGTCTGTGAATGAAGAGAAGAGGGAGAAGATATATACACTTTGGAATCCATTCAATTGTTTGTTTCTTCTGCATGTGATTTGTACTTCAGAGATGAGGATTTAAAAAAAATAAAAAGCCAGACAGACTTTGGATTTATCTTTAAAAGTACCTCAAAAACATAACAAAAATTCAATTTAATTTTGATACATATTAAAATTTTAGTCAGTTCTGCCTGACAGCATAACACGACAGAAATGCACAAGACTTTAAACATGCTTTAAAATGACATTCAACAAAGTATTTAAAATTTAATAAATAGCATACAATCACACACAAATACATTTCATACTGGATCTTTAAGCCTACTAAAAACAGACTGGCAAAGAATAAATAAAACAGTAGTTGACAGTTTTGTTTTTAAAAGGTGTAGTTTCTTGTTGTTACACTAGTAGCCACATATTAACCTGCTTATCACAAAATTGGAAGTTATGAGCTTTTTTTCTCACTGATCTCTTTTGCTCCAACATGTAATATCATAAAAAAATACACTAAAAGGGTTTTCTTTTGGTTTTTTTTTAAACAACCAGTCTGCGACCGAGTAAACCAGTTTTTAAATACAATGAATAAATAGGGAATTAGTAAAGCAAATTCAATTGCAACAAAAACGCAACACCCCAAGAAAAGAGCCATGGAAATATATAGCCATTGCAATATTAGACAATAATAGTACTTAAAGTGATAGTGCTTGTGCACTAAGCTCATTAGAGACCTTAATATGATTTTAGTGCAAATCCCTTGAGTCCAAACAAGCTTTATACCCTACAGTATTAGGGAAAGATCTATTACCAGTTGGAACTTACTCTGTAGTGTATTTGTACATATTGGATATTTAAAGAACTAACACATATTGTAATATCTTCGGCCCTTTTTTACTTCAAATCAAAAAGACTAATGACTGGGGATTTTACATACTATTTGGCTGTACCATATTAGATTGCAGTTTAGAAAGTCAGTGATAAAAGAGCTTTTGCCATCAGTTTATCTATTATGCTTAAATTTCATATATCATTGCATTTTGTACTTCTGAAAGAAAAACAATGCTCCTGGAGAGTTTCTCCTCCCTTTATGTATGTTCACATTATGATGAAATTCAAGAATATTTAGACAAAGAGTTGAATAAACTCAAAGAAAAGTACATATTTTACATTAACAATTCTTACCAGTATTTAGTATATTAAGTTACAAGTATGTTGGCAATAATACAACAGAGTCAATTCCTATAGGAAAATAATTCTGTACAAATTCACCTGTTAATATGGGGTTAAACAGGCAGCCAATAAGTCTTGAGCAGCCATGTTTCAGGTTTGAACTACAGTACCAGGATAAACTAAATTTGAAACTAATGGGGAAAACTTCAGTTTAAAGAGTAATCCGATTATACTGGATACACACATTGTGTATTCAGAGCCATTAAAATGTTCACTCTTATAATTCCATAATGTCATCCCATATAAGAAAAGTTTAATCAACCACACAGGCTAAAATAGCTTTAACATCATGTTGTCCTGGATTTTTTAAAACTAAAAACTAATTTTAACTGTGAAGTACAAAACAATGACAGATATTGCTCCAACTTGTACACAATCTTTCCTAAACAAACCGTACCTAGCAGAGTAATAATGCCTCATCGTCACTAGTTTCATTTTTCACTGTTGCCTCTAAGCAAGTGTCAGGTATCTGGGCAGTGTGTACGATGCCACAGCTCTCACAGGGGCCATCTCGACTGCATGACCTCATACTGTGATGTGCTGCACTGTAAGGCTGTCTAAGCCCTGGTCCTTGATCTGAGCTGAGATCAAGTAGAGGTCTTGAACAGTCATTCAGGTCAAAGTCTGATGCTACATCAGAGACTGGAATTAACATTTCAACATCATCATCCTCTTCTCTTCCACTTACCCCATTATCAAGCTGTCTCAAAGGACTTTGGTTCTGATTCACTGAGCTTGATCTCCCTAACGTGAAGCGTACCCAGCGTAAGCCTTGAGTCATACGGCTTAGTGCGCTTGAGAGCTGGTGGCGTGCGGGACTTGTGCTTGGTGGCTCTACACCTGTCACTTCTCTTCCACCATCCGTGGTACTGCTACTGCTGCTCTGAGCAGAGGAACTCCCACACGCTCCCACTGTGGCTTCTATTGCTGTTGCAGGAGGGACTTTTTGAGGCAAGGTGGCAGCAACACCACCAACTGCTCCTGCTGTGTCTCTTCTTTCATTTTCTGTGTCTGTATCATCAGATTCAACTGAAAACAAACTTCTGTGAGTATTATTTCTTTCAGCTTCTCTACTAGTACTTTGGCTGGCAACATCATCTCCATCCGCCGAGACCAGTGCCAACGATCCAGAATGACGCGACCTTGCAAAATTAAAAATTCGATTCCAAATGTTACTTGATCTGCCAGCAATAGGAAGTCTGATTGAGGTAAATCCAAGCTGAGATCGTACTGCCAGCCTCAGGTTTTCCAGAACTGAAGCCTGAATGAGAAGACAAGGAACAATCAAGTATTGACAGTCTGCTACTACTGTTCTAGCAAAGAATGGTAACTATTATGCAAAACAGTATTTAACACAGTTAAATGTAGAGTCTTAAATACTAAAAAATGTTGCATCTTTCATAAAAAGGATCTGGTATATGTAGCAATAGGTTATTTGAAAAAAAAAAAAGTGGGGATGACAGAAGTCTAGATGGTCTAGAGGAAAAAACATTATAAACAGGCAAATTAAGTGGAAATGCATATGCAAAGGTAGTAAGAGAGCAATGAATTCTGTGTAAGGTACATTTCCACCCTAATCAAGGATGTCTAAATAAAGACAATGTGAAAATCATCAGGGCACTGCAGCCTGGATATGGACCACTGATTATAGAAAAGGACAACCACAGAGTCAGTACAGCAGGCATACAAGATCTATTACAAACAGTCTTATGAAAAAGGTAGTCACTGGGGATTTTAGAGTCCAGCACAGAGAAACATGTCTCAAAAAGTTTAGGATTTGAAAACAAAGTGGCAACATTCTTTATCCACTACCATAGGGCTGCCTCAAAGGGACTAAATTAAATATCTTCTCCAGTACAGGCTTGTAGTTTTTTTCTCCCTTCTGGTATAATCACTTAATTCCAGTTTCAAAATGCTTTAATGGTTCTGTTTAAATAAAATTATCTTATGTGTTCTAAACTATACATTTCCCAAATTCATTATACATTTTCCAGTCATTTAGCTACAGAAGAATGCATATGTGAATTTCCCTGTTTAAAATCCTGTACAACTTTTCAACTGTATGGTAACACGAACATAAGAACACAAACTCCTTTGTCTTGGGGATCCCTAACTCTAACTTAGAGAAAACACTGCCTCAGCTAAGTAGCTCAATTCACAAATAGGGTAGAAGAAAATAGGGTAGAAGATCATCTTCCAGATGCCCATCATCCTATAAATATTCAGAAATGTGTTTAGTTAGATGATAAAGCCCATGTTCACAACTTTTCATGAAGATTATGGCAAAAAAGTAGAATATTCCTTAGAAGAGGCATTCCCCGATAAACCCTTAACATATATGCATGGATTTCCCTTCATTTTTAAAAACTGAAATTTAGTGTTCTCATGCTGTCACCTTCATCTCCCTTCCACCATCCTTCAGACAACACAGCAGAATATCCAAACAATACTTCATGCACAACCTACCTCTTTCCCTTCCATTCCCATGCCTTTCACAGGATGACTGAATTCAAGCATGTAGTATGTTTGTACAGCAGCCTTATTTTCAAAAGCTACTGAAGAGACTGTTACTCATCTTTGAAAATCCAGCTCTGAAGGCATGTATCAGTTTTAGGAAGAAAGCACTACACTGAAATTAGTGCATCCAAGACTCCTATAGCTTGAGACTTCTAGAAAATCTTGAATAACTATCTGCAGTCCTACACAGACTTGCAATCTTAAGATATGTATTTTGCTGAAAACAAATTTTAACACACCTTGACTTAATACTGACTCCTTTCCCCCAACACTTTACCATATTAAAAATCAAGTTTTGTAATTTATAGAATTCAATTTACATTGCCTTGAGTTTTTATTGATGTTGTCTCCTCTGAAAAACAAAGGTTTTAAACAATGCAACTTCATTGACTAAATATGAGTAAAGTTTTTATCATGGAAGCATCAATGTTCTAGAACAACATTTTCATTACTTTTGAAGCTGATGACCTGCTCACTACTATTCCTTATTTCTATGATAGTTAACTGCTCAGTATAGTTACTTCAGTTTTCAAGGCCACAAGACTTATTTGAAATACTGGTGTTCACAACAGGAATTTAGTAACACACTCACTGTTCAAAACTATTGTACACGCATCAATATTTTATAGAGTGTGAAATCATGGTTACACAAATACTATGAAGCAAATACATTTCATTATGTTTAATTACAAAAGATTGCCATATAATCCCAACAAACTCTGAAATGAATTTAAAATGTATCCAAAGAAACAGTGGTTAATTCAATTTAAGTCAAACTAAGGAGTAAAGAAAATTTCAGTAATTAGACAGCTTTTTAAAAGCTCTAGTATCAATCTGACTGCAGCCACTACATGTCTGGGTCTTTCAAAACTGTCCTCTCTATAAGGAGATTTCATTTTAGTAAAAACCAAGATCTCTATGTGAACCCTTATGGGAATTCAAGATTAAAATGGGTCTGAGTAAGCTAGGTTTTTCTAAAAATCCTAACCATTCCTACACATATTCACATACACCAAACCTCAAGCGGCCCACACAGGGTAGGCACCTGCAGGAAACACTGTTTTGTTCCAAGTTATCTGTACTAGAGGACTTACACCTCTGGGCATGACAAGTGCACTGTTTCCAGAGACTTTCTTGAGCTGACCCTACCTCAAGAGACTTGTGAACATAGATCTATCATAAACTGGTGAAGCTTAATTTTGGAAAAGAGGACAGGAAGCCAAATTTGTAAAAGTACAGAACTGGTTTGAAAGATCTTTATTATAACCACAGTAACCCATTGGAAAAGAACAAGGGATTCAAGGCATTTAATAAAATTCATTAATGAAGTTCAGTGCTAATTCAGCCATCCAAAAAATTTTTACAATGTGTTCTTTCTGACAAATTTTTAAAGCCTTTCATGCAAAGTGAAATTTATATTCCTCTTTTCCTGTGCAAAATCTTTTGTGACAGATCCCAGCTGCTTGTGAACATGGGAGCATGAAAGAACATATGACAGTCATGTAATTTTTTTCTTACAATAAACTTTGCTGTAATAACTGCAACACAA
>VZTR01000017.1:0-19516 GCA_013400775.1 Chaetops frenatus | reverse complement strand
ATATCTGTATGATAAACCACGCCCAGCAGCTGCTGACACTGCACAGCATCTGAAGAACAAAGACTGTACACCAGTGGCCACGCAGTCCCATCACTAACACACAACAGACCTGACTGCAGCTGCTGCCCAGAAGAGGACACACAAATCTTTGAGTAGTGTGTGCTGCTTTTACACCCCATATTCTCCCCGTATCTCATCAGTTTCTCAGTTTCACAAGTTCTAAATCTTTTTTCTTGTTTTAAGGAAACTGTGCAGTCAGGTGTACAGTCATTTCAGTTAAGTCTAATCAGATGAAATGCATAACTCTTGGATTTATGTTATTTGATGGCAGTAGCAGTGTCCAAAATTACATTTCAGTAAATTTCATTTCACAAAAACTTTACTGTGGAAAGAAAATATCAATTCAACTTAAACCAACTTTTCTCTTAGTTCAATGTTTGTATGGAAAAATAATTAAGCAGTCCACTTAGAAAGGCATAATCTGTTCATGAGCATGCAGGTATCAGTTTTATCTTATGAGAATTTTTCCATGTTCCAGTTGCTTCATTCCTTATTACATGCTGCAAAAGGCAGTAATAATTTTTATAGCCAAATATCTCTTCATAAGATACCAGGTGGCTTTCAATATTTACTATTTAAGTCATGCATGAAATTTAAACATTACAAAAAATGACTTACCCGTTGACACTCCTGAAATATGCACATTTTCAGAATGTTCTGCAAGAGCACCATTTCCTAAAATTAAACATAATGAATAAGCTAATTTCCAAGATAAAATTTGTAAAAATTCTTCAGATACCTTTTTACAGAACAGAACGAACAAACCTGGAGTTATTTTAATTAATATTAAACATGAAAGGTCCTACATAAGTTTTATCATAAATTAAATAGAAAAAACTAGAGAGAAAGTTACTATACAATAAAAAATACCCCCACCCAAGCATTGTTAGTTTACTAGGAACAATTAGCTATATTAGAAAATTAAGGAACAAGCAGAGACTGATACTGGCAGTTTTGAGAAACTTTATGCATGTTAGATGGTAGATTTTGAATTTGCATCAAGTGCTATTTTATTTTCAAGAAAGTTTGTTTCAATGCATCTTGCCCATCTCCTTCTGTAGTTAGATTTTTAAGTAAATGCTATGCAATTAAAGACAACCAGGGGACTATAACCATATATTTAATAAAAATTTCAGCCTATAGCCTTTATCCAGAACGACAGCTCAGATACAGCAAGGAACCAGCTACCTTCAAGAGTAAATCCCCACTAACGTTCAGTAAAACGAATATCCTTGCAAAGATGAATAATACCCATGTAGTCATCAAGAGACAAAAAAGTTATCCCTCCAAACCCCATACTACTTTGTACTCAAAGTCTGCTAAAGCCAACATATTTGCTAGCAGGGGCAGTTCTGGTACATGATGTGACACATCAAATTATAGCATGCATTTCTCCCCGCCTTTCTCTATCATCTTTTCTTTTAACCCTTACAACAATTTTTAGTAAAATCTTTCAGCAGTTTCAGGAGGAAAGAGTGACTTTGATACATAAGCTCCTTTGAACCCAAGCAGTGAATCTAAAATGTAAAATACTTCACTAAGCAAATCTTAAAACCACAACCCTTAATTCCTCCAAGTTTTGTACTACTGAAGATGTGCAATGTCACATAGATTTTCATGCATGTGATAAGAGCTGTTCTACAAGCACTGCAATGCCAGTGTACTATGTCTGGGTTAACAAGAACCTTAAATACATGAAGAAAACACAAATTCCTTTTATACCAATTTAAAGACTGTTACGAGTTGACCAAGAACATAGTACACCTAAGCCAGCACCTCAGTGCTCCTCTGGTGCAGCAATTACACATAAGATGTTTCAGAAATTGCTGCCAGGGTTGACACCTATAACAGAAAGCCATAATTTTTAGCTTCTTAAAGACATAATACAGTTAGAAACCTGATGATCAGAATTTGTAGAAAAATAGGAAGTTTAATTTATTTATTTTTTAAAACTAAATTCCTTGGCTCTTCAAAGTGACATGTTTCTCACCCCATTTTCAAAGTACTAATTTCACTACATATATTTACATACCAAGTCGCTTTGTCTCAGTTGTTAAAAAAAAATTCCACACCGCAACAATTCTCCTCAATGTTCAAAACACTGAAGTACTTTTAAAACAAAAGCTATTTCAAATAATGTGTTAGTGAGCAATTATTTTTCAATTAAACTATTTTAAAAGTAAAACGTACATCCAAATTTTAAAAACTTGTTCTCAAAATAATTTCCCCACTTTGCATATCACTGATATGCCAAATGATGTTGCCAATCTAATTTTGTGTGTACAGTAACACTTAGCTCTCAATTTACAAAATAAACATCTTTGCTGGAAAATTATTTGACTTGTAACTAATTCCATAGAAGCACATTTCTGATTGTTTTGTTTTCGATTATTTCTATCAGCATAAAGAAAGCATTAGCACATTTCAAGACCTCCTGTCTAAACTAAAAGTAACTTAGTGATGTCTCACCTTTCAAATACACTAGGGATTATTCACCTTTTTACTTGTAAAAAGGGGCATTAGCACATACAGCTGTATCTGTATTTGTTATTGAACACTGAAAACGAACATCATGACAAAAAAAAAAAAAAAAAAGGAACTCTCAAACATCTGGAAATATGAAAAACCCTGAAGCAATTACATTGAAGACAGTCAGTATCTGAGCACTCCATTGATGCTCCCAGAATCTGAATTCCTGACAAGCTGCCTGTACATAAAGACCAGTAAAACAAAAAAAATCCAGAATACTAATGAAATCAGCTCTGATAAAAATACAATAGAACATGAAAAGACTGACATAACATTGAAGTGATGGAAAACGAAGTGTGTATATATATATATCTATATCTATAAAAGATTGACAAAAACTATAAATCAGTAATAATGAGAAGCATACTAAAATGGGAACTTGCATCCAAATCCTGAATGTGTTGACTCAGAATTAACAGGTTGAGAAAACTTAAACCAACACCTAAAGAGAGAGCACTTGAATATTTTCCATCTAAATATGCTTTACAATCTAACCATCTCTCGAGATAAAGTGATGTCAGATTTATTGCCAAACTAACTTCAGGGGTTAGTCAGAAGTGCCACTAGTATGTGATGATGAAGCCTAAATTCAGATCCAAGTACTACAGTAACAAAATAAGGTCTTTTTTAAAATAAACTTTCAATAAATTTTCATTACATTCATTACAAATCTCTCAGATTATTAGTTCCTCTTTTATTGAAAACTGTTGTTGAAACAGTGTGTTCAGATGCCATTTAAGTGTTACTAACTGCTGACACCTTTATGGAATTTTTAGGCAGTGATCCTTATATGATCTCAACAAATAATCACATGGTTCCACATAAAGTTAGCCTACTAGAAGACTATATATCAGACAACAAATCAGTAATTTTCATTAAGATATGGGAACATAATTATCTTTGAAATTCCTACTAGTCTATTTAACACAGTAGAATATGAAAATGTAAAATAAAATCTCTCAGGTCACCAGTAAGTTTTTATATTTATGTCCTAAAGAAATATTTACTCTTTATTCCCTTTTCAACCTGAAGTTTTAAACTAAAACAGGTGTCACCAAACAAAACTTAGCACTAAGTTTCTCCATATCAGTTACAGGAGTGTGACAGCACAGCACTGGAAGATACACACCAAGAAGCTCCTGCCTTCTGTGCTGCCTGTGAGAAACCAGGATTGTTTTTTTAAAAACCAACATCTTCTATCATTATTTTTTTCAGGTGACTTCTTAAAAGAAATCACTTGTGTAACCAGGACTATACCCATCTTCTTCACAACCTTTTAGATACATTTAGTACAAATACAAAACAGAAATGTGCGTCAGCTTTAGCCTTGCAGCTTAAGATGTGGTCAGCAACCCCACACAAATTAAAAAATTCAAATGGACAAGGATCAAGATAAAATCAAGCATTTAATATGCTTTTTCTAAACAACATAGAACAAATTCATAAATAGAATATGAGATTTTAAACTACTGGTAACCTCTGGGTTAAAGAAAAGTATGGAAAGTGCTTTTAATGGCTTTCTACTGAGGTGCATGAGTTTGTTGCCACCATTCATGGTAATATCTTTAAAGATTGGTTGACTGCAATATAAAAAACTCACCCAACTGGTTACTAAATGAGTTGGACTCTGTTTTACAACAAGGAACAACCTCCAACTTTTGAGGCGCCTTTCTGTCTTCAACAAATTTTAAAATCTCTCAAATGTTCAAAGAAGAATGGTTACGGTCAAAGTTGTTCACCCATTCTTACAGATGTATCCATAAAATTTTACTTTACTTTCACAGCACAAAGCCAGTCCTTTTGACCTCCACCACTTTCTTCTGTTCCACTCAAATCCTCTGGGCTTCAATGCCACCTCATCTAAGGAGGGGGCAGAGACAGACAAGTAGTTCCACAGACATTTGAAATAATTCCTTTCGATTCATGTCTCACAGCTGATCGACCACAGAAGCAAGCAAGATGGCACTAGGTCTGCCTTCAGGTTTTCCAGCGGTTGGGGAATTTCTCCCCTCCAAATCCATATCAAACTATGGCAAACAACCCATATTCCACCCAGAAAATCCTGACACTGTCACAACATCAGTTCCCAATATCCTGGTCCAAGACTTCTATACATAGTCTGGAGAGGTGAACAATCAAAAGATAAAACCCGTAGCCTTGGAAGGTATTTGACTCACTAACTACTTCTGAGTTAGGAGATAGGAGATTAAATAGAGGCCAAGGGAGTGGGGCTGGCAACAAAGAAAATGTGGCAACAGCAAACACTTCCAACTAAAGAGCAAAGGAAAAGAATGCTTTCACACTTGAAAACCATGACATGTTTGGAAAAATCACCTGCCAAGTTCTATATATTTGAAATCCAGATAGAAGCAGTGATGCTGAGTCTCACTGTGGAGGCTAACCCCAATGCAGCAGCCTTCATTTTAGGATGTTAGATTCCTACATCCATCCATCCTTCCCTACAGCCTATGCAGCACAGTTCTCTTAAAATGGGATGAGTATCAAACCCAAAAGGATTATGTGCATATAACTTCAGAGCATAAAACTAAGCCTATGGTCCTGATATGAGCTACTCCTTTGATTTTTACCCAAATTCAAGCATTTACAAAAAGCATAGCCAAAGAGACCCCACTTACCTCCACCTTCCTATAATTAAGTGTCCCTTAGTAACAATATTCAAATTAAATAAGACAATTTTCTGCTGTCCATATATATATATCTATATGAACTTGAAGGCTGCAGACAAAGAACAAGCTTACCTAAATGCTGATGTATTTGAGACAGCAAATGACTTTTAAAGGAAGTAATTTTGACTTCAAATTGACTAAAATTTGTAATACTCATCTAGTACAGTGAAATAATAAATACTGCAAAAGCACATACAAAGATCTGGTACATGCAACTTTGTCCACTGTGATTGTAAAATCAAACTCTGTAACTTCAGTTTGAAAGAACATCATGTATCTTGACACTAAGTTAAATCCAGATTGTGTTTTATAGAAAAATTGATTGTTGAAATGAAAAAATTAAAAGAAAAAAAAAATCATAGTAGCAAAGACTATTTAAGTCACCTTTATTTCTGCTGTTATACTAAGTAGTTACTGTCCACAAAGAAAAATCACGCACACCTATCTCCACTGAAGCTAAATTCTTCTGTATCAAGATTAAGCCTGTGCCATTATCCTCAACAGCCAAATTACAACCCCCTATAAATAGAACTGTATAAATTGAAGAAGTGCTGTTACTTAACAGCTATGAAGACAGAGCTTTTTCTAAACTACCTTGAGTTAAAAGGTACTGTGGTGCATAATGAATGCTACATAAGCAGACTGGACAGGATATTTTTCTTGAACCACAATTATCAAGGACAAGAGATCAACAACAGTTCCTGTATATAATGTGTTTCTAAACACCCTTTATCATGGTATGTGTTCAATTTGCTTTATTTTAGACAATGTATTTCATGACCAGACTTCCTTTCTTCATTCTACTACCAAAATTCTTTTCCACCCTGTACCTTACAAAGCCGCCTCTTGGCACGTGAAGTTACCACACATTATTCTTCACCAAGTTTTGCTTGTAATTGACCAAAATAAGGACACTCCACGCTTTCATGAACGAATTGGTGCTACCTTCTGTAGCACCTCACCAAAAAGCCACTTAAAAATGGTACCTGGGCTCTTGAGTTCAAAAATTAAAACATCCTTCTTCATCTACAGATATGGGAGCTGGAAAAATCCATGATGCCTCTGCAATATTCCATCAGGCTTCTTGGAAATGACCTTTGTTGATAGCACATTGTATGACAGTGGGCAAGTTCCTGCAAACACCCAAGCACAGCTGTGCAGAAACAAGCTTCCAATGAAGATGCCCTGTGTCCTGCTGAACCACAGTCAGGCTCCTCTGCTGAGTCTGTGGGAGAAAAGTGCAAAGGCCACTGCCTGCCGACCACGCCTATGGTTAACCCATGGTTATGATGCTACAGCTCAGAGCAGGGCATGTGGGAGACCGACAGAAAAACAAGTACTACTACTCTTCTTCAGATAAACTAGATGATCTATAAAGGTTCCTTCCAACACAAACCATTCCATGATAAAAGCAGTTCAGTATGTAACCCAAAATATTGTATTGAATTATTTACTTGTGGGCCACCTGCAATTAAAAAGCCAAAAAAAATCACTTAGGAGCCTCCTCAGTCTTTTGACTCATCATTTACAACCTCATCTCTTGAATACTTCCCTTGTATTTGTTAAACAAATTTATAATAAAATGCATTAGCTGCAGGAATTTAAAGCTGTAACCACAGCCAAGAGCTACACATGCACAGGTATATGGCTATACTGCTGCCAAGCTCTCCTGCACTGCAGAAGGATCAGGACTCAGTATACTGAGAGTACCACCTGAAAAAAACCCTTTCTGTAATCTCAGATGGACATGAGCGTACAAAAAGGAGTAGACATGTTTCTTCCTCGTCTATAACCCAGTCTCTAAAATGATGGTTTCTCCTGTAGTTTCTTTTCTATCAGTGCACCATGTGTTCTTTAACCACTGCTAATTACAGAAATTCAAATTTTCCCTTCCTCAGAAGACAGGAAGACCTGCATGTGTACTTCAAATTACATGGGCAATGGAACTGAAAGTGAAGCCAACACTGGAGCAAAAGGGGGAAAAAATATAAGAGCAGTCTAATAGTTTGAAACTTGCCCTCCCAGAACAGTCCATGAAACAGGGAGTTATTGCTACAGGGAATCCTTCAAATTAAGGTGCAGCAGAGCTCAGAACATACAGTCCACTGAAGCCAGGCAACCATTTGTAATATCTCTATATCCAGTAAAAAAGCAAAGCAGCAGTATCATTCCCAAGTTTCTAGAATACCAGTCCCAGCATTTACAGGTACCACCATTTTACTATTTTCTGCCTTCTGACAGCTTAGTTTGCAATCACTACATCCCTTCTATTAGAGATATGCATGAAATAAACATAGTTTGCGCACCAATACGTATGTGGATCAACTACTCAGAATAAGATTCAAAAACCACAGTAATCTCAATTTTCTTGTCTTTACTGTCTTTTTTTAACATAATATATGGCACTCTGAACACTAGTTTTGGTCCTACACTCAGTTGCAGCTTACTTCCCTGACAAAGAGCAACATGCAACTCATGACAAAAAGCAATTTAAAAAGCATCATGAGAAGGGATGATACCGACTTTTAGGCATTAACTGATCAATAATCTCCAGTGTAGCTGCAGAATCTCGGAAAGAGTAACTGACAAATTTTGTATTATTTATTTTTAAGTCAACCGTTTGACATTAGCTAGTTAAGTTCACTTTTTTTTCTTTCTTTCCTTAGGGTTAAGTACTGGAGTAATCAGAATTTCAGGTGATTATTTGTAAATCAGATTTAAAATGTGCAGCAAGGTGCAACATATCCCTTATGTGAGGGATGGATTATCTATTGATGAACCATTTATTTTAATATAAAATTACACAGGCAATACACAGAAACATTGAGAGAAAGCCTTACTGCCGTGCAGGCATCAGTCAGAATTTTCTACTAAAGGCAAGCAGAGCAACAGTGACAACCTTCATTCCAAATTCCAGTAACAGAAGAACATTTGCTACAAAGGGGATACCGTTAATATATCTAAAATTTCAAACAGTGAAAGCCAATGTACACAGGAAATGAGAAAGTGTTGTATATGCAAAAACTACAATGGCACAAGTCAGTTCTTTAATTAAGAATAAAAATGACTAGCAGATGAAACTATAATGAAATATTGATTTATTTAAATGTTTAACAATACAAAAGCTAGACATAACTACATAATATTTCACTGTAAAAGCAGATAAAGCACAGAATTTGTTTACAATACTCTGTTATTTTATGTGGCACCATTTTTATTTTACACCAACTGTGGTATAGCTTTATTTAGTAAACTAAGACAAAAACTAAAGAATCAATTCTGCAATGAAATAATTGTATGTAGGTTTTAGATTTTTTTTTTACCTTTTACAACAACCAGCAACTACCATTTTGTGCTTAGACAATTATTCTTGGGTATAAAATAATGGGTATGGTGCTGCTGAAAGTCTGCACTGTATACTCAAAACTTGTCTAACATGGTTTTTTTTTTACTCATTCCCTCACACTGTCCTTTCCTTCCCTCAGAGGGACTTTGTGTATAACACGTAGTTGCATGACACTTTTGAAAAATAGGTTTTTATTCACTTCTTGGTGAATAAAACAGTCCTGAAGATTCTAAATCCACATTTGCTCTACAAAGCCTAAACTCAAAAGTTAATCAGTACTTGAATGAACATTGCACCGATCTTTATTGCTGTAAGTAGGGCCACAAAGGTGATCAGAGAGCTGGAGCACCTCTCCTATGAGGAAAGGCTGAGAGCTGTGGTTATTTCAGTGCCTAAAGGCAGCTTATATGAGAGCTGGAGAGGGCCTGCAGTGACAGGGCAAGGGGTAATGACTACACTGAAAGACAGCAGGTTTAGTTTGGATACCAGGAGGAAATTCTTTACTGTGAGAGGCTGGTGAGGAACAGAGAAGTTTTCTCCCCGTAGAAATGCCGCATCCCTGGAAGTGTTCAGGGTCACGATGGATGGGGCTTAGAGCAACCTGGTCTAGTGGAAAGTCCCCTGCCTACAGCAGGTGAAGTAGATGGTCCTATAACAGCATAGTCCATTCTATGATGATATGATTTTATAATCTTGTAACACTGAACTAAAAATCTCCAAAGATAAATATCATACTACTTTTATATTCCTTAGCATTGTAATTACCTCCACACCTAAAAAAAGTCTGCATTCTTTCTTTAAAAATTAACTATTATAACCCATACTCTAAAAATCTAAGTTCACTACATCAGTGAATGCTTTGAATTTATAAATTACAAATCTATTAGCCTCTCTACCAAAACATAATACATTCTTTATTTCTGATAGTTTTACAGTGTGAACTTGGGATTTGTCTACATTAATATTTTATTTTGAGTAATGTTTGTGAATCTCTTGATCTGCTCCACTTCCTGAGCTTTTGCACACATTACACTGTGGCCTTGGAACCAGCAAAGTGGATTTCTTTTAAAGGATATGCTCCTACTTGTAATGGGTACTGAGTTCTCTGGGCCACACTAGACCTAGTCCAAGAAAAACTCTTTAGAAACATCTATAGCACAAATTTATGTCTTCAGCATAACTTGTTTTGCTCCACAAATGCCCTCTTGCCAGGCTGTGGGATGTACCAGCACACACACACCCCCAAGCATGTCCTCTGCTCACCACAGCTCCAGTGCTGCTAGGGAGGCTCCACCTCAGTTTCAGGAATAAGCTCAGCCTGTGCAGCCATTCAGTGTAAGCAACACAAGTTCTCATTCTGGGTTCACTAGGTACTGCATACATTATTCACTAATATTACACCAATTGTGAAAACACACATAAGAAAATGTTTAAAAATTCTTTATCAATTGAGATGTTATAATAAAACAAATTTGAGATAGATACTGCCAGGCAGATGATGCTGGAGTCTTAAGACAGAGCCCACAGCACCATGAGGACACATCAAGCAAACGTTTGGAAGATGCTGCAGTCTAAAAATGATTCACATTCCTGCACCATAGGTGTGGTTTCCCAGTCACTTTCTACTTTTCCTTGTATTTTGAGACTGCTGTCATTAAAATAAAAAATTTTAAAGTAGCAGCTAAACTAATTTGACTTAAGAGAAGGATTTTTGTGTGGAAGTTTCAGAACAAAAAAAACCAGTTAAAGCTTCTCAGTTGTTTTAAAAGGCAGGGACAGAAAAGAACATTGTTTTTTATTCTCAGTCAAAAATTCCACAAACTATTTATAGACAGCTCTAATATACTTGGCAGCAAGCAGTGGAAATTGGAAATCTAGCAAAGACACTGGCTCAGCTTCAACAAGATTCCCGATTTTAAGCACATAAGTAGTTCTATTCATGTCACACCCTACACTTCTGCCCAGCCAGGTATAAAAGAGGTTACCTGACTGACCACTGCCTGCAGGTTGTACATGTTCTCAGGTGGTAATCTAATGCAGCATTTCCCATTGGACAGAGAGTAGAAAAAAACCATATTATTAAACAATTCAAACAGTGAATTCGGTCACCTAAACAACACCTAAATATCAACCAAAAAAAAAGGAAACAAAAAAAATTGAGGAAATAAAGGAGTAGATCTGAAACTAGCAGGGGGAAGCAAGAGAGACTATACTTCCTACCCATCCTTAAATGAGCTATGTCCTTTATAAGGCTTAGAAGCCTATTCTTAACTGGTTAGACCCTACCATTAATTTGAACCTAACACTTTGCCCTCCTATTTGGAAACTTCCACTGCAACATTACTTAAAAAACCAGAAAAACCCTAAGTTTCTAGCTATTTTAAACAGCTATGCTTAAAGTACTAAAACTCAGTTATTTTATGAAAGAACTGCTCAGCCCATTTGTACATGTTCAACAGCAACTATCCTTTTCTGAAACCCTATTTCAGAATCTCAAACTACGTCACATTTGAGAAGTGCCAGACTAGGGAAAAATTTTGGTGTGTGGGCTGCACAGTGCTTATACAGCAGAGGGAAGAGCACTGCAAATTTGATTCATATTCTTTACATGCTTTGTACTTTTACCTACTGGTTTCTTTAAATCACTGTTGCAGGAAAAAAAATTGGTTTTGTTTTTTCATCATGCTAAATTATTTCTCATCTTAATTCTTTGTAAGTACAGGAACAAAAGTCAGCACACAACAATCTACGTAGAACTGGTGTACTGTATTTAAAAAAAAATGAAATCAAACCCCCATAACCATCTACAAACAAACAAATTTCATTACTATGTCACAAGTTCGATGTTAACAGCAGGACTTCATCAGGTCATATATTCTTAAAACTTAATACTGCTGGTTATCCTCTTTTCCTCTCATGATCTGGGTGCATGCCATCCTGAAAAAGTGCTATTAGAAGAAATTTAATCATTATTCATAAATAATAACTACAACCATCAAAAACTTATAATAAGGTTGAAGAAATGAAAATATAATCTGCTATTTACTCCATGAATCTCTACCAATAACACACAAAACATCCAAGTTTCTGGTTCCAGATTACAGTATGACTCGGATTTACAACTGATTTTTTTTCCAAGAAAGACTGAAATAGTGTAGGAGTACTTGATATTGCAGGGTGGGGGAGAATCACGAGGGCTTTTGAAAAGAAGGAAAACACTGCTCTACTGCTGCACCTTTTTTAGTGAGCCTACATCTCATGTGCCAAAAAGAAAAAAAAAAAGCCTAAGATAGATCCAGAGAATAACGGTTTCAAAATCCAGAAAGCTCCCTGGATTCACAGAATGAAGTCACAACATCTGTTTATTTTATGTCTTTATTCAGCAAAAGGGCTAAGATGTCACAGCCCAGACAGAGATCAAGGAGGAAATTTCATGGCTCTTATTGAAGCAGAAATAGGGGATTGAGAAATCAAACCGTAATTTCCAGATCTGCTATATTCTTTTTGGAATATTGGCCTGAGCAAATCAGGGAATACTGAAGTCAGTGGTATAGAGCTGCTGAGCTTCAACCCCACCTTTATGACAGTAACAATAAATTAGAATTAACTGCAACACATCCCACCTTCATCCACTGTAGTGACATAAGTGACTTGAAAGCAGGCAGTTTACTGTGGAGGGTAGTGAAGCAACAGTATATTTACAACACATTTTGCATATATATCAAATATAAAAATCATAAAAGCACTGCATGTTTATTGCATCTAGGAAAAATATCCTCATTTGAAAGATAAAACTGCATTTTCATTCCTTCCAGCTACTTATTACTAGAAATAAAACTTTGATTTTGACAACTTTTTATACTCTTTGATGTGTTTTGCTTTCTTTCTGATAGAATGAAAAAGCACTGTAGAGTTCCCAAGAAAACTTGTTTCCTTTAATGTATGAAAAGTTCACAGAAAACTACAGACCTTGCAAAGACTTGTGCAGACTTGTCTATGCACAGTCTGGTAACTGGAATTTTTAGACCCCACGCACCTATTCACACTGAAACTGAACTTAAACCAAATGTCATGCTGTCTGCCCAGCTACTTTCCAGTAACACAAGACATAGCCTTGGTCCCTTGTTAATGCTTCACTGAACCAATTAAAGCGTATAAGTAACCTTGCATAGTGCAACCCTGCACACATTCACAAGGATTGCAACAACATAGTGAAAAGCACAGCCAAAGGAGGAAAGAGCTCCTAAGGCAATGCGCTTTTTTTGCCTGCCCCTTCAGCATCTGTTAAACAATGCTTTTTGTTAATCTCATGCAAACAACCTTGTGCAAAATTAGCTTCATTATTTATTACGAACTAGTTGATCTAATCTAGTTACAGCAGACAGAACTGGAGATGTCACTGAGTTTCAAGGCAATCACAACACGTAGATGCTTCCATTCTTGCTACTGAAAAGACCTTGAATTGACACAGTTCTTGCTCTAATGTTGCCAGGTGGGAAATTCAATTCCTATGATAGGAAAGGGTATTAATTAGCTACACTAATTTTCTAGAGTTGTCTAAACTGTGCTGTTTATTTAATATCCTAAGAACTTAGGAAGAATAAGAGATGAACTTGCTATAACTTGCTGGTCATAGCATACTGTATTCCTCAAAATGTACTGTGAATCACTACAAGTCAAAAAACATAGGATTTAATGGAAGACGGATTGCCTGCAAGACATGAAAATGATTTTACCCAGATTGGTAACTTTTTAAAATAAGAATCTGATCTTGAAATTGCTAAAGCATACTCCTAATATTAACATGCATGCACATATACTTGCATGAGCACACTCAGCACCCATGAAAGAATTCTGTGCATGGTAGCCTTGATATCTCTAGATTCTTTTGTTCAAATAAACTTGATTCATCAAAGCAAACAAATGATAAGGGCACTAGTCAATAAAATTTGTAATTTAGTAAAAATTATTTGATCTCCAGTGTTTTATGCAAAATCTGTATTCTTTGACAAAGCTCCACTATAGCTACTGTATTGATTCAAGCCATTGATAGGAAACTGCAGAGAATCTCATAGATAGTTTTAAAAAGTCTAGAAGCTATCTATATATATTTAAATAATATAAAACCAATAGACAAATAGGTGCATATCACTAGGACCGAAATTCTCTTGCTCTCTTTGTAAAGATCTTACCTTTTTTTCCTCCCTTCCCTTCCACATTACCTGCTATAAATCCTGTGATTCTTGTCCTGCAAGAATAATGTCGGTGCTGTACCTCACACATCAGCAAGAGTACATCTGTTTTATTTCAAACACCATGGAGTATATTAGAAATAAATTTTCAAATTAAATTAGTGATAAATTCAGAGTCTTTTTACTTGGCTCATGATACAGTAACATACTACTGCATTGCTGTTCTTCCTGTAACATTACAAATAAGCTTTTCTCATTATTATAGCTTTATTGTGTCAGGAATTGTACAACCAAGAAAAACAACTCCTGCTCCACACAACTCACTGCTTTGTAAAAACTGGGTATGATACATTTTTATCAGATAAAGGAAAGGACAATAAAAACACATGATGTATGATACATGAAACAACTGGAAATCCCAGCCCACCACATTCCAAAGCATAATCAAATGGCAGTGCTTTACAGGAAGCAGAGCAGAGACAGGGTTGAAGAAAGCACATATGACTTTGTGACTCCCATGGACAGAACTACTCAGGTGGTGGGAAGCACAAAAGAGAGAACAGCTAAGCTTGAGTAACATTCATAGGTGATAAAGCTATCAGTACTAAAGAAACATGGCAGAACAACGGGAGACTAAAACCAAGTGAAACAGAACTCTGACATACAGTTATTCTGTGCTAACAACTACCTCCTCATTGTGCTTCACCTTCCCTCTCTCCCCCAAGTCACTGAAAAAAAAGTACAAAATTCTGAACACCAAAGGGAAAGGCTTGTCTTTTTCATGAAACGTTTGGAAAGTCTGAATTACACTGGTTGTCCTGCAGGTAGTAACAAAGACAAGAGAGATTATGTGAAAAAACTTTTAATACAGTAATTGTAAGATAAGGACAGTTAACATTACCACCTTTCTATGGACTGGAAACAAGTGCACTTCTGACAGCTAGATGCTATTTCTCATATTGCACAGGACTGTAGGGTACTACAGCCTCTTGCCATGGGGGTTCCCGGTAATTAGAAAAGATAAACACAATCTTCTATTATCAGGGACTACAAATGTGAGTGTTGGACAGTACTAGGATTCCACAACTGCAAAATAAAGAAAAATAAGGTCCTTTCTGTAGAGTTAAACATTTGGCTAGATAGACAATTTAGGTAGCTGCAACTCAGAAGAGCACAGCACAACCTCAAGACAGCCATAGTATACATAACCTTGGTTGAAGAGAACACAACAAAGTGCTTCAAAACACTTAACTATCTAATTTCCCTGCTACCAGACTACATCCCTGAGACACACAAATTACCCCTGGAAAACTTTAAATGTGTTAAAGTAGACATACAAGTAATTTGCTATATGGATTCTGATTTTGGCTTTTTACACAGCCAAAGTATTGGTCACAGAAACTAAAGGATCACAATTACTCACAGATGTCACAGTTTACAAAAAAGGCTTGTTTGTATGACCCAAAATGCACTTTCTATGCCTCAACTTTTCTTACCAACTACTCTCAGTAGTTGGTAAGAAAAGGTCTCACATTTTATGGATCATAAAATTCCAAATTGTATTATATTACAGTAGCATTAAGCATCCAAGAATCTTTTGTTCCTTTATGTAACATGAAATTTGAACTACATCCAGATCTCCTCCTTAAATATGCACAGATATTCCCGTCTGTCTGTCAACCACATCCGTGTAGTCCTGGTATTTCCAAAATCCTTATCACATATACCCTTACATTAATATTTATGATTACCTTCTAGTATGTTATCCCTACACCTAGAACACCTCTTTTGACACAAGTTTTTTTGATCTATGCTTTTCCTGATCAAAAACCACTTTCACTACTTGTTTATACAAGCCATTAACTTCCTAAGGATATTTTTAAACAACTTTTTCTTTCTGCACTCCAGCTCCTTAAGAAAAACTCATTAAAAGATATGGTATAATATTAAAAAAAAAAGTTGACTCTCTCTGTGGAAAACCCTGACAATAATCATTCTGATAAACACCAGATGACTGAATGTCAAGTTACGTAGTAACTGCCCACTCCTTTGTCCATCAAGTTCACAACCTCATCCTCCAAAAGCCACTTCAGTTATTTCATTTGAGCACATTCACTGTTACCCTGCAATGTAATTATCAATTCAAGCTTCATTTCCTGTGAAAACTTTCAACTTTCAGTTGTGCACATCTGCACACACCACACAAATTCCAAGCAGTTTGGACTATTTCTACATTTGGCAAAAGAGTAATACTACCAAAAATCCAGTTAACAAAAATTTAAAGAAAAAAACCTTGCATTCCTATTTGTATTCCAACACAGAGGTTTTATTGTAGATTTGTTACTAAGTGTAATAGATTCCACACAGAATACAGTAATCCATGATAAAAAGTGTTCTACCTCTGCTTCCAAGAAAAAATGTATCTGGTCTGAAGGAGCTCTTTAAGTGGCAGCAGCAGATCATCACTAAACCTCTTAAAGCATTCTGCATCCACTCACTTAAACACAGATGAAACATACAATAGACTGGGTTTTTAACAAGTAGATGAGAGGAAATCAGTTGGTAGTAACATCTGTAAAACCAGACAAGGATAGGAGCTGGGGTTTTAAATACAGTAGAACAGATACTGCTCTGAAAGTAGCCTATTTCCAGTTCCACAACAAAAACTCAGCAACTGGTATTTCCCAGAAAGATGCTGTTGGCATTTAAATAACTTAGAACAACTCTTCATTCTCTATCTTCCCTCTGTGGGCCAGACTAATGTGCCTACACTGAGAATTGAGACTTCTCTGAAGAGGAGTTCAGATCATTAAGTCATGCTCCTATTGCCTCGCATTCCTTTAATAAGCCTGCCTTTTCCCACACTGACTCTGCCTTAAATTACACCAAACCAAGACTCCCCACTTCATTCACACAGAATCAGTATAGAAGCAGAAATGTCTAGTAACAAATTCTACAGTCAAACAACCATGAAACAGCTACTTATTTTCTGTGCTTCAGCTTCTACCTTGCTCAACATATTTTACAGGAACACTGTCAGTATTAGCCTATCTTTATAATTAAACCTCAGATAATAAAGAGCTTTTAAGATACTATGCAAAGAACATATTAAACCAAAAATATTTATTGAAGGTTTGCTACCAATCATGTCACATCTTGGAGCACAGCATTTTCAGATGCAAGTCAGGTTTATAGTATGCTTTTGGAGTAAGTCTATTTTTAAGAAGAAAGACCAGTACCAGCAAGTTACCACTAGGTACATATGTGCTCTTTTATAAAGAGAGATCACATCTGAAATAAGCCGCCAACTACAGCAAGAAACAACAGCCATTTGTTGGGACACTCAGATTCAACCAGTGTATGACTGAAAAAAAATGGTTTTTTGAAGAATGCTTTGGAAAAAGAGCTAAGTGAAAAATATATTACCTTCTTATGTTAATACCATTTACCAAACTTGACAGGCAGCTGTGTTCTTTTGGATGTAGCTTCTTTTCAATGCACATGGAAAGTGTTGTTACACTTGTGCATTGATGAAAGCAGATTACATCCCTCAAAATTCCTTAATGGTAACTTTGTCTAAAGAATAATAATAGCAAGTCACAGTTTAAGGGCATCAGCTTTGCTGTGTGTTGGCTCTTTGAGAAATGAAAAGGATATCTCTAGAAGAGGTACAGTTCTGGGAAGGAAGTATAAAGGAAGTCTGGAACATTTCATTGTACCAGAGTTTTCCATTCTTCATCCGTTATTGATGGTAGATACATATACAACTTTCTAAAATTAGGGAGGATTTTCAAGTTGATAGAGATTACAAAACTGAAGAGCAAGGCTTATTTGCGATAAAGCAGATATTGTGAAGACAGCATACTTGCCAATTCTTACAGTGTTTATACTTCACACTGATCGTTATCCACTTGACTATTTACTTGCTTTTCCTTTCTGGATTATCTGCAGAAGTACTCAGGCTCAGCACTGACATTACATGGCAACTTTGAGATGGAATCTGCCATTATCAGTGTTAGGGCACCAAGATAATATGATTTCTCAAGAGATTTGTGTATTCACTCGTATTTTAGCTGGTTCAGTCCCCAGAGGGTAACTGGTAAGGCCTGCTGTGGCTAAAGGCAAACGCACAGACAGCATTTCTGTCAGCCTTTGTCCTCACCACTGTATAGGTGCCACAAATGAGTGTTTTGGGTTTTTTTAAACAATCATAGATCATGCTACAACAGGTAATACTTTATTTACTTCTAAAAGGCTCTAAGGTTCCAATAACTATGGCTTTCCTTTTCAGGGAATACAGCTGGAAGATGAAAACAGGTACATTAGTCTACAATTCAGCTGTAAAATAAAGGGTAAAAAAAAGCTTTCATTTTACATACATTTCACTCTTTTAAAAGCCAACCTGATAACAAAATTCAGCACTTGCTCCTACAGCGCCTTTTTAAAGGGAGGCACTGAATTTTAAAATAGCAAAAAAAGTGACACAGAATGGTGACAAGTACAAGATCAATGTCAGACATAATGCCTACATGTTCAAAATCCTATTTATCTGCCTTTATATAATGAAGTATATTGCTAATTTAAGTACATATCCTTCCTGCTTAAGAGCAGATTTCCAGATATAGGGAAAAAAGCACTCCCAGGACAATGGAGCTCCATAAAGTGCAAACCAAACTCTAATTACCTGTCTAAATAAATTAAAATATCATCAAGATACATCAAAAATACATCAAAGTACAATGTCTTTCAGTACAGGCATGAAGGAGTAGCTTAGTAAAAATCTAACACCATGATCCGTATGTTCATAGCAGTAATTCATACACCACATTCAACAATTCAAATTTAAAGCTAGTTCAGACCTCTTTCCCATCACAGTAACTCATCTCCCTCAAAAAAGAATTGTTTGATGTGATCATTTTAGTTGAGCAACACACATGCCTGAGAAACTGTGCATGTTTATCTCAATTAGGTGCTCTGAGCACTTTATTGGCTCTCAAATGTGCAGTATGGTCAGTAAGCGAGATCTCAGATTAAAAATTTAAATTCAGCTTTATTTTAATCATCAATCATTTCTGAATGCTTTCACATTTTATGCCGAATTCCTTCATGACCAATACTTTAAACTGCTATCTCAGACTTCAGATCCACCTCCTCTGTAAAGCTGCAAAATACAGTTTCAGAAAACTGGTGAAAAAAAGTCAAACATAGACCTACTCACTTAATTCTCACATACATATTCCTGGCTCCCATGC
Source organism: Chaetops frenatus (assembly GCA_013400775.1). Classification (NCBI taxonomy): domain Eukaryota; kingdom Metazoa; phylum Chordata; class Aves; order Passeriformes; family Picathartidae; genus Chaetops; species Chaetops frenatus. Next base: position 450 of record VZTR01000017.1, on the reverse strand, counting down.
TTTTACTTAACATTTTAAGATTGATGTACATCTAAATATTTTGAGATACTTATTTCAAAAAAGTCACTATCAAGCACTAATAAAACTTCCTGTTAGTTAGGACGTGTGGGATGTCCCTCAACTCCCCACCCATAACCTTAACTTTACTCTCTGGGCAGGTCTGACTTGAAGGATGTCATCACTGTGTAGGAGAGTTGCACTGCTGCTCCTCCTAATCTGCACAGGATCTCTTATTCCAGGAAAACTCCTCATGGACCCTAAAAGCACCTACATTGGGTTTGCACGGCCAGGTTATGGTAGCAGAGGTGCTTACAGGAGTGGCTTTCTGTGAGAAGCTGCTGGAAGCTTCCATCGTGTCCAGGAGAGCCAATGCCAGCCAGCTCCAAAGCAGATGTGCCTTGGCCAAGGCCCATCAGAAATGGTGGTAATTTATTCAAGGAGAAAAAAAAA
>VZTR01000014.1:28358-43386 GCA_013400775.1 Chaetops frenatus | reverse complement strand
GCAGAGAAACTCCCAGACAGAAGAACTGCAGACCCCTTTCTCTTCTGAGCTTGTCCACTTCTTTTGTTCTTCTTAAGTACCCAGTCATTAGTGTTTCCTAGCAACTTATGGGAAAAAATTCCATACGCAAAAAGGAATAAAAGCAAAGAAAACCTAACCCCCAACAGGAGTTAATGCTAATATAATTGTTATGTCCCAGGCCTGGATTTATATACCTTCTATGAAGGAATATTAGCACACTTAGGTATCATAAAGTCTCCTGCAGGTGAGTTAGCTGTTGTATGTGTCATTTTGTAAGTGACAAGATAAATCATCTACAAAATGTCAGTATGTTTGCATGCCAATTCACAGTTAAGAAAACTTCTGTCCTGCTTTGAGCTTTTGGGAAATATTCACTGTATAATCCTTACTTTAACACTGCTTTGCAAAGTTGAAACTCTTCAGACGAAATACACATATGTTTACTAAAACTTGTCATGTAAGATGTATACTGCCTTTTCAAGAACTAGGACATGCGGTGAATGCAGTCATTACATGGCAAGAAGATTATGAATGGAAATAAGCAATAAATCAAACAGGTAGCAAGATCATGATGCAATAATGCAAACAGGTGGTTCCACTCAACAGGATGAACTTCGTGCAGAAGCATTAGCTTTTAGGATTTTTGCACAAAAAGCAGTTAATATTATCAGTGATTCTGAATATGTTGTTTATATCATAACATAAATACATAGAGTTTTTATAAAGGGATTTATTATTTAATGTTACTTATATGCATTCCTTTGGTTGCTCTTAAGTTGTTTTTGTTAAGAAATTTTCTCAACTGGTACTAATAGAGGTCTGTTTGTCAGACATGTTAGGAAAACCCTACCAGTCAAGGTCTTGCCTCTCACCAAGCCTTGGCCTCAAGCCCTAGCTGGCAGGGGAAGTATGCCATCAGACCCAGGTGTTTCTGTGCTAAAAATGAAATCAAGTCACTTTGACTTGCTGATTTGATCTTATAAAGGCTGGACGCACTTTCAAGGTAAACTTGGAAGCCTTGCCCACGAAAAGCTCTCCAGGTCCTCACTGTGATTGCAGACACTGGGTGATGGTAACATATTTAGGCAGTTTATGATATATTACTGTTTTACTGGATGTATTGTTTTACAGTTCATGGTAGGAGAAATGCATGTTATCAAAAAAGCAAAAAAGGAGGAATATGGCTCCTCAAGAACATTAAGATTACATTAAATTTTTTGAATGCAGATCATGAATTTTGATCCCGGACAGAGTGATACTGCTCTGAAGATTTGCGCGGGCAGAACCAACTTCCAAAAGTTTTATGTAAGGATCCACAATAGGGTATGCAGTGGCAAATCTCAGCTGATTTAATAACCTAGGAGAGAAGGTACGTGTGTGTTTTNAATGAAATCAAGTCACTTTGACTTGCTGATTTGATCTTATAAAGGCTGGACGCACTTTCAAGGTAAACTTGGAAGCCTTGCCCACGAAAAGCTCTCCAGGTCCTCACTGTGATTGCAGACACTGGGTGATGGTAACATATTTAGGCAGTTTATGATATATTACTGTTTTACTGGATGTATTGTTTTACAGTTCATGGTAGGAGAAATGCATGTTATCAAAAAAGCAAAAAAGGANGACTTGCTGATTTGATCTTATAAAGGCTGGACGCACTTTCAAGGTAAACTTGGAAGCCTTGCCCACGAAAAGCTCTCCAGGTCCTCACTGTGANCAACAGGTCCAAAGTGGTTACCTACTCGTCTGGACAAACATTGATAGCCTCCCAGGAGATGAAGCCATATGAGAGGAAAAATCACCTAATTACCCAGCCTTTATGGGCAAGGCAGGAGCAGAGGTAGGGCTGCCAGGAACGTGGCTGTGTCTGGAAGCTTACAGAGGCAGCCTGCCAACAGAGGCCTTGTGTGCCACTGCACTCACTATCATATTGTTGTGTTCCTGCTGATTCCCTGCTCTATGCTTCCAGAAAGACATTCAGTAGTGTCAAAGTCAACATTTCCAGCTAATGGACTCCCTCCTGCCTAAACAGCATGGCCACCGAGCTCCAGCCATAAGAGTTCTGAAACAGTTATTTCCAAAGGCAGAAGAAGCAACTCTCTTCCTGGGGACATTCAACACCATCTTCCTGTTTCCCTATGCTGTGTGTCTCTTTGTCAGTGTCATAGTTGTCCTTGTTGTGTTTTTATTGATTAAAAACGAAGGGGGAGATAAGAAATCCTGCTCAGTCTTGCTCACCAGAAAGCACTCTGGGGAAGGGTTCAGACAACAGCGAGGTATCAACCAGGCCCTGTAACCCTGTAACTTGATTTTGCCCACCCAAAACCATTGAACCACAGGTTACAAATTTTTCTTCCACTTCTACAAGGCATGCTTGCCATGCAATGTAATCCTTGCCTCTTTTACAAAGGTGCTAATAACAACCATCTTTAGATGCATGCAAAAAAACTAATTTTCCTTTTCTAGGGAATACTGCAAAAGGTAGCCTTCCAGGGCCACCACTTGCACCTTGCACATTCTTTCACAGGTTAACAAAAAATGCCAAACATTACTCAGTCATATTGCACACTTGATGACTAATGCTGATGGAGAACACTCCTTTTTCCCACCTCTCTACCTCACCACCTATCAACCTTGCCCCTGTGAATATATTAAAATCACAGCTGTTATTCTCTGGGTGCAATAGGATGCATATATATGGGAGATGTTCACTCATTAGATCTGCCCAAACTCTTAGCCACTTTTCCATAAGATCATCAGCTGATTCTGTGAACCTTTACCCATAGATTTCAACAGGGGACACTGTAATAGAGCTTTGAAATAAATGCTTTCCAAGACAGAACAGTGCCACCAAAGCAGTAAGAAACCATCAGGTACTCACTGATATTGATGGTAATCAGCTACTAAATTGAGGTCACTCTAGAGAGGACACACTGATGGTAAGAAGTTTGGTCAGACTGATATCAAATCATTACTTACGTAGTGACAGCCTGTGGAAGCGGCATAATGCCTCTCTGAAGTCCAAGGCACTCTACAAAATCATCCAAAGGTATGGGTCTCAATTTAATGAGCTTAAGTAAAAAAAAAAGCTTCCATTAAATTTTGATATTTAGTTTCTGATGGCATGATTTCAAAAGTAATTAAGTTATGATTTTACTCCAAGTCATCTTGTAACTGACTAGAACTATCAAAACTAGGAACTGGTGGAAAAATCTAAAAATCACTTTTCACATAGCCTTCATAAGCCCAGAGCTTTTTTCACTCATTTACCTTCATGAAGGATACAGATTACATCTTACCTTTCTACAAAACACTGGTAAGTCAATTTAAGCACTTTCGTGTTTAGTCAAAAGTAACTTGTCTGACATTACAATTTCCATCCACAAGGTCTGCAAGTAAAGAAGAGAATCTCCCGGAAAACCACACAACAAATTTAAAGAAACAACGCAGGGAGTTATCCCCTGCAAGGTCTACAACTAGCTCAGTTCAAACAAGTTTCTTTATTTCTCTAATACAAACAAAAAAAAAGTCAGAAGCAAGTATGTATAATAGCACTTTGATTTGTTCATGTATACAAATGACAGTGCACAGGTGGGAGGAAGAGATGTTAATCTGCCAGTCTTGTATCTGTGTGACATTTTCTGTTTTTCTTCTAGTTAGTATTTTACTATTTGTTGCTTAAACTATTTTATGTCAAAAAAAATTTGCACATGGCTGACTTAATGCTTCTTTTGGCTCATTTACAACCACAAGAAGCTGTTAAATGTAACTGCGCAGTCTCAGCATTAGTAATTTCTCACAGTTACCCTAAAACAGAATTAAATGACAGCACTACAAGAATTTAACACAGTCTGCTGGTGATGGTTTAAGGACAGGACATCACATGCACACACCCTTTCCTCCCACACCCCCTGCAATCAGTGGGTCAACTGCTAGGAGAACTACACACCCTCAAGGGTAAGGCCATACACCTGCCAGGCAATCACAGCAGAAAACTGTATGACTGTATGCACTCAGAGCATCACAGAAATTGGTGACAATGATTTAGTTGGTCTGCCCTCTACTTTTGCAACTTAAATTCATTTAAAGTTCTATTGTTTCTACATCTCTCTGGCATGATGCTTTATTCCCAGATTCTCCTTACTGACAAGATTTTTTAAGTGACTTCACAATGCACTCTAGTTCACAATATCCTGAGACATGTTTTACATAAATTTATTAAGTAGGAATCAGAAGTTAACTAAAGAACAAGGTGAAACTCATCTATTTTGGAACAAGTTATATTTATCTGCTTTTACAATAGTAACTACTTACCTAACTCTCACATGTAGTAAACAAAATGTTCTAATGATACAGATTTTCTGGCAAAATGTAACAGCACGTCTCAGTTTAAGACAAAAGGATAAACCAGGAACACTGTGTCTTCTACAGTTCACTTCAGCCTTGAATATAAAACAAATAGAAACTGTTTTCATATCCTAATGCAAACATTGCTTAATCTATAGCATCTAGCAAAAGGTGATTATATACTTCCACCTGATCCTCAGTTCTGACTAAAAGGCAAATTTATCAATGGTTTTCTCCAGATCATCAATGTGATTATGTTAAAAGACAATGCAAAATTTCAATTTAGAAACACAAGAGACAGAAAGGTTGCTGGGAAACACAACAAAACCAATCCTCTCAGAGATTTAATATTTCATCTTAAATAGGCTGTTTCTGTTCTCCTCACTTTCCACACAGAACACAGATCCTCCCCACTCCTTTCATGATGAGGTATTGTCTACTAATGATCCACGGCCAGCTGCTTCTAGCAATGAGGAACGTGAATACCAACAGTTACTGGAATGGTAAGCAAGCAGAGGGTCCCTCAGCATCTTGAAACACCAGCTCTTTGGCTGAGGAGTTGTGAGACCTTACCCAAACCTTCAAACACCAGTGAACTGAAATGAAAAAGAGATTCACAACCAAGACTGAGACCTCTGTCTGGAGAAAAGCTCCATTCTCAGTTGTGATTGTTCAAAATTCAAAATGGAAAAGTAGGAAAAACTGGAAGGGGAGAGTTTTGTCTGTTACCACCTTCCCTAACACTACATCACAGAACTTAAGATATATGCATATATAGAAGGCAGAAAGAATATGAAAACAGAGCAGAATTCACAGTCGTGCTAAATAGGGAACAGGGATGAAACCTGAAGAACCTTATCCCCTGTTTAGCTGAGCATGCACACTGCACAAGAAATCCTGAAATGTCTAAGAACATTTGGGCTTCCACAATGCTGGTTTCTTTCAGGTTTTAATACTTCTGATATCTACATAAACTGGTAAACAAATCTAATAAAAAATACCCCTCCTGACTACTTACACATTCTTATTTGGCCTCTCTTATTTACGGGGTATTCAGTTCATTGTGAAAAGCTTACTAGCACAATATAGGTTGTTTTGGCTTACAACAAACTAACAAAAGAGGAAAACCTCTGTAAAAACACCAAGGACAGTTAGAACATGATATTTATCCTACTGCTCTCTGATTTCAAATAGATATTTTCAGATGCATAAAAGCACGTTTGTCACTGAACAACTAGCAAACAAATTACAATCACAAATTCTGGAATTAAAAAACGTGCAGAGAACCTTAAAATAAGAGCTGAAGGTTTGTTTTTCATTCTAGACATCAAGTGTAACTGTATACTTACTACACATGCTTTTTATTTCTCTGATCTGCAAACCATTTTGGTCAAATCCTCAAAGCAGGTATTCAGACCCAAGGTCACTACAAACATACTTCTCTGTCTGTAAATCAGTTTTGGTACATTTGTGGAGGATTTTCAGTTTTCCTAAAACCACAATAAGGCTTTTCACCATGTCAAACTGTTATTTCAAATCTCTTACTGGCCTTTATTCCAGCCTTGTAGGCCTTTGTTATTGTAGTCTAACTGCTATCTTCCAAAAGGACTATTTGAAAAAGCTTATTCACAGCCACTTAGAAAAACTAAGCAGGAAAAAGTGCTAGCATTGTGTTTTGAATGGCACAAAGCATGAGAACATGCCTCTAACCACACTCTGCAAGATATGGGCAGCTAATTATGCTCTGACAACCCTGATGCGACCTCTGACTCACAAGAAAAAAAACAAAGCATACAGACAAATCACTACAGAAATCTATGTCCTCATTCCCCCTTTCCCATGCACCAGATTTCACATAACAAGCCATTTGGCCTTTGATTTAGCTCCTTACAAGCCCCTTGCACCATCTCTCCTCCTATTCCAAAATCAGCCTTGTCAGGATGCTTTGCAGGCTAGTAGTCCCTTTCTTTGATTTCATATTACCTCTACTTCTCAGTGAATCTTGTATCTACTCCTGTTTTTATTACTTCCTTCTCCTATTCAATACAGATTTTACTCTCTGATAACTCAAGGTGCTTCCCCAATTTTTCTTTCCATAGCACTTTCATGGTACCTCATGATACCTCATTTCAAAAACTCATGTTGCCCACACAAAGAGAAAGAAAACAGAAACTACATTTAATGTGTGAATTCAAAAAATTACAAGAAATACCTCTGGCAAGGAGAAAAAGCCTCTATGCTGATGCTGTTAAAACCAGTTAGTAAACAGACTTCTAATATTAACACACAGAAAAGAAAGACTGCAGGAATACCTACCAGCTGTCCTTTACCTCCAGGTGAAATTGAGAACTCTCTTCTTTTTATCAATAGTGCTACTGAGTTTTCGAATCACACACTCTCAGCTCTTGTTTACTTTCCTGGAATGGTCTAACAAAGAAATGGTGGGATTCATCTCTTCCAAGAATTTGCTCTCTCTGGAATTCACCGTGCTTTCTAAGGATTTTAATTTAATTTCACTCTATTGGGGTTTAACCAATTTGACTTATGCTTGTACTACTCTATACTTCTTTTCCATTTTTCTGTTTCTAGGAGATAAATATTTATCACTCATATCATTTTCGAATCAATAGAAAGACCTCTAGAGCTCATAAAGCTCAGCAGTTTAAGTACTAAACCCACATTCTTATGAACAGACTCCAAAATGAGAATCAATTTGTTTAAGAACTAAAAAGCCTGAGGAAGAGATGCTCTTACCACTTCATTCCTCTTCTCATTAGGTGTCAAGCCCAGGCATGATCCCCCTTTCCACCCCTACACCCAGGGGCAAAGCAGACTGGTGTGAGAAAGGAAAGGGGTCCTGCCAGGCAGCAGTCAGACACTGCATTCCTTCACAAACACTGCTGCTGGAAGGGAACCCAGAGGTTTGTTTGACACTGAAGACTGTTCCGTAAATACACCACACACTTCACAAATACCAAATTCCACTCTCTTGACCAACATGGTACAGTAGCTAAGCTAATTAAGAGAGCAATATTTCATGACACTGTTGAGAACACTTCTGCCTAGTAACTCCACTGCATGCAACACCCCTATTACATTCCAATATGAGAAAGACCCACACTATTAGTAGTGTAACATTCAGAAATGTGAACTAGGTAAAAAGACCGCTAAGTTTTTGTTCAGAATGTTACTGTGTCTGACTTGCATCCAATTATTTTAAGTCCAAATCAAAAGAGAGAAGAGAGATTTTAACTAGGAATTTCAATTGGTTTGTAAACAGTTTAAGGTCACATGAGGATTATTTCAAGTTGTCATTATTAATCTAACAATTTAATGCTTATAGAGATTTATTTTGAGAACTAAACACTCTAATGATTTAAAACGTTTAGTTCAAAAACTTAGGGATGAGAAGTGTTGAGGGGGAGTGAAAATCAGTACTATATGGTGCTTGTATTATGTCCACTGGAAAAATTTTATTTTCACTATCACAGTGATTTAACAACCATTAGAGTTTGTGGATACATGAGCAAGTACTAAAGGAAATACAGCAAATCAAAGAAATTCAGACACATATTCCTACAATCTGAAATTTGGTATGTATAACAGTTGTTATTTTGATCTCTCATTTTTGAATTGAACAAAGACACTGTTAATACATTATGGAAAGAAGTGCTTACTAATTCCACAGCAACAGCAAGGAGGGGTACAGTAATTCCAGGTGACAGTGAAACTGAGTTGCCAGACGATTATCTGGCCCAGATATGCCTGTCACTAGAACGCAGTTCCCCAGTCAGATTATTTAACAAACGCTAGATTCTCCAGGTTTTTATTAAAGGCTACTGTATTCAACTCATTTACACCAGGGAGTACTTCAGCCACTCCACACTCTCTCAGATGATACAATTAATTGTTTCCTCGTAAGAAACCTCCCATCCTCTCTGCTTAAGTCCAATCACTAGCTGCTTGAAATGTCACACTCACATTATTTAATCGGCACCACCCCAGGGATATCATAGCTGCTGAGTAACATGCCTTATAAGCCCCTCATTATAGGGGCATTAAGAAGAGCAGTCAGCCCGACGCAGCTTCCCTGCTCAGTTTCCTGTACAGTGGTTTTCAGCCCGCCTCAGAAAGCTTCTGCTCCCTGAAGCAGAGAGCTCGTGGCTGGTGCACAGCCAGCCTGCCAGTTCTGTCAGTCACCATCTCCCTGAAGACCCCTGCTGAAACAGAGCTGCAGAAATGCTCAAGTCAGTTGTGTTTGTTCAGCTCGGCATCGATCATCCCAGCAGTGAACTAAAAACTTTTGAAGGGAAACATTCACAGAAGAAACTAAAATTAAAGAATCTCAAACAAAATCCCTTCTTTGAAGGTCTACCATCAATATGCTGAAAACCAAAATCTGATAGAAAAAACCTTTTGGTTCTGACCAGCTAAACTTCTGCCAGAGTTGGAAGACAGGGAAAAAAACAAAACTAAACTATAAACTCCAAGTATACAGATGCACAATCTACAGAAAACACTAATTTTTGGCATTACTGATGAACAAGATAGATAATCCTGGCATGTGTGTCACATATAAAAGGAAGTGAGAGAATCAAGGTTTTTCACCTTCAGTGTATTAACTGAAAGTGATTCTACTTTTAATCTTTCTTGGTTTACCTCAAACTTTAATGCTATGCCAGTGTCTGAAAAGGTATTCCATCTTAAGAAGATGACACAGCTCCCAGAAATATCTTAGCTACAAATATTTAAGATAAAATATGATTTCAGTAAACAAAAGAGGTATGAGAATAAATGTCATTTGGTGCAATTAGGTTGCATTTGGCTTTCTCGGTGGCCCTGTGACTTCTTGAGCTTGGCTCAAGACAAATTCCTACAAAAAGCACCTTTCTAGTTCTGTAGATTGCTTGAATCAAGCTCCCTCCCTTCCCTACTGTAAGAAAAGCTTCCCATCACTGACTTCACTTTTGTGACGCTGTACATTAACATCACAGCTGACAAAATCCCATGGATTGGGCAGCCAGTGAGTAGCTGACCATCTGTACACTAAAAGGGTTTACCTTGTCTCGTTTCTTTCAATTGGTCTAAGATTGCCACACAGATGCTGTACCCAACTCCTCTACATGTACATGGACATCAAGAGAGGCTCCCAAGAAGCACTAGCTGCAAAGTCTGCCTCCATCCCACAGTGTGCAAGGCTTGTTAACTAATACTGACTAAGGCTGTTTCTCCACTGCAGTCACAAGTTGCAGAAGGATAATAAAACTAGTGGGTATGCTTTTCAATTTTTCAAGGGGAGGTCTCAAACTGTGCGTAACACCACTCAAACAGCAAAGACTCTTCACCATGTAAGAAGTTAACAAGTGTTTCTTCTCAGGACTAGAAACGTAGTGCAGGCTTCTAATGAGGGTTTAGGAAAGGAGTATATAATGGGAAGAATGTATTTTTAGAACGTGCAGATCAGTGGTTCTAAAATATAAATGAAATTGTCTGATGGTAAGTAACTGTTACTTAAGTCCTACAGTTTTAATGCATTCTTAGTACCCACTGAAATCAAGAGATTCTTTTGACTGAAAGTCTACAATGAATTCTTAAACATTTAATAGTCGGGTCACAAGTACCTTCTGCATAGTTAAGATTCATTATAGAAGAGCTTTAGTCAGCTTCTCAGTAATAGCAGTAAGCTGCAATACTTCTATAAAAACAGGAAAGAAATCAATGTTAGAGGAGTAACTTCCTGCAGGAGTTGAGAATTAGAAGACCAGAGCTAAGGAAAGCACCAGATCGGGTGTAGTCAAGGTTGATAAGCAGTCACTGTTCACAAAACAAATAGAAGCACATGAAGAATCTCCCTGCCTACTTCTCCTTGTCCTGTGTGAAAAGTGATTTAAACTAGTCACCACCAGGTGATCAGTGATCATCACCGAGGTCATCAGAAAACACAGCAAGTCCCTACTGCTCTTTACAGATTTGATTGCACGCAGAAAGCATACTATTAGCATATCTTTATTCACTAAGTGACCTCAGTACCTCCTGTTTCTTTGGGTCTGAAAAAAAGGTGCGGTAGACCAAGCAAGGGATCACACTATTTCTGTAAATTCTCATGACAGACAGTCAGTCAGTAGAAGAGGCTTTTATAGAACTGGTAGCTCAAAGAAAAATATTGTAGTCACTGAAACTGACCTACGGTGAGACACTGTAGTCTTCAATGTCCTGAGAAAACTAAATTTTGCTGAGGTCCAACTGTGATGAGCACTGTTGGAAGCGAGAGGAACAAAAAAGAAGAGGAATGAATGTCACCTGAGGGACTAGAAACATGACCGGGGTGTCATATAAATCAGCTAAGGCCCAAATAAGGACTGAGTGCATGCTTTTAGGCTTTGGTATGTGAGGCAGAACATGCCAGTCGCACTGCACAAGCACACCACATGCTGACCTCAGCTAACAAAGCAGTCCACTCAGCCTGCTGGTGTTACAAGAGAAATACATTTTATGTTAAATGTCTGCTGGGCTGTTGAACAGGTAAGTTAAATTATTTTCTATTGAAAGAAGAGAAATCCAAACACAGAGAGGAGGCAATAACAGTGGGAGGAAAGTTTCTGAGAGGAGATGATGGGAGAGAAATTAGTCACATGGCAGTTCCATACTCCCTCTTTCATTTGGGTGTGCAAACACACAAACACACTTATGCAGAAGAACCCTACAATGCTTAGGAGAACTGGGGGTACATAGGAGGCAAAGCTTTTTCAAATATAAGTCATTAATTGCGCAAAGCGGCCAAGCTGAAAAGTGTGGAAAAGGAATCTAAGGGATCACCTGTGATGTCCATGAAGGTGTCTGGGCTTAGTTTCATGCATAAAGGAAGCAATTCTCTCCAGGAAACATGCAAGATTTGCAGCTCCTGTGGTTTAAAATTTTCATGTTTGTTCTTCAACCCTTTCTCTTGAAAAATTTCAAAGTATAACCACGTATTACTGTTGCTGGAATATTATTCTCCAGCAACAGTAAGTGAAGTAGGGAGTGAGCTAGAGATCTCATATCCAATCTGGTCTCATGGTGGAAATTCTGGACTAAGGGCCCAGCAGAGCTGAACTCTCCTCCTGGTTCTGCTACTAGCCCTTTAGGACAATTTACCACCTCTCCATACCTGTAAAGAGAGATACATATCTCTCTTCTGTGAAATACTTTGATTTCCATGGTTAAAATTAATGAGCCAAATACTATCATGGCTGAACCCCACCAAAACTTAGCTGAAAACTGAAATAGCTATCAATGCTTTTACCCCACACTGTGCTCAGATAAACAAATGAGTCAAAAAATCCACCTTGTTCCTAAAACTTATAAGCAAACTTCACTGAGACCTCCTCTCCAGAACATCACAATCAGAAACATTCATAATCATGAAGATGAGGAATGAGAAAGGAAAGGCATACGCCAAGACCTCACTACTCCTCCCCTCCCCTTCTTTCCTCCCAAGAGCCAGCAAAAGCCAGCAGTAATCATCTGCCAGCAGAGGAGCTAGACTCCCCATGCTAAACATACAAGAGGCTGGATGAGAGCAGCCTGGTGCTTCAAGTGTGCCAGTGAAGCCCTCTGTGTTTTGGTTTAGAAAAGAGCGGCACAAGCAATGCCACATAAATCTGGGGAGCACCATTCTGCGGTTTGGTTAACCATACAGCATGAGCACGTGGGCCCTCCCTGCTCTGAGTGAGAGGTTGTGAAGACAAAGTGAACCCATAGCAGCCCACATGCAGCTGACTCCAGACACCTGACTGGAGAAAGGGAACACAACTAACAGAAACAGAGACTGCTTTGTTAGGTACCGGGAAGGACTTGACACAAATAGTCTTGTGAATGATTTTGTGGACATAGACACTTTTCTGAAATGCCACATATTTGTCTGACAAGCTAACAAACTTCTGTATTTATAAGGACATACAATGGTAATGCTTGGCAGAGCTTATTTATGCATTAGTTTTAGTGGTACTGCCTATGGATTCCTCTATGTGTGCATTCATGGACAGGTCAAACCTAAAAAAAATGTACAGTACTACAACATGTGATTATTACATGACAGGCAAAGCTATTGGATGAAATCAGTCAGGAAGTTCTAGTCATTGTTTTGTAATTTGTATGAATAGCCATATGGTCCACACAGAAAATATTAGAGAAAATCAATTCAAAATTGAAAGAGATAATTCCTCTCTAGTGTTGGAAAGCAATGTGTCAATAGATGCAACTATTCTGAGACACAAGTGACAGAACTTGTGCACTCAGAGTGTATGAGAAAAGCCCATACCTTTGTTTAAAACAGTAAGAANTGTGTAAAGATTATTTGTAACAACGGCGGTCACTGATTTTCACATTTAACCAGTAGACAGTATGAACTCTCTTTTTTCCTCTAAAGTTATTCAACACCTCTTTTTCACCTTGAAATGAAGTGAAATGAACTAGAAATGAAGTGGTTCAGATCACAAAGAAAAATGTTACAAACCAAAGTTTTTAGATAGACAGAAAGATCATAGCCTAGTTTAGGCTGGAAGAGATCTTTAAAAGGTCACCCAGTTAGCCCCCCTGCAATGAACAGGGACATCTTCAACTGGAGTAGGTTGCTCAGAGACCTGTTCAATTTGAAATTGAGTTTTCCCAGGGATGGGGCATCCACCAGCGCCCTGAGCAACTTGTGCTAGTGTTTGACCACTCTCTTTACACCTAATCTAAATCTACCCTCTTAGAGCTTAAAACCATACCCCTTGTCCTATCACAACAGACCCTTATGTTAAAAAGTCAGTCCCCATCTTTCTTACATCTCTGTTTCAGAAAATTCCATATTGTTATGCTATTTCTCTAATGCAGCCTAGGAAAGCAATATTAAAAGGCTCCTACTACATTTTCAACACTTCTCAAAGCTCAAAGAAGGATCTGTACAGACCACAAAGCATGCTTGCACGCAGCAGTTCTGTCAACATCAGAACTCGGGTTTCCTCTGGATTGATTCCCTAAGCCTGTATTTCCCTGTCTTGAACACTTCCTGCTGTCTCCAAACTTCTGCCAGGGCAAAAAGCCTGCTGGTGGTTTTACCTCCTCTCCATATAGGGCCTTACTTACACCTACAATCCACAGAGGTTAAGAATTGCTACCAGCCAGGATCACATATTTTTTGTACTCATCTGTCATAAGATACTGAAGGTGGCATCTGTAACACGAGTACCAAGTAGTACATACTCTTCCCAGAAGATACTGTACCTCATTGTAGACAATCTGTCCCCAGCTTCTGATGGTTTACTCCTCTAGCCTTCCAGACAAAACTTTCTGCATTCCAAATTCCTCCCATTTGGCTCAACCTCAGCAACAGTATCCAAAAGTTAACACAGAAATCTGGTACTCACAAACCCTATAATTTCTCTAAATGCCTCAAATATATTTTCCCTATCAAATGTAAAAAGACTAGGTTTGTTTAACAACTAAATAAATTCCAGGATATAAATTAAATCAGAAAAGGGAAGACCATGAGAACTTTTTCAACTCTTGAGCTACATTTATGCTTGGATATGGTACTACTTATCACTAAGAGCAAAATGGACTACTGCCTTTTTTTGCCCTTTACACATATAATGCTGAAGTGTGTGTGGGAGTGTGCACATGTATCCCGAACATTAAGACAATTCTGAAAAAAACGAGTCACACTACTACACATACTGGCAGCAGACTTGAGCCTACCTCTGCAGAGCACAAAACCAGTCACAAAGAGAGAAGACAATACTGCTAGGCACGATCCTCACATGCAAATTTTACTTACTCTTCTCACCTTAACTACCAAATCAAGACACAACTCAGAGACCAAGGTTGCCCACACTTTCTTCCATTTGTCAGTCCTGGCTAACAGCACTGCCTGAAGACAAGCCAAATCCATAACAGCTCCCTAACTACCAGGAAGGGTTTCAACATTTTTCCTAACACATAGGCTAAGGCTGGAACACAGAGGTTGGAAAGAACCATTGATTTGATTAAGAAGTTTGAACACACCAGTGTAAACACCGTACATATTCCCATTTTTATTGTGGCAATTTCCAAAGTTGTGGATGGTTACAATAGGAAAAATTGGACACTTTTAAGTCTTTGTAAGTTCTTATATACTTACGCTATCAATTCACAGCATGTGTTTAGGAAGGTTATCTTCATACCTTCTCAAACCAGCTCTACCACAATACACTGGGATGAGGGACAGTTTTTTCTCACCTTCTCTTACTCTTGTGTGCACTTTTAGCTAAAGTATTCTGCAATAATGCTCACATGCAAAGCCAAGGAACATCTCGTATTTCAGAAGCAGCTAAAAAGAATATCCAAGAAAAATACCAGCCCCCTTAGAAAGTACGTCCGCCCGAAACAAAACCTGAAAACATTTCAACACATGCCTATATATTTTAGGCACATGTATTGACTAGACTTTTCTTTTTTTACATTATACAGACACAGCTGTGAATCACAGTCATATCAAAAGGAAGAAAGGAGACTTAAATAAACACTGAAAACAATCAGGCTAATTGTCAATGAACTGATGAAAAAAAACTGATGAATTTGTAAATCTTTCAGAAAAAGATAAGTTTAAACAATCTACCACTCAACCTAAAAATCCTGTCTGTCTGAAAGATGCCAACATCAG
>VZTR01000014.1:14916-27762 GCA_013400775.1 Chaetops frenatus | reverse complement strand
AAAACAATTATCAAATACAGCCTAAGATTTTTCAGAATACACTCCTCTATAGAGGTTGCCACACATCATTTTACTGACAAACCCTGAGAATAAATGTTCTATTTCTTCTGCACGTAAAATCATTCAACAATTTCTGCATCATACATTAAATCATATGTTCCAATGCTATACNACTCTCAAACAGACAACTCTCAACTTATTGCAGGTATTCTGGTGTTACCTAACACAGCAAAGCAAAATCAAAAATTAGGGGTAGATTTATCTTCACTCCCAGTATAAGAAACTGTACCTTACAAGCACAGAATTGTAATCCTATACAACATTATGTTTTTCCTTCCAATCCTTAGATCTTTCTTTAATGTAAAGGGACTGAAAATAATTTGCCTTTTTCAAGGATCAATATTTCAACTCTCCGCAGATCTCATGGGTAGTTTCTCATACACAGTTAATCACTTAAACATGACAGGCAGGAAGAAAAAAACATGAACTAGAATTACTAATAAAAGAAAAGAGGCTGAGAAGGGTTTGGATTTGTAATAGTTGGAAAACTCCTTTTCAGAGAGGAAATACTTTCATTCCTTAGAAAGTGAATTTCACCATCAAGTACAGCAAAGAAACAATCCAGGGATGAATTCAACTGACTTATAAGGATGGATAAATAGGAAGAGAGAAAAATAGAAATGTGTCTCAGGTATCATTAAGATGCTGTCACATTTGAATCTACTTCCCAAGCCTTTCCTGAGACAGGAGTGCCTCTTAATTCATCTTAGAGATGTGAAATCTCAGCTAGTTCAAGTTTATTCATGTTTGTATTTAAATTTTCATACCTTTTTCTTTAAAAAAACTTCCAAAAAGCCTTTAGTTCTCTAGCAGCAGATTTATCCCCTGTTCCTCTTGCAGACCCCAAATTTTCCTACACAAATCAAGAGAGTGTCTTTTGTTAGTTGTAGTAGGAAATGCCAACACTTAAGAGTCAGAGCCATAAGCACTGTAAGTCAAAACATTCTAAAAAAATCTTCAAAATCACAAAGGACTAAAAATCACGTTTCTCTAGTGATCTCTGTTCATGCAATGGAATACCCTACACAAAAATCCAAACGCTGGTGAAACCAAATGGTCTCTCAGCTCATTACTTCTCCAACCATAACCAAAAATGGATGTCAAGAGAAAACAATAACGAGGAAGTATACAGTCACACTTCATACACACATTTTCTCTATTTGAAATCATGCATCACTGAAAACTACAAACAAATTTAAACAAAAAAATGTGAGTATTTGCCCAGGGTTGCAGATGCCATCCCTGGCAGTGTTTCAAGACCAGGCTCAATGAGACTTTCAGCAAGCTGGTCTAGTGGAAGGTGTTCTGCTCATGGCAGAGGGTTTGAAATTACATGGTTTTTAAGGTCCCTTCCAGCCCAAATCATTTTGTGATAAGCCATAACTGCTACAGTCTAACTCCTTGGTGACCTTTCCTAGTATAAACTTCTCTCATCACTTGCCGAAAACTCACAAGCTTGTGACACCCACAGCATACTGCACCCATCAGTTTCACAGGACAGTTCTGACAGAGTGCAAATCAGGAAGACAGTTTTGGGCTGCATGCGTAACTTCTTTGCTAGTATCAGGCCTCTAGCTACATCCTCCACTACATCACAGAACAGCTGAGTTTGGAGGGAACCATGAAATTCCCCCTTTTGTCCTGAATTCTAATCAGCTTCAGTGTCCGTTCCTCTCACCACTTCCCACACCAGGCAAAAAACGTTTCTCAAGGATCCAGACAGTTGAAGTTTGCGCATCTTAAAGGATGGAGACTCTGAGTAACATAATCCAGATTTGACCTTCTGCACAGTTTTGAAAGAAGGAAAGAGGTTTCGTCAGGTCAGATGGAATTTCCTGTATTTCAATGTGTACAGCCCGTTGCCTCTTGTCCCATCAGTGGGTACTCTTGAAAAAAGCCTGGTTTCCTCTTCCGTACATCTGCTTGTTACATAAGGTAACTCAGTGCTGAGCTTACCACCAAAATAAGAAACTATTCCTAAGTATTTCTATGTTAACCATGTGTAGCATTCCCTCAGCTTCACTACATTTTCTGCAGTTACATTTAAAATGCATTTAGTACTGGATGTTAAGTTACAATACAGACATTGGTATGTCAACTACTATGTTTAAGGATGTTAATCTAATGCAAACATCTTCCAACATCAAGACCGTGAACTAAAGTTTAGTCACACATTTCAGCTTTCCAGACAGAGTAACCTCTCATGAAGCCAGTTATTTTTTAAGGTTTATAAAAACATACCCATAACATAACACACCTGGATATTTCTCTGTTATAGTATTATGATGGCAAAGCTTAAACATCATAAGCATTTGACAGCAACTACCTGGCTATCTGTTTTGGGGAAAGCCTTCTGGAATAAATGAACTATACCATGAACTAAATCAACAATATAAACTCTAAATATTTGACCAATAAAAAATTTATTTACATCATAGTCATTCCCAAACAACTTCCAGGAAGTCAGGAAATCCAAAGTTGCCTGTTAAGTACAAAATTAGTCACCTCTTAAGTACAGTTTCTCTCTAGGAAATGTTAGTAATAATCTATTAGTTTTTTCCTACTAACATTGGAGTACTGGCAGAGGAGGAAGGGGAAGAAAAAGAACTACCTGAAAAAAGCCAAGATTTCAGAAAGATGTTAAAGGAAGGTTTTTGGGTACTGGAAAAGGGTTCAGAAAAAAACATTAAACTATTCTAAGCATGACATTAAGAACAAACTGCTTCAAATTATAGTAATCAGCACCATTTTACATATTTTACAGAAATCAAACAGTATGGTCAATTCACAAATAGTGTATTGTGAGAAATAAAAAATGCCCTAATTGGTAGAATCCCTTTTTTCCAAGGCAATAGGAAAAGAGAAAAAGAGAATGACAGAATTAAAAAAAAATGTAAAAAAAAATACTTTAGGCCTGCAAACACTTAGGCAAGTATGCAACTTCATGCACGCTCCTCAGAGTGTTTTACCACTGTGTTCAAGCATTTGCCTTTTCGGGCCCGAGGTGTTGGAATTTCTGACGGTTTTTTAAAAAAAACCCTCATGTTTCAAAGCAAAGTATGTGAATAAGGACACAAAAGGTTTCATTAAGCTAATAATCTTTAAAAAAAATTAACAAAATTTGACAAATTTTTCAAAACATAAAAAAATACAGGTCCATGTATTTGACTTTTAAGATATCTGAAGGTGCCAGAAGGCAGAAGGGGGCTGCTATTTTTTGAAAATAACAACCAGGTGTTAAAGCACCGTTCTCATGGGACTCAAACTGCTGTCCACAACTGCTCATAGCTGCAGTAAAGGCAATTCAGACTCTCCTTTTATAAAAGCTGAAGTATCAGAAGGCAAGATTAGTTACACACACAGCATGAGCATCTTGCTTGCCAATTTCATGTAGAAGACAGTGTTGTCACTGACATCATACAGAGATGTTAACAGTTTTGACCTTTTGTTAAGCAGATACCCCCAAAATAACATAATAATCACAAAGCTTTTCAGGATGAGGGGGAAAAAAGGAAAAAAGACATCCAAAAAACCCCAAACAACTAAAAGCTAAAATTACAACACCTACCTAGAACAAAGCAAGTGAAAGTAAAATCTGTTTGAATTACAATGTACTAAATGACTGACAAAATCTTACTCACATTTTTCTTTTGCAGGAGGATTTCTGCATGATACTTATCTCAAACCTGATTAAGGAAAGTGAATTTGCACCCTCTAATTTCTTTGTGGAATAGTTTTCTCCCTTTAGTTCTAGGACCAACTTATCTCATTGTCACATCAGGTATTTTACAGCCGGTAAAAGTATGACTTAAGTAACAACCTGTTGGACCTAACCAAAGAGATCTCCAGCCTAGTTTTTCACTCGTTGTCCTTTACAATCTCATACTCTTTGAGGTTTCAAATTTCTAACAACGTGCAAGAAATTCCCTCTTTCCACCCAGCTGTAATTCTACAGGAGAACCAAATTCACCAACATTTGTAGGCAGCCACGGCAGATCCTGTGTCTCACAAGAATGTTAATACAGAACTGCATCTCCAGACGTGTGAGTCAGAGAATACTCAATTAATTGTTTAAGGACTTGTGGGTAAGACTGCTTTGCTTAACAGTGAACTAGGGAAAACACGTACCCTAAAGCTCCAGGTGAGTCTGTGCTCACCACTTGTCGCACACACTTCCCTTGAAATTTGATTCTTGACAAATGCCCACAGTACATCTTCCCTCCACAGAACGAAAAAGATGGAGAAAGCCCAAGCATTTACTATATATGCTTTCATAAAAAACACCCACCACTTCCCTCACCTTACCTAAGGCAATTCTACAAGCCAGGACATGCCTGCAAAAAGTATTTAAAACTTGAAAAGTGGAAGATCAACTTGAGCTAACCACAGTGGACTATCAATGTTTTGGATGAACAAGACCCTCTCTATCTTTTTTGTTTGTTTGTTTGCACTCTCACTGATTTCAAGTTAACTCATTCAAAAGCTTGGTAAGGGGGTTCAGTTGCACTGACACTCCATGTATTTAACTTCTGAAAAATCCAAGCAATTTGTTTCCAACTATATGCTATGCTGAAAAGGAATAACTACAATTCCATTAGAGAAGGTCAGATACAGTTTCAAGACTTCCAATAAACTGCCTTATGGACAGGTAATTCTAAGGGCTTGTATGACAAAAGCTTGAAACTTCAAATTACTTTGCTGCTACCTAAGAGGCATAGCATGCAGCACACCAGTGACTTCAATTGGTCCCTTAATAAAACCTCTTGAAATAGGCCTCTTGAAAAAATTGTCAGAAGATTTTTACATCTGGCCCTATTCATGTGACTATAGATAAACAAACTGACCATTATGAGAGACCAATTTTTGGACCTATAATTTAAAAGTTTCTTCCCTCACCTTGCTTAAATGAAACACACCTCTGTACTTCATATTTACTAACCCTATCTTGATGACACCAGAAATCTCCATTGTTAAAATCTGTCCAGATGTCACATCCTGTCTTTTGAACACTGCTGGCCTGGGAGCAAGCAAAAGGAGAAGGCAGCAGACTACTCTACCTCTTCAGATATTCAGTGAAGACAAGAGTTGTCTTTATTGGACAGAAAACAGTCCTGGTACTTGTGCCTACTCTCAGCAACACAAGCCAAGAATTTTCTTCTGTTGCTAGTGAGGCAACAAAACCTGTAATCTAAAAGATCACAACAACTAACAATGGCCANTTTTTTTTTTTTTTAGTTATTTTACATGAGCATAAAATCATGCCTGCTGAAGCCAGCAGAAACATGGAAGAGAACTCTAGATGGATGTACCAAGCAGTTGCTGCTCTGCAATTTGGAAAGAGTGTTTCATTTTTGCAATGCAATTGGCATGAGTCTTCAGACTGGCATTAAGAAACCACGCTTGGAGTATTCTAGCCCAACCAATGTTCTACCATTGTTGGGAATCCAAAAAACACTCCATGACCCTAACTGTCATGCTAATGCTACACCTTGGCTAGATGCTGTGGAATGGTGCTTCAGAAGTTTGACATGGTGTACCAAGTGCCAGAAGTACCACTGGAAGTTGCCATACCTTTAAGCCCTACCCATTCAAGGGTAGAATCAAAAGTTTATTTTACTTTCTTGGATTGGGAATATGGTCTTCTGCTGTAGAAGAAAGACTTGACATCTGCAGAGGACCTCTCAACTTCACATTTCCACCAAACTCACGCTGATGGCATGAATCCGCCATGAAATGATGAGTTATAAGTAAAAATATTCACTATGAGAAATAAGTTTGCACTGTTTTTATGAAGTCAGGACTGTTGCCAAGTTACAAATTTCTTTGGGAAAATGAACAGGTGGTTCAGCTTCAGTATGGATCTGCTTCTCTGTAAGAGTGTTAAAGTTGTGGTTTTGGTATACAACTGTCAAAACCATAAGAAGTAGCCTGAGTCAGTGCTGACCTCTTTTGTTTATCCTTAGAGAAATGTAACACTCTGCAACCAGTTAAGTGTATCACAGACATACCCAATCAATAATGCTGTCACGTTTTGGTTACATGTCCACCTTCAACAATAACGCTACAAAAGCCTACTGAGTTAGGAGCCTGTAGTAGAGAGAATTCCGAGCGCTGGGCGGGCAGAGCTCGGGTCGCACATCACCGACCGACTGCAGCTTACTCTCCATCACTAGTGTACCGTCCAGCTGATGAACACTGGTATCACTGTGCCAGTGTGCCAAGTGGAGGCCCTTACATCAGCACACTGAACTAAGTGGCATACCTTTAAGTGCCACTGCAATAACCTTCATCTCTGGCGTCAGATCTGGAGACAAAGAAAAAGATTCTTGCTCATTTTGGTCAAATACTGTAGAAGAAAAGACGCTATGAGGTCATTTCCCTTTTCCCCTGCAAATATCAAACCCAAGAAGTAGTCTGATTAATTTATTTGGGGATTTCAGATTATCAGTTAAGAAACCAATTAGACAATTTAAATGCTTTCACATGAAAAAAAAACCAACATAAACAAAAGTAAAAAATTCAAGGATGTACACAGAACATAAAAAGCATAAACAAAAGTTGCATGGATACCACAGATACCTGAATGTGTAAGAGCAGCTTTGGAATGATCACACTGGAAGTTTTTGAACCCCTTATTTAGTTGGGCAGTGAAGTTTCCTGGAGTACCACATGACTTTCATACTGGTAACCTTGCAAGCATTCAAATAAAGAGGGAATTCACTGCTCTTCAGAAATGTACAAACTCTAAAAATACTAAAACAGCTCCCTTTTCTGGCCTTCCTTATCCACTGAGTAAACAGAGTATCACAGGCCACTTCAAGATAAACAAAATGTATCAATGGAAAAACTGAAGTAAAAAACATTTTCAAAATATTACACTGTTTTCTTTTTAACTGAAAAGAAAAGCTTTCTATTACCCTTCTCTTATTACAGATCTGAACGGTTCCTAGTTGGCAGATAACCATTTGTCAGCTAGAGTGGAAACTTTTGCCTAAGCTTGCAATTTCCTTTGGATCTAAAAATTAATACTGCAGTCTCCTGCAACTCCCAAACATGCTGCAAAGTCTGCAGGTCTTAGAAGTAACTGAAATTCACTAAAAGTACATTACTACATGAAGTTACAACTTCTTATACAAAAGTGTCTGAGCCAAGACCACAATACATCAGCAGCAACATTCAAGCAATACTTACGCATTCAAGGAATTTAAGGATGTCTTTTGTTTTAACACATCTTCTATGACAAGCTTCCACTGAACAAGATGAGCCATCCACTTTGACAGCAGGCTGCACCCACACCTATCAAGTCACACATACACTCCACTAAGTTGTTTGCTGTATGCACAAATCCCATTGTATTCACAAGAGCTCTGAGAATAAAATCAGTTGTCTACAAACCAGTACGGCAATCCTTGAGAAAGAGGAAGATGAGAACAAAGTATTTAGGTGGCGTGTTGAGCAACTCCAGAACAGCTTATTTTCATCCTTAACTAAGGCACAGTAAGATTAGTCATAATGCACTTCAGCTTGGTAGATGAGCTCACAAGCTGCAAATCACTTTCTGCAGCTAGAGACCTTATTTTATAGATGTTTAAAAGGGATCATGTTCAGGGGTTTTTTGCTATAAACTTTACACAGGAAATAATGACATAGCAGAGGCAAGTACAAAGAAGTGGTATAAACAAGACCTCTTGTAAGGACCCATTACCTTTTAAAGTCTCTCAGGCACTCTTAGCACTGACAGAAAGAATGGATGCACTTCAGATTCTTACCCAAGAACTACAATGCATGCACAAGTAAAGGATACACATATTAGCAAATGGAAAATAAACTCCTCTGGGTGCCTCAACTAGTGCACAGAGACCAAGATAATCAGAAATGCCACATCATTGTTAGTTTAGAAGCTGAGAATAGGGACAGTATGGAATGAAAAACGCACAAAGGCACTTCACCTACCACAGACTGCGTACAGTTCCTCTGCACAAAGATAATCAAGGGGAAAACTGCAACCAAATGAGACCACACAAGCACATAAAGTAGAAGATACACAGCAAATGCACCTCCTCTTTTCCTGTGGACTAGCTCACAGGTCAGAGATGCCCACAAACCACAACAAACTACATCAACTTTTAAATTCATTCTGTTTCACAACAGCACAAATAAGATCTCAAACTTATTTAATACTAGGAACTTATTGAAAGTGAAATCACTATAGCCATGATGTTATTACAGCAGATAACTGTAAGCAGAGAGTCCCCCTTCACATGTCAGTTAAGCGTGCCACAAGTTAGAAAGCTACTTGAGATACATCCAAAGTTTCCACCCTGTTACTGCTCCACAACTGAATGACTTTCTAACAATTTAGAACGTAAATTAAATGAGAAACAACGTAAGCTACACAATGCTTAAACTAGCAACAGCACCGTCAAACTGCACCCAAGTTACCTGAAGTGATAAATCCTCCAACGACACGGTCTGAATGGCAATTCAATTCAGGCTAAATATTAAGTGGTGCAGTTTCTCACACCTCATTGCACAGAAGTATTTGTACCAGGTATTTGTCCTCCTCCTTGGATCAACTGTATGGTTTCCATTTCTGGCAAAGCTTCTCAAAAAAGCAAATGGAATACACATTCAATGTAATACAAAGTTCACAGAATCCAGATCCTCACCAGCTACTTTTAAACAATCCCATCCCAGCAAGGATATTGTTACCTCACTGAGAAGCCCAAGAATTGAACCTTAAGCACTGCTTTATAAGAGGGACAATACTTGTCAGGCCAAATTACAGACACCAGCTATGTCTTAAAAACAAGATTCAGTTACCAAAAAAGACCCACAGTCTATATGACAGGCACACATACAAATGTTCAAGTGTTTCTTCCATCTTTAACAGATGAATAGCAAAGCTGAAAACCAACTAAGGGCATAACCAGAGAGGCTAAAAGCCATTCAGAACAAACAGCTTTAAATCAGAAGATCTAGAAGGAATAAATTTAAGACAAATCCCTCAGCTTATTAAAATGTCCAGTCACCTCCAGATACCACAAGACAAAGACAAAATAAAGAAATCAGTCTTTTTAGTGACAGGAGTGCCATCACTAGCAAGATGAATGGCATTAATTCTTGAGATAAAAATCTCTTTCAAAGATTTTCAGAGTAAGAGCTAACAGAAATACTGAGATTTGATAGGACAGGCCAGTACTAGAAGTGTCAAACCTTGCTCATGTATCAAGTCCAATAGCAAAGAGAAGTTTCACTGCTTCTTGAACAATATTAACATTCCAAAAGAAACAAGCAGCTTTCTAGAACCAGAAAGAGCTCAGCAACAAAGAAATCAAGTGTGCCTAATCTATTAAAAACAGCTTGGATATCTGCAAGCCTACACTGACCAGCAAAAGGACGAGTACTGGAACAGAATTGTTAGCCTATGCTGTGCTCAGCATGCCACACTGAGTCATGGATTTTTCTGGGTCTCAAACTTTCATTTTTAAGTTGGATCATTTTTTCCTTTCATGCTCTACTGTATTTACAGTGTACAGACTACTGCCAACTAAACACTCAACAGTGGTTGCAGCACTATTGCCTTGATGCCCCTGTAATTGTTAAGTACTGGAATTTTCATCTTCTACCAACTAGTTTTGTTACTTTACCAAGTGACCTGCAGTTCCACATCTCTTCAGAGAAGCATAGGCAACAGATCTCCAAATCATGGCAATTAGGTTCTCCTAATGCCAAGTCACATCTCTTTAAATGCTACATTTTTCTATGAAATTATCTTCCAGCACTTGCTCTTACCACAAGCCACTGAATGGTAACCCAGACAACACTTTTTCTTTACATCACTCCCCTACACTGGGGTCTGGGATAACATTACATATATATTCACATGTTTGGTGTGCCCAGTAGAGCCAGGTGAGAAACAAGGCAAACACAAGTTAGCATCACCAGGTGCTCATCAGCATACAAGAAAGAAAAACTCTCTTGTGGGGGGGATCCAGTGCTTCCCAACCCCTGCTTTCCAAATAAGAGTACCAACACTTCCAAGAGGGCTTCCCAAAGTAACCAAAACCTATCAAACTACACTTTCTGGTTGGCACACTTAACTTTTCAGTCACAAATTGAAAGTAATTTGGAGCAAGACTTCCAGAAGACAGCAAAGGAATCAAGCTTATACTCACAAAAGAAAAAATAACTAATCCAAATTTTCCCAGAAGTGACGTCACTTGGACTACTTGCTCACACTGCTGCATAAGTTTGAATGAATTCTCCTGACTTACTAGTAGCTAAGTTCATTTTAATATGTACGTTTTGGATGGCATGATTAAATATACTCAATGAAAAAAAAGTGCCATTTCACCGTGCAAGTACAGTATTAAATATCCGTAAAGCAGACAAGGTCCTTTTAAAGTTTTGTTCAGTAGCAAGCTTTCTAAACTCTGTTTTCTTTTTGTTCCTTTGAGAAAATGGAGAAGCAATTAGCATTTACAGCTTAGTTCCTGCTTCCAAAATACCCCTTTAACTTTTTTTATTATTTTTATGGTGGATATAAATCGCACCAAATTGTCAAATCACAGCTATTTTCTATGCTACCTGTACAAATAGGGCTGATTTCTGGCAAACCATAAAACAATTATGGCTGAATTCCTGTAGCCCTTTGATATTCCAGCTTGCCTGTAGGGCTTCAAAGCCATCTTAGGGCAACGCTAAAAATCTGATTTCCAGAAGGCACAGAAGGAAAATAAGGCATATCAATTCCCACGTGTTCAAACATGAACACACCAAAACCTTAGCACTGGGATGATTATGTTTGAAAGTGACTTAGAACAAACACAGATAAGATACACTAACAGTTTAAATCAACACTGCTTCACAGAAGGCAAAGATAGAGACACGTCAAGAAAGAGGGCATAAGGCACTCTACACCTGATTGCCCAGCACTTCCAGCAAGTTGGGAAGCATTTTTTCCTGCTTGAGCATTCAGCTCTCACACCTTCTTGTGTGGAAGCAAAGAAAGGGGTGACAAATAATCATAACTTGTCAAGGGAAATGTAGAAACTGCCTAAGTCCGCAGAGGAAGCAAAGGTATTTAAGCTTTAAGGTATTGATATTGCCAGTAACAATTCACAAACACATAGAGATTCAACAATGACAGGAACCTGAGAATTTATATAGGTGTATTTTACATCTGTATTATTATTATTATTAATACGGAAGGGTCTCCCCCTCATTTAAGCTGGTTCTTTCTGTGCCAAAATGATTTCTGGTAACCATGAAAAATCTCTGAGAAAGGCAATGGGACAACACTATAACCCCTTTAAATAACTCCAGCAACATTTTTGCCTCCTAACACGGAATTTCAAAGAGATTCAATTGAACAAATTGATGATTGATTACTATATTTCTTTACATGGGAGAAACTTTCATATTGGCCAAAGAAAATACTATTTGTGTAACGTAATTAACATTGGAAACACATGAAAATTGCAAAGCATCTTTAAACTCCCTGCTATTTAAGTGTCTGCTGATTTTTGGTCAAAGGCTAAAAAATTTTTCCAGTAATTCCTACTGTGCACAGGCACACATGAATGTAAATAGAGTCAATATTAAATCAAAATTATGGACTCTCTATTCTAGAGCTGTGTAAATGAGTACATGCATAATTTGTATAAATGAGGCACTCGCACCTACACCACATTTTTTCTCCTCACAGAACAAATACGCATTTTCTAGAGGTGCTGCAGAAAATTGGCAACGTCCAAGCACACCAAACCACAAAAACAACAAAACCAAAAACCAACAGACAATGACAATTTCATTCTAAATCCATCCTCTTAAGGATGGGTACCCACCTGGTGATCTCTAACAAATGGTTTGGTTAATAAAGTGAGTACCAGAAAAGGGAGAGTAACCTTTAATATTTGGCCCTTCCTGATTGGCATCCACCTCCCATTCTTTTGTGGTACTTTTGAAAAAACATGCTTCTTATGATCATTTAGAATTTTCCCTAATTTATATGAAGTCTAGTCTTCTTATCTTTGGGAATAAAAATGGCAAAAACCCTTTCAATCCCATACCTGGCCATTACCGAAAGCATTTTGCACCTAGTGTATCCCTAATCTGCAGTTAAATCATTGGGCCCCCAATGGGCCCCCACACTGGTTTTGTGAAAACTATTATAGAAGTAGTTTAGACACCAGCTATGTAATATTAATGTACGGTACAACAGCTGCATAAAAATGAATGAAAGAAAATAACTCTCTCCAGAGAGCAGGAAGAAGAAGCCTTATCTTCAGTGCCTTACCCTGTATGCCAGTCTTAATCATGATTAATTTCCTTTGGTATTTTTCATGCAAAGATACAGATGCCAGTTTTCTTTATTTTAGAATTTGGTCAGTAAAAGGATGTTCCAGAAATTTTCTGGTTTTAGATTAAGTGACTGAAGTTTCAAGGCAAGCACACTGATTTAATCACTGCGTTAGCTTCCAAAATCACTTACTGTTAAAGTTAAAACAAAGTCTATAAAATTACAATATATGTAAGCACATTTACAGATTGTGTGCAAGCTCTATATCTTAAAATAATACATACAGATCCAATGCATATTAAACTGATTTCAAAAACCAGAGGTTAATCTAGATTTTAATCAAGAAAATATTGTTGTCTAGATTTAAGAACAGACTATAAAGCAAGGAACTTAAACCAAAATGTAAAATTTTTCATTGTCTAGAATACACATATTTACAACCTCCCAGATCTAAACTACTCCTAAACACAAATTAAAAAAAA